>BMAV01020414.1:0-85451 GCA_019973955.1 Trichonephila inaurata madagascariensis | reverse complement strand
TCAGTCCTACAGACTTGAAATTTGGAAAGGATGTTTCTTTTATTTAATGGAAATCCGAAAAAAAACGGTTTTGGACTTCCTAAAGAGAGAGTTTAGGGGGCGTATATGGATAACAGAAATTCTGTCAATTGCAAGAGTGTAGCTTGAACTCTTAACTGCCTCTGTCATACGTATACGTCTTGATCAACCGGTGCATTAAATTCTTTAGAAGTATATATACGTTTCCTGAAAAGAGTTCTTTTTCTTTGCGCTGTTAACTGTAACGCTACTCCGAAAATTTTGGAATGCAATACAATGGCTTTGACAGATATTTAGAAGGATTTACATGTTCCAAAGAAAAATTTGCTTATTTATGCCGTTTCCTTTCCATCCAATACACTGCATATGCGTGTCTACGTGTAAAACGGTGGCAATGGAGAGCGAATCGCGTAACTTTTAATCAGCAGTTATGGGGTTAAATGCATGTAAATAAACAATCACACAATCTCAAATCCATGTTATACTTAACCCTTTCGTGGCCCATTTATTTCTCTTTTGAATTTCTCGAAGTTTTTTGTGTTTTATTAATAATTAAGCAATAACATTTAAGGAAATATATTTTATTTTGCCAAATTTTATGTTTGCATTTAAATTTTAGGGGTGGGAAGGTGATGATGGTTAATGTTTAGGGGTGGGATAGTGATGATGGTAATGATTTATGATGGCTAATGTTTCCTTGGGAAATATTAACCATCATAAATAAAATTAAATTTAATGATGATTATTTGCCATGAGAAAAGATGAAAAGCATGTTGCAATTCACAAGGGGACATTACATTCTGCACACATGTAGCAGGCGCTCTTTTCTTGTCCCTTTCTGATACAATTTTTACTCCATTTGGATCGTTTGAAACCATCTTTGGACTATGAATTCCTACACTGACTAAGAACGCATTATCTTGAACAACACACTTCTTTGCTTGGAAACTAGCAGGATGTCCATTCCTTTTTTATGAGGAATATCCGTCTATTAGCTGACGAGTTAATGCTATACGGAATGTTAGCCAGTCTAAAGCTATATTTCTTTTGTTCACTTGTTACAATATGAAACTATTTATGATGGCAGTGCCAATAAGAAAGTAAAGATACGATGCCACCATTTTACAAATCTTCTTATTTCCTATTTTTCATTTCTTGGATGGAAGCGATCAACCCTACCCATGACATCGTTATATACAGCGACAGCTTTGGGACAAGGTACTTCTTTAGTACCATTTTTTGTTTGATTTACAGTTGTCATAATGGCTGAATAATGTTCAGTAGCACAAAACTGAAGCAGGAATTAGTCTTTCCATCGTTATAATAGCAAGATCAATATATTATAATGGTGTTTCCCTTCTCATAAGTGTATTTTGTAGGATTACGTAGATGGGAAGTAAGCTTCCCAAGGTCCACGAAAGGTTAAGGACGATTTTGAAGTGCCAGAGTTTTCCGTTTTCTAAATTGCCCATTTCGTAGCATAGTAGCTTTTAATGGAATCAAAATGTAACTCATGGTTTCATTTCTAAAGTAGCAATTTCTTTATTTTACACAAACACACATATTTTTTTCCTTCTCGTTGAATTTGATGAAATTAAATTGAAAAAATTGAGCAAATCATATTTCAATTTTCAGTATAATCGATTTTAAGTAAAATGTTACTCAACTTTACATCATGTAATGCTCGTGAAAATATTAAGTAAATAAATAAAAGATGACAGTAACATTTATATTTACACCAGTGCATCTCAAATTTTTAATATTCAATTCCAATTTTCAATCATAATTTTCCTCGCCCCGCCCCTCCATACAATAACAAAGTATTGAACTCAAATATAATATGCTTTAAGGTAAGGCTACAACACGACTTTAATTATAAACCGTTCAAATTATCAAAGATAAGTATTGAAATTTGTATAAAATATTATATATGACAAGTCTATGGAGTCACTATTAATTGATAAACATTATTAACTTAGTATTGTTTAATTATCAAATACCTTGTGCAGTACTAATACATTTATAATCGGATTATATCAATGTAAACCTTTTATTTTTTTTTATTAGGTCAGAATGTATTTTATTTTGCTTAAATTAATAATTTTTTTAAAATAATATCTTATTTTCGACTTACAGATATACTCGTGCCCCACACCTAGGGTTATCACCCCCCAGTTTGATAACCGCTGATTTAAGCTGTTTCTTTAATAATTTTTGAACAAAGAATTAGAAGTATTGCAGTCATAACTTTTATCTTAAAATTTTAAAATGTAAGGCAAAAAAAAAAATTACTCGAGATCAATGCATTGGCTAGAAGCTTGTATTTGAAACATTGATTCTTCTAACGGTTCTCTAAAAAACTGCAAACTCCTACACTATTTATCTTCCCGGATAGGAATCCACCTGTCAACTATGTTTGAAAAACCACCTTTCGAAAAACAACAATTCTTACACTTTCGAAACAAAAAAAAATCAAAATATATCAACACTTTAGAGATCATCGAAGGAAAAAAGAAAGCAACAGAAATCTCTTAAAATATTCTTGTATATTTCTTTGGTTTTTGCTATTCTCTTTTCCAGTTCTCCTTTTAGTAAAAGGAAGGAAATTTAGAAAAATAAAGAACAATAGAAAAGAAGAGCGATCGTGGACATACCACATTTTTATTAAGTTTTTTCTTTCACAGCACCCCGGCAGAAATCGAATATTTCGAGCTGTCTTAAGAGATGGATTTAATTTAGATCTCAGCTCGGAATAATCCCTGACAGTCTGTCGGGAAAATGTCACAACTGGTATAAAAGTTTCCCTGGACAACTGTTTCCTCAATGAGAAGCAAGGTATGGCTGAAAGCAAAGAGATGATGAGAAAATGACACACCGAAGCTAACGTATGCTGATGATATGGTGAATTAGGAGATAGAGGTTTGACACATGAAGGTCAACTGGATGTTAACACTGAAAACGTGGAATAAGATTAAGATTGAGGAGATAGAACACACACACACATAGTTTTTGTATTTCTTGTTATTAATTAATGCCTAGAAGCTCTTAGAAGGGGGATTCTATTTCTCCTTCTATTTATGTTTTTCTATATGTTTTTGTAAATAAGGTTTATATTTTGCTTTCTCTGAAGTAATTGTGGATAATAATTATTAACTTTAGAATTCATGTTTGAGATTAATCACAGAAATTTCTATGCAACGTTTGAAGAAAAATGCAAGAGTAAATTGGAGTAATGGTAGACATTATTGACTTATTTATATTTTAATTTCTATTGTACTCTGTAATAAGTTATTTAATTATTCTAAAATAGTGCAGTTTATTACATACATCCATTTTTATATTTCTCTTTTCTCTAGTTCAATTTTTTTAAAAAAATGTTTTTATTTTAGTTGGACAACTTTTTCATGGCTCATTGATTTTAACGTCAAAGAGTATATTTTCTAACATATGGCAGAAAACTTAAAACTGATGATCAAACATCTCATAAAATAGATTTTGATATAAATTTAAAAAATATTGACAAATTAATTTGTGATGGTTCTACGATAGTTATTGATTTAGGACAAAACAATGAAGACTATGACAGTTATAGGAACACATAATTCATAATAATGTCTACGTTCTACAACACAAGGGACAAAACATGCATAACACAGATTTCATAACACATTTAATTTTTTGTCGTTTTTTTTATGTTAAAATAGGAGGCATTTTGGTAATTATTATTATTATTTATAACTATTTATTATAACGTTAAAAATGTTAAATTCCATGTTCCTGTAAAATGTTTTTTTTGTGTGTAAATTTGATTTTATACATTAGAGTATTTTATGGAAGTTTCTTTTTACTACAAATATATTTTGAAATTATTCGATATTGTCAAAAAAAGAAATTTATTTGTTTCGCATTCTAATTTCTTACTTTGGTTACTCAAAGACATGTATATTTAAAACTTATGGTAGAGTAAAATTTTAAATTTATAATTTTTTTATAATAAAGATAAAAATTATAACTTAAAGTTGCACACAAACTAACTATACAGTAACAATGAAGATTAATTTCATTGGAATATAATAAGTTACAAATATATTTTCAGCTTATATCAGATAGTGTTGAAAAAATTAAATAAAAACTCTACATTTACTCTGCATTCATATTTATTATTTTTCTTATATACGAGCACAAATCTTTTGAAGATAAAATTTTAAATGCAGGATTTATTTATTATGAAGTTAAAAATGGTTATTTCAATGTTATTGTTTAAGGTATCCGACTACGTTCGGAACCGTGATTTTAAAATGCGCCTAAATGGATAATTTTTATGATATTTAGTGTCACTTAGATAAAAATACATGTGTAAAATTGTTTTAAGGACATTTCGAGAAAAAAATTATTTTAATATAATATTTTGGCAAAAAATTAACTTAGAATCACCTTTTTTCAAAATGTTCTCTTGTAAAAAATGCTTCTATTATAATAATAATTTGCTTGTATATAGCTCAGACTTCTGTACTGAGGCTCAACTATGATTTTCGAAAAATTCACATTATTTTCAAACCACTGAAATAATTATCAGCGTTTTTTTTCTTAACATTTCTCCCCTCTGTTGTCGTAAAACATGGATAAACCCACTTCTAAGTTATATATTTCAAACATTCTAGTTGAGCCTTTATACAAAGGTCTGAACTATATACAGGCAAAATATTATTATAATAGAAACATTTTTCACAAAAGGAGAATATTTTGAAAATGGGTCATTCTATGTTCATTTTTTGTCAAAATATTGTACTTAAATTATTTTTTATTGTAATAATATTCTTCAAAACAATTTTATATACATTTTCGAATCTAAGTGACACTAAATATCACAAATATTTTCCATTTATCCGCTTTTGCAAAATCACGTTTCGAACGTAGTCGGATACCTTAATTTGACTGTAAGTTTTTCATCCATTGGAATACTTCTATGTACTTTTAAAGATATTTTCAATACTTGTTATATATTGTGAAATAATATAAATAAATAAAATCTCTAAATTTTGTTCGCACACACACACACATTCTTTTTTTCCTTTTTTTAAAAAAAATATTTTTAACGTTACATTTCACTTTTAATATCTTTGTTGTAATTTCTTCTGTCGTCCAAAGTGCAAATCCTAAAAATCTTATTGAATAAATGAATCTCGGCCGCAACGCATCATTTGAAAATTAGAAAACAAACTCTCTTTTCAACCCATTTGTCCTGCTCTAAGGCATGTACAAAATTTAACCCCCTTTTTGAAACCGGTAAAATGCCGGCTGGTCGTATAAACTGGGCTAGAGAGGATTAATACCGGTATTTTACCAGAAAATTTTGTCCATGTAAACAGGGCTCTAGAGTTGCTTTTATACGTGACTTTAATAAAGAGAACTATATTTAAGAAATTTTATCTTTCAATAAAAATTAAAGTGTGTTTCTTAAAGTGACTGCCTACCTTGAAAATGTCTTTTTTGTCTAGATAAGGCATTTTTTTTTTGTTTCAAAATCTAACAGTTTGAACATATTTCTTTCCAAAACAGTTTTTCTTTTTCCTTTACGCCAAATAGAAATAAAGTTATAGAGATTTTAAAAAACATCACTATATTCCAGGGATGGCGAACCACTGACACGCGTGCCATTCATGGCACGCTACAAATTTGGTTAATCTAGAAATATGGAATTATGAGTAAATGTGACAAAGTGGTGTGTGTTTTATGTTCTGGAACAGAGGTATGCAAAACATCGTCTGTAAAACGGCATTTGGAAACAAATAGCAAATCCTATTGTCAAAAAAGTGAGCCACAGCAAAATAAATTAAATGCTTGAAATCCGATTGGCAGATGACTCCAATTAAGCATGCATTCTACTAAAAGTAACATATTAAATTACATATATAAGTTATTTGTGATTCAATCTGCAACAACAGAACTCATTTTAATGTTACTCTAATTTGAATAACACCTATAACTAAAACATTTACAAGTATACCGTGCAAAGGGTATTTTTTCGTTTTAAATGAAGAGTTTTGTGTTCTTAGTATTTAGTTTTATCATTTTCCCTATAATCACGAGTCAAATTATTTGACGGCAAGTCTATACCTCATTAAACAATTTTTTAGAAAAAAATGGCACTTTGATCCATAAAGGTTCGCCAAGACTGCTCTATGCAAAAGGGCAGTAAGATAAAACTTTAAATGAGTTTTTTTCAAAATTATGTTTTCGAAAAAAGATCTTTACCAGATTCATGATACCTTAAGAACCAAACCAGATGACGTTTTGAAATTTCATGAGAATGTTTATTATGCTACTTTTCATAAAGTACATCATAAGCTTTGTTGTAGGTTAAATATCTTTTCATTTAAAGTAGTTTTTATAAAGAAAAAACTTAAAAAACATCAATATTTTCATATTATTATATATATTTGTCTGTAATTTTTGTGTATTTTAATATTTCTCTTAGATTTTGGTTCATTTTGAAGAGCACCATAATATGTATGTTGTGTATAAAGAAAATTATGATAATTGTATTAGAAATTTTTATACAGTGTTACCCATTTTAGTAAAAATTTAGTAAAACTTCCTTGAAAACAACCAATTTTTCTAAAAGTACAATATTTATTTAAAAATTTTTATGTGTATTTACATATTTTTTTTTTATTTTTCTTCCTAAAAACACTCAATTTGTTTCAAAAATTTGTTTTTATAAAAAAATTGGGTCCGAAGGTATTAAAATAATTAGAATCGATATAGGAAAGAACTAACAAAAAATGAAGCAATAAGATAGAAGTTTTGGTGAATCTGTATAGTGTATTTGGTCATGGCCACGAGCTAATGACTGCTGTTATCTGGTTTCGGTTTGGAATTTAGTGCCACTAAAGACCCGCCGTGCAGAAGGGCTGGCGTACGTTCAATCTATTGATTCTCAAAGCTCTCTCGTAGGTGTGATGCAGACGTTTGAAGAGGGATATGATATCTCAAGTGTCATACTCGTTATTTGATTATAACTGAAAATTACGAGGTCTATCGTAGGTTTCCTCAGGTTGCCTCACAATTCACCAGAAATTAAAATAAAAATCAAACTCATATTGTATTTATGCTCTTGTAAGAAATTATAATTGTTCGAGTAATACAAGGTGCCTGAGCTTAAAGTATCCCAAATTTATGGCTTATTATTACAGAACTATCCATCAGAATGTAATAAACTTTTCATCCGTGGATTGAGAACCCCTCCGAAATTTTTTGGGTCTAGTCCGATCGGCCGCACTTACGCCCATTGTTCGGCAAGCGTAGACGGTAAACTTGTTACACTGACTTAATTAGTAAAGATGTGGAAGCCACAGCAAAAAGTGCGGTGCGTACTTTGATTAACGGAATTTAAATCAGTCACGCGTGTACAGCGAAGTGTTTGAACAGAATGGAAGGTCGTTACAGGTTTGTCTAATAGACTTACCAGAACTTGACCACAAAAGGACTCACTCACATAATGAACAGTGAAATGAAAGTTAAGGTTTCCGACTACGTTCGGAACCGTGATTTTGCAAAAGTGTATGAATGAATAATATTTGTGATATTTAGTGTCGCTTAGATTAGAAAATGTATGTAATATTGTTTTAAGAATATTATTACAATAAAAAATTATTTAAGTACAATTTTTTGACAAAAAAAGAACATAGAATTACCCATTTTCAAAATATTTTCCTTTTGTGAAAAATGTTTCCATTATAATAATATTTTGTCCGTATATAGCTCAGACCTCTCTACAGAGGCCCAACTAGAATTTTTGAAAAATATAACTTAGAAGTGGGTTTATCCATATTTTACGACAACAGAGGGGAACAATCTTAAGAAAAAACGCCGATAATTATTTCAATTGGTGGTAACTCCGAAAATAATGTGAATTTTTCAAAAATCCTAGTTCAGACTCTCTCGAAAAGTCTTTACTTTACATAAGAGAAATATTATTATTTTAGAAGCATTTTTTATAAGAGGAGAATATTTTGAAAAAAAATTATTCTAAGTTAGTTTTCTGCCAAAATATTGTACTTAAATAATTTTTTTTGTCATAATGGCCTTATAAAACAATTTTATAATGCATTTTAATCTAAGTGACACTAAATATCATAACAATTATTCATTTATGCGCCTTTTTAAAATCACGGTTCCGAAAGTAGTCGGATACCTTAAGAATACTTGTCAGTTTGAGATACCAAACTTCCCATCTGTTTCAAAGTTCTTTCCCATTGGTGTTCATGTTAGAGGATCAACATTTAAATTCCGTTGACCAAAGTACGTACCGCACCTTTTGCTGTGGCGTCCGTATCTTTACTAATGAAGTCAGTGTAACAAGTTTATCTTCTACAATTCCTGAATAATGAGAGTACGTGCGGACGATCGGACAAGACCCAAAAAATCTCGCAGATGTTTTCAATCTACGGATGAACAATTAATTACCTTCGGATGGGTAGTTCCGTAATAATGGGCCATAACGTTTGGATATTTTATGCCCGGACACCCTGTACATGATAACAATTTACATTTTACTAAATTCAATATACTGCTTTGTATAAACCTGTTGTATTAATCTGTTGTGTTTAGCATAATTTAAATAGTAATGTATTAAAATTTCAGGAATCTATTAGCTTTCTTTTGAATTTCAAGCCATTTAATTTGAAATTTCACAACTTTTATTTTAAAGAAAGCTGTCTAAATATATGACAAGGTTTAATCAATATTTCTGATAAGATAAATTAGTATAATGTTACAATTACGACGGAAAGATAAGTTTAATAATTTCCAGACAGCTTTCTAAGACAGCAAACAGAAAAAAAAGCACTGAAATTTCCTATCTATCCAACAGCAGATGTTAAAATACATGACATTAATGTAAAATTTCATGAATTAAAAAGTATCATGTCCCAATATCTTTCACATAAAGCATTTTAAAAATATATCTGATGCGGGGCAGATTTTACACATATCGCTTTGATTTCTATCAATACTTTCGATGTATATTAAGCATGTGAAAGAATCATTACTTTAAAATGGAAGAATCTCAGTTCTTTATGAATGTGATATATGTGCTATGACAATTTAAATGACAACTGTTATGATTTTATAATAAGGATTTGAGGGATTATTTGAGGGATTTACGAAATTGCAATGACTTTTTACTCATATAATACATGTTTTTAAAACTCAGAATATAAAAGTTTTAATAAGATGGAAACAAAAGAAAAATGGCGAAGGGTATATATAAATATGTATATAAAAAGGATGCTGTGACGGAAAAAGAGATATATATGCCATCTTCTAATAAATCCTCTTGGGAAATCTTTGGGGTATCAATTCGTGTTATTCACAAACAAACCTTTGGAAGAAGAGAATTGCGATATGTAAATTAACTTAATATAAATAGGCGAGGTTTTCTATCTTGTGAGGTGGAGAAGGAGCGAAGATAAACACGAGACAGGTGAGACTGCTACTAAATGCTACTAAATATTAGAATTAGAGTGAATTGATTCTTATTAGAAGGAAACCTTAAAGTGACGATTGATCACTAAGATTGAATTAAGATTAGATTAAATCAGACAATAGTTTAGAGCCCTAACCCTCTAAGAGGTCTGCACTTAAAGTCTTGCCATTCTGGAGATGCTTCAAAAATGCACCACATATATTTTTTTGCTTTCAGGTGGGGTTCTCAAAAGCGGTTGAGCCGTAATTTTAAGAATGCGGCTCAGCCGCTTTTGGGAATCTTGCTTGAAAGCAGAAAAAGCATCTCTAGAATGGCAGAATTTTACGTGCAGACCGCTTGGAGGGTTAATTAAAAGAAGGATCAAGTTTGTTGGTCGCCTAACCACTCACGTCTTACTGTCGTTCTTACACCTTCACAGTTTTTATTGAGGCATTCTCTTAATATTATTAGTTTAAATTCTGTCTATTCTTAGTGTTGAAATAAATATATTAGTTGAATCATGTCGAATGTTTTTTCCTTTCCCCTCCCCCCATATCTAAGTGTTCTCGAGAGAGCCTTCGGGCCTCTTACGATGCTAAGTATCTATGAATTTTGCTGTTAGGTGGTGTTAGTTGGGGGCCTATAGAGACTGTTAGTGAGTTGTTGTCAGTCTGAGTTAAGTGCATTGGTAGCGATGCTGTGTTGTTGGTGTTTTTGTTTCAACCCTTTGGCGATTACCGAGATGGACGACTACAAAGAACAAAAAACAGTGTGTGAAATTTTGCTTTCTGGTAGCAAAACCGAAGCAGAAACTATTGGAATGCTTCAAGGAACCTTTAATGGCGAGGCAATGGGGAAATCGCAGGTCTACGAATGTTTTTCCCGTACAAATCTGTCATCGTGTCAACTGAAGACATGTCACGTCTAGGGCATCTTTCTACAGGAAGAAGTGACGAAAACATTGCCAAAATCAAAGTAGATGAAGATCGTAGAAAGACCATTGATCAAATTTCTTAGGTAACGAAATTGTCACGGAGCACGTTCGTGACAATGCACCAGCATATTCAGTTTTGATGGTTTGACAGTTTTTTAGAAACAGCAACATGGCGCTTGCACCTCATCCACCCTACTCTCTCGATCAGGCTCCGTCTGTCTATTTTTTTTCACTGTATGAAGAAAAGTCTGGAAGAAGAAGAAAAGTCTTAAGAATGGGTTTTGCTGAAATCAATTTAAAGAAGGAAACAGTTTAGTGGGTGTATAAGTGATATAAATATACTTGTTTTTTAGAAATTCAAATCCAAGAGGCACACACACACAAAGGCCTCTTGTTTTGAAAAGGACAGGTTCATGAGAAGGTTTTCCATTGCGGTCGAAAGCCTAATAGAAAAGTTAATAGAGTTCCATAAACTAAAAAGTACATTTCATTTCCTACATGTATGCAGTTTTCTCTTCAAAAAATTCGTTACACTTTTTAAAAAAAATGCGAGAAAATGAGAATGTTTAAAAAGATTACTTAAGCAACCCATTTGTTCTGGAATAAGATTAACTCAAACTGTTAATTGATAATTAGAATAATTTTTAACACTATCGGAAAGATTGAAAGCCTCTTTTCGAGAATAAACAGAATTCACTGAACTTTTCGAAAACCATTATTTGTTCTAAACTAGATTTTTGTACTTTTAAATGTTAAATGTTTTTAAAAAGATTTTAAGTAAACAAATAACTACTATTACATACCGCCATATATTAGTAAATACAGCACCCTATGTAAACTGAAAATTTTTGGAGCTTCTTAAAATTTTATTTAATGTTAGCTTATATAAGGATTAACTCTTTTCGGAAATAACGTGGCAAAGGAAAAGTGATCTTCTTAACATTTTCAGTTTTACTTTGTGAAAGCAAACTTGTAAGTGTTTGCATGTTTTGAATGGAACTTTTATTTCAAAAGAAGAAAAAAGAAAAAAGTCTGATAAACACTTCAAAGTCAGTGTATGTCAAAATCCGAGTTTTCGAATAGTTCGCAAAATTCACTATCCCTTTCACATTGGGATGTCTGATGAATATGATATCATTCAGCAAGTTTTTCTTCCGAGTATGAAACATAGGTTGACGATCATGTGCAATATTTAAACTTCTCCTACCACTCATTTTCAAAAACATTAAGAGGAGAGGGGGTCACAAAACATATGACAACTACAGACAGAGTACATGATAGCAAATGAATGGGAAAAAAGTGTATCAGCTTTAGACAAAGTTATCAAAAATAAAATTAACTTTGTTGGTGTCTGGCGTTTTGCTTTGCAGTAACTTAGTAATTTGATCGTAAAGTATTCTACTCACTTGTGAACATTTTCCTTCTCATTGCGACATGTTTGAAAACTACTGGTTTTTTTTTCCAATTTGGCTTATAAAAGGTTATTGAATTTCGATTTTTTTTTTTGAAAAATCACACTTTTGACTTTTATTGAGATGAAGGTATATTTGAAAATATACAGAAAAAAATTTTATGTTTCGTACAGTAATGTATTTTGCTATTGGTCTATAGTGAAAGTTTGTAAAATTCTAATAATAAGTTTTTTTTAATACTTCACACAGTATGGCATCATTTGATCTAAAAATATGTTTTAAAAATATATGTAACGTTATATGTAAAAATATATTTTTATATTGAACAATTAATCGAAAGTTTTAATTATCAAAGAATGTATGTATCAGATATATTTTGTGTACTTCAGTTTTAAGCAATGTATTTAAGCAATTTTTTCTTTCTCATTTTTCTAAAACTTTTTCAGTCAAATATTTTCTCATGATTAAAATATTATTTTTATTAATTTTTATAATACCGTAGAAGCAGTAAGAATTTTTTAATTGTTTTCATGTTAAAATATTCTCAAAATGAATACATTACTGTATGGCTAATTTAAAAATCAAAGTTAATTTAAAAAAAATTCAAATTAGCTATAAGCTGATGTATTATTTGCAAAAGAGCATATTTTATTGCTCTTTTGATCGTTCAGAGACAACGTTATGCGCATGCATTTTTTTTATGTTTAAAACGGCGCAAGATTTACAAGCAATTAAATACAATTGAATTAAATATAGGTTTCATTATAGATTCCTAAAAATCCTTGTTAACTTTTTTTTAAACATAGCACAAATTGATGTATAAAATTACGCTAGCGTGTCAAAAACAGAATATTTAAAACTAAAAATTATGGTACTTGCTAACAACAAAAGCATGAATAGCATCTTGTTGACAAGGAAACATTAAATACATATATCCCAAATAATGAGATTTTTACATACAAACATCATTATTCACATTTAAAAATAATTCTACTTTAAGTACTTCAAAACATTGCCTAATGGGGTAAAATTCTTTTGAAAAAAAAATAAATCCTAATTTTAAAATATCATATCAGATTACTCGCTTTACCTACTGAACCCATAAATGAACCAACTACGATCGAACTTTAAAACAAACAATCATTACGAAAGAGTTCTGTCTGCTATCGCACCATTAGAAAAAATCATTATGGAAATATTATGGTTGCCTGTAAAGTATTTTTCCCAGAGATAGCTGGATAATACTTAATGAATACACGTAATATTCGAGCACACAATGTGATTTACCAGACACAGCCGCTATAAAGGAACGAGCTTCAAAATGGCGGTGATTTTGGAAGGTTAATGATAAAATTATGCAGTTTTAGAAGTCGCAAAGTCAGTCACGCAAGCTGTTGAACTTTATATCCAAACCTTTTCAGTTTAAAATTCTCGTCTAGGAAAATTGCCGCTGCCGAAGCGTCTGAGCCTTACGCCGGCTTCTTCAGAGGCAGAATTAGCCACGCTAAGTTCATTAAGAACCCACAGTAATTCAAGATTTATTCGTTGCTGAAAAGTAGCGGATTTTGTTAATGAACTATCCCCATTTAGAGAGGAAAGAAAACTGTAGGCGGAGGAGTTTTGTTACAGAAGCATAAATTTTTGATAATCGTTGTTGTCGAGTGATCGTGTGTAGCTATTTTTTTGTTGTTGTTGCTGTTTTCTGAGTTAACTGGTTGGTGGATTGATAGGATTTTTCTAACAGCCAGCTGAAGGGAGATTTACAGCGGCACAATAGATTTATTGGCAGAGACACTTCGTGTGTTTGTTAAGACTGTCACATAGAATGATGACTGGGGAGAGTAATTGACTGCTCGGAGAACTGATTTAAAGATGTTTCGTTTTTCTAGGAAGTCGTTGTGACTTATTTCGCCAGTGAGTGATATTGATGGCAATGCATTTCAAACTAAAGAGTAGCCGTGTTCGAGGTATTCAGAAGCAGAATCTTAGGATTTGGTTTTTAAAACAGTATAAAAAAAAACAAAAATTAAGTCAATTCCTAATTAGTCATTAGAGAAAAATTTTATTTTGGCTACTTTTTATTAAATAACTACAATTAATATAAATATGTATATACATAAGGTAGAATCACAATAATAAAAGGCAAAATAGAAAGCGATTTTACTTTATATATAGGGTATTGGACTATTATTATTTTTGTTTGTTACTATTTATTCATTAATTAAATTTAATTATTCCAATAAAAGTAGTATAGTAGAAAGAAATCACATCCTCAGAAATTATGCCATCTCAGGAAAGATTCGAATGCACGACCTTTGGATTAGGTGCTACAGCGACACAACGAACGATTTTCTTTTTTATGTATGGTGTTGGACTATTATTTTGATTTGCTGCTGATTATTCATTAATTTCTGAATTAATGTTTGAAAAAACTGTATGAACATCAAGTGTCATCCATTCCAAGCTTAACAAATGTATTTCAACTTGAGTAGATGAATAAAAAGTATTTTATTAAGGATTAAAATTTGAACAAGATATATATATATATATATATATGTGTGTGTGTGTGTGTGTTAAGTATTGTAGTAGAGTTGGCCGGTGTTGGTTTGTTGATACATCTGGTTTATTCAAAAACATCTTCAGAATAATTTTTCATCCTTTATTATGAAGCACACATCAATATATTAAAACACAATTGCGGTACATTTTCACATTGAATAGAAAAACTTTCGACTATTACCAAGTAAAGCAGACAACGACAAGCAGCAGTGGCATGTTGGAGGACACAAAGACAAAGAGCGGAAGTTATTTACATTCTTACATGATGAAGGCAAGCAGAGAAAATGGCGATTGCATAAGATTTTTGCTTTTACACGAACAGTGCAAGCGCGTGATTATTAAATAATAGTAGTTCTGATTGGATAGAATGGGTGGGACAGGGATTTTCGACTAGCCGATTACGATTAAGATTACAGTGTTCTTTTTTAAACAAAAGAAGTTTGTTTAAATATTAGTACAAAAAGTTAATAAAAAGGATAATAGAGGGAATTATTACACACACACACATATATATATATAGGGAGAGAGTGAACTAATAGTAGGAATTGAATAACATATGGTGGTGGAATAATTTATGTATAAAGATGTGATCTTTATTATTTGCTTTTATTTGTTTGATATTGAAATTAAAAATAAGGTAGAAAAAAAGCATAAAGAAAATCATTAACATGTATCGTTTTATCACTTAAGATAATTGAAAAAGCCCCCAGAATAGTGATTTTGAAAAGGGGCCGGCCCAAAACCCCTTTATTTGGTCCCAAATTTCAATCATAATTTTCATTGAACCTCCATACAATAACAATGTATTAAATTCGGTAATAATATACTTTAGCACTAAAGCTACAATATACGACTTTAATTATAAACCGTGTAAATTATCAAGATTAGTAATAAATTTTGTATTTAATTTTATGACATCCCCGCAGGGTCACTGGTAATTATTAAACTTTTTCTAAGCTTAGTACTGTTAAATTAATTATGAAATACATTGTACACACACACACAGTACTGATACATTTGTAAGTGTATTATATTAAAAGGGGTGTTTCTAAAACTGTGGGCGCCCCCCTTGGGGGCGTGGGCAACTCTACGAGGGGGGGGGAGATATTTAAAAAATCGAAAACAAAAAAAATCATTTAAAAAAAATTTTTAATTTCGGGAAAGTAAACAAAAAAAAAATATATTCTGGGAAAAATAAAAAAAAAAAAAAGACATTTACATTGATATATTGCACTTATAAAATGTATCAGGTGCTTTCAGAATGTATTTTATAATTAATTTAACAATACTTAAGTTATGGGAAAAAGTTTAATAATTACCAGTGAACCCATGGGGTTTTCATATATAAAAATTTCATACAAAAGTTAATACTTATATTTGTATCTTTTTGTTGGGTTTTTTAATTAATTTCTCTCTTTTTACTGATTAAAAAGTTTCGCTTATTTTTTTTCCCAAGCCAACCCGTTTTCCAAGTAGGTGCGAGGTGATGTATAGGGGGGGAAGAAATAAAGAAGCACAACACAAAAATAATATCTGAAATAAGTAAACCTTTTTCAAACATTGTCAAGATCCTTTTTATTGCATTCCAAAGCATTTGAATAATTTTTTGGATAGTAGTAGATAAGATCGTTCTGCGCGGAAAGAGTTTTATAGCCTGCGAAATTAACGCTTTTGACTGAGCGAGAGTTTATATACCCCGGTGGCAAAAGGGGTTTAAAAAGCTATCACTTTTTGTGCCAAAGTAAGCATTATTAAATTTCAATAATTTTATTATAAGGGGGCAAAAAATGATTTGTATTGGGTTAAATTGAAACTTTAGAAGCCGTTTGAGTGTAAATGTTATATTATATTTTATGTGTCAGAATGTACTTTTTTTTACTTCCCTTTTTTAAAAATTAATATTTTTTTTTAAAAATAATTTTTTGTTAGTTTTTCGATGTACTCGTTCCCTTATGTGGCATTTAATAGGGTTGAAAATTTGAGACGTTTTTAAACAAAAAATCCCTTTTTAAAGCTTTTTGATGTATGGTGTTTTTGTCCTTCCAAAGGGAAGTAATGAAAGTTGCCAGAGCCTGTAACAGGTTGGACTTCAATATTCCACCCCAATTTTGAGGGGTAACACCCTGAGGGTGGTCAAAGGCCTGCCATCATTCTTCCGTTTCCAGCAACCTCACGGACGGACTTACGGCTCGACGGCTATTTAGAGTATCCCCATGCCGCAAAACCACTATGCATTTACAAATATCCATGCCTTCTCCTGGATTGGAACCCAACCGGATGGGTGGCTTGATATATAGTACCTTTTGAATTAGAATATTCATTTAAAATTTCTTTCGAGCATCATTACAAGAAAAAGCATTTAAATACGATTTTTTTCGCAAAAAATAAAGAAAAAAAATGACATATTCTGAAAATATTCCCCTTTCATAGTGAATCCGTCTGTAGTAATAATATATTTACTATGTATAGCTAGGACTTCTATACACAGAACCTGAACTAGAAGGTTTGAAAATTTCACATTATTTTCAGCGTTACGATCAATTGCACTAATCACGGCTTCTTTTTGTTAAAATATGTCTACTCTGATGCAATAAAATGTGAATAAATCAATTTCTAAATTTCATATTTCAGAAATTTAAATCCAACCCTGTACATAGTCTTAGCCTATATATACACAAAATATTATTATTATAGAAATATTTTTCAGAAGAAGAAAATGTTTTGAAAACATTTCATTTCTTCTTTATATTTTGAGAAAAAATTGTCTTTAAATAATAATCGCTCCCAGTTGTTCAAGCACTGAACTTGACAGTTTTGTATTTTTGCAGTATAAATAGTAATCTGTCATGTTTTAAAAGATGGGGTACAATGTCGAAAAGCAAGTGCTAAGAAAAGAAAACGTACAATTTTGATACAAAATGGCCACACCTACGCCACTGGGTGAACCACAACACCTTCAAAACATTAGATGTAGCCCTTATCGTGGAAGAGTCCAACCGAACTGGAGTAACATTTCTTGACGAGTTTTAAATTGCATCAATGTCTCTAAGATAAAGTTAAAATAAAATTGCTGATATTTCTTTCGAATAGAAACATTTAAAGAGATTAAAAAGAAATAGTTTGAAAATTTTTAATATGAATTTTATGATTTTCTTTATTTATGTTACATTCGACATTATATGCATAATGCGATGACAAAATCTAAAGGGGTGGGGGAGAGGGCAAAACATATATTTCTGAAAATATTAAATCAATTTAGTGTTTCATTTGATTGTTTGTTTGAAAAAACTATAAAGTACACATTTGTTTCAAAAGCTATTTCCATGGAAAATACTACTAAAAGCGATATAGTGAATGCGTTTAATGATTCATATAGATATCCACAGGTATTATAAATTCGTAATCGATCCTTGAATATATGTATAAAACAAAGTGAGTAAAAATATCCATCACACGACAAAAGAAAAAAAAAACAATTCAGCTAGGAACATTGAACTCTAAGAGGGATATCACATGTTGTTCTGGGAAATCAGAATGTCAACACTAAGCCACTTGTGCTGGAACGTAAGATCCTCTTTTTCACAAGAGACATGAAAGCCCGGGATGAATAAGAAGTTTAAACAAAGGCTGTCTCCAAGCTCTTGACTGCACAGGGTTTCTGAAAGATTTTTAAGTTTTTTTTCCCCTTTCAAGTTTGCTGTCAAATGTGAGGAGAAATATTTGCTTTTTATGTCGAAAGGTTTTGCAAGGACACTCATGGTCATGCGGTATGCTCAAATTTATTCAAAGGGATTTTTGTCCTACAATTTACATTGTTCAGTATGGATGTATTTAGATTTTAATTGTTGTTAGAAAAACCACAAGACTTTGAATGTAATGAGAGAAACAATGATGACATAAATATCATTACCATAAAAAATATCCCATATCGAATAGTTACATTTATAAGTTTTACACACGGTGTAATTCTCCTGAAACATATATTATTGCCTTTCAGTTGTGAATTTTCCTTTTAGAAATGTAATATTATATATTAAGCGAAAAAATCTGCACTGTAATTTTTTCCCAAATTTCCTCTCTCTCTCTCTAATATATATATAAAGGGAAAATAAACGACCAACACTCACTTTCTAATCACGAAATTTCCGGAACTATTAGGCCTATTGGATTGAAATTTGTCAGGTATATTTCTTTCATTCAATTGATGTCCTCTAATTACGGATTTGTGGGTATGTTGTAGACAAAAATATTCCTTTATAACTATTTCCCCACATGTGTGAAATTTGATAAGAATGTTTCTTTCATTGAGTTGGTATCCGCTAAGAACGAATTTTAGAGATCGATTCAAAAGAGAAGGAGGATGGGGGGGGGGATGTTACGAATGTGTTACAGATTTTCCAAAAAAGTCCCCTTTTTTCTTTCGAGCTATTAGGCGCACAGACTTTAAATTTGGCAAAGACATTTCTTCTGTTCACTAGAGATCTAATAAGAACGAGTATTGCGTAAATTGACTCCCAAGGAAGGTTCCAGGGGTATTAGAAAGAATTCCGATTTTTGAACTATCACTTCTATGAAAATTGACGAACATATTTCTCTTATTCTGTAGTGATCCAATAAGAATAAACTTTTCTAGAACTGATTACGACAGCGTTTCTCAAACTGTGGGACGCGTCCCCCTAGGGAGGCGTGATAACTCTATCAGGGGGCTGGAAGCATATAGAAAAGTCGAAAACAAAAGATTATTTTAAAAAATAATTAATTTACTGAAAGTAAACAAAATAAACCCATTCTGACAAAAAAAAAAAAAATACACATGTACACTGATATAATACGCTTATAAATGTATCAGTACTGCACAATGTATTTTAAAATTAATTTAATAATACTAAGTTAAGAACAAATTTAATAATTACCAGTTACCCCATGGGCTTGTCATACATAAAATTATATACAAAAATTAACAATCATCTTAATAATTTGTCTGAAATTAATCTCTTATCAGGGGGGTTAAAAAGTTAAAATTTCCCCCTCAATGACCCCTTTTTTTTCCCGTAGACGCGCTATGTGGCGCATGAAATTTATTGAAGGCGGGGGTAGGGAAAAAAGGAACAAATAAGCAAATCCTCTGAAATAAGTAAATCCTTCAAAACCTGTCAATGTCCTTTTATTGCATTCCAAAGCCTTCGGAATAATTTTATGGATAGTAATGCAAAGAAAAGATCGTAATTCGAAACAACATATATATACGCTCAGGACAATGAACTTGTTGGCTGAGCGAGACGTATTAATACGCCAGAGACACTTAAGAGGTTAAAATCGCATTGTAGCTTTAGCGTCAAAATATAGTATTATTGAATTCAAAACATTGTTATTGTATGGAAGGGGGCGGATGGAAATTTGATAGAATATTGGGGCCAATGTTGAAAGTTTGGAATCTGGATTACGAAGAGGGTTTGTGGGGGTGTTACAAATAATAAATATTCCCGTTTTTAAGCAATTTGAGTTACAGGCTTGAAATTTAATCATCAAGTTTCTTTTGTTGAGTAGGGGTATGTTAAAAACGGGGTTTGAGGAAATGGACTTCGAAGAGGGAAGGATACAAGGGGAGCAAATGATAAATATACGTATGTTTAAAAAAATTCAAGTAATGTTTATTTTTTTAATTTTTTTTTAAATAAAGAGACGAAGACTGTAAGAATATTTTTCAATACAATCAGAAACTTAATGCTAGAACTTAGATAACAAAAACCTAAAATTAATGTATATCAATATCATGAATTACCCAAAGAAGTTGGAAGGTAACGGCTAGTATTTTATCTTTGAAAATGCTTTGTCAAGAAAAGAAGTTACTGTATTTCATTAACTTTAAGCGATATGTATTGCAAAAACCTTTTTTTTTATTACAGAAGTATACACAGTTACATTTCAAACCAAAAATTTTCATCATAATGTTTTATTTTGAAACATTTAGTTTTTCAAAATATAATTTTTAAAATTAAAGTTATTTCTTTTCTTTATCAGAATTCATTATTTTAAGGTATTACAGTTTATTTCCATTTTTATTTTAAGACATTAATTGAAAAAAAGTCGAAAAAGAAATACTAAAATCACCCTGTCTCAAAACTCCGTTAATAATTAAAGAATAGTTTAACCATTAATTATTATTCTAATTTAAACTCTAATGGTGTCTTCTAATTAGCATTCGATACTTACTATATATATTAATCTAATTATTTTTGAATGGATCTATTTTAATAATGCCTCCCTCCAGCATATGAGAAAAAGAATAATAAAATTTTTTCTTAATAAAAAGTAAAATCAAAATTATGAAGCACAGAAATAGAAGGAAAATATTAAATTTTTAACAAAAACAAGAAACTCAATTAATAACCGAACGGTATGAAATTAATTCATTTTCAAATTACGCAGAAGATTAAATTAAAATTATTATTATTTTCACAAAGTTGTTGCTAAATAGGAATTGATAAATATTTAGTTGTCATCATTGTTGCATCTTTCTATCTCAAAAAGCTTTAAACACACATGCAACCTAGACTTTAATTTCATCTAGGAAATTTTTAGAAAAGTACAAATTCATATACAGGAATGGATTTCTTTCTTCTTTCGATTGCATATCAAAAGAATGAAAAAAATTAATTAGATAGCCTGCTGGAATATTTCAGCTTCGTTCTGATTATTAGTTTGCTTAAAAAGATGTGCAAAATTTTGGGAATCATTAATTTTCTTGTTGATGTTAATATTTCAACTTCTAATACAATTTCATCACCTGCTTTGGATTCTATTACTTTGGTTTTAATTAATACTGGTGCTTTCGCAATAAACAGAAGCCTATGTAAAAGATTATTATTATTTTTTTTAATTCAATTATAATAAGCAGTCTTGCATGTGATGTTCAAAGTATCCAAGAATTTAATCGTCATTAACTTGTGGAAGAAGGAGGATTTGAATTCAATGTAAATCATAATTGCCTTCTTTCAGATATCTTTTTATGTAGATTTTATTTTAATGAAGGATATTTTTTGTACTAGCATGCTTTGAAGACCAATATTAAATTATGTTTGCTTTTTAAACACTTTAAAAATATTTTGAAATGCATTTGTCTCTTTTTAATCATTCTTTGTGTATAATGCGCTAATATTAGATTCTTATTATGTGTCGGTGCATTGTATTGGTTTATTATACCAGGATAGTAATACTTAGAATAATTTAAAGATGATTTTATATCCGCGTATATTTTTACTGTTCAATCTGTATTTTCATAGCATATCGCATAAATTAATAACCACTTCCCTTACAATTTTTTTTTAAAAAAAATTGCAAAAAATCATCCCATTTTTTTATTTTATTATTAAATACAAGGAAATAAAACATAACAAAAGGCGTGGCTCTAAGTTGAATTTTTAATTTTTTGCAGGTGTAAAAACATTTAGTTTTAATATTAGTTTACTATCCCGAGTTATCTCGGGCAAATGGAAAGAAAAGTTAAATATTAGACTTTGTACGATAGTTTTTAAAACTAGGGGCAACATCAAGTGATACCTGAAATTCTGTGCAGTGACATCTGGTCTCTTTTTTCAATGGCTTACCTATGGAATTTCTTTTACGGGAGCACAGATAACACTGCCTCGTTAGATTTGATTTTTTTTTCAGTAGCAGGAATAACATCTGGAAACTTCCCTGGGGTTAACATGAGTGGTGAAGGACTTATGCTGGGTCTTCCTGATGTGGCAAATAACTCGTCACGATAATTTTCTGCGCGAAATTATTTTTTCAATCAGTTCCATTCTAAATTGCTTAGGTGATCCTGAGCCTCCTATTTTACATTACAAATTATAGGCTACATACACAAGAATCACTTCCACTATTTTCAATGCCCATCTCTTCATAATCACTATCTAGAAAATCATTGCTTTCTCTATTTTGCATCTTCACCATTATTTTACTTTTTTTTCAAAGCAACTATTCTTCTTTATACATTACTAATCCACAAGCCAACGTGTACAATACAGTAGATAAACCATGTGGCCTGACCCGCCATAAAATCCGCGATATCAAGAAAACCTTGCAAACTGCCATTTACAGCTTAATATTTCCTTTGATTTCTTCCAGACCGAGTAAACTCGTGATAAAACAAATCGTACCGAGAAATTCTGCTTAACCCCATTTTTCTCTGGATAATAATTAACTTCAATTTATACGAAACCGAGACAACTCGGGATAATCGGGCAAGAGGTTAAGAATCCATTATGATTGAAAACTTTATCTTAATTTCTCCAAGGAATTTAATTTAGAAACCAAAGATTTCCCCATATATCTAATTTAAAAGCTTTTGCATATATATATATATATATATATATGCTTTCTATTACTCACCCTCTTCACCGGGTATTTCTTTCCATAACTATGTATCTTCCCAGTCCACACCCTTGATTAAAATGATAAATATTTGAATTTCTCAAACGGAAGCATATTTATCTTTTACACTTCCATGACTTCTTTTCGGGAGTTGAATTTTGTAAAATCCTTTCATTGTATATCTGATCAAAAATAAACATTTTTTAAAATTTACAATGACTCTACAAAGCAAAACAACTACAACAAATATACTAGCTAGCCAAATTTAAAATCTGTATCTCTCTGGGATATTCATCTATCCATTTTAATTGTTCTAGAAAAATTGAAACTGTTACATATTTGTTTTTAGAAACAACATGAAGGAATTAATATTTAGCAATATTTCTCACATAATTTCGAGAGGCGTTTTAAGTTGATGAAACCACTAATTTGAAAAGTGCTTTTTATCTTATTATAAGTATTTCCACTGAAAAGTAAACAAAACTCAATCATTTTTAAATTACACATGCAAGTGATAATATTAAAATCTTTTTGTGTTGACATCATAAAATATACAGTTAGATATTTGTTTAAAAACTTTATCTTCCACAAAAGACTTCAATTTTAGTTTTAAGTCAGCTTGTGGAACCTTTTAGCAAAATGCACCTAAGTAAAACTGCTTTTTCCTACTTCTTATTGAATAAAAGCTCAAAAGGAATTTAATTGGAAGAAAAAAAAAAACAAGCACAGATGACATGGTTGAATCCAAATTATTTGGTTTCTTTTTTATTATTTCACTCACAAAAGAATGCATAATTTGAGTAGTGTCATTATTTTTCTTCTTAATTGGTTGCTTTTCCTTTTGAACTTTTATTATGCATAGCTTAAGGTTTTTGTTTTAGTTAATTATTTTAGATTATTAGTTCCGAGATTAATTAGTATTTCTAAAGTATTTTTAGCTCAATTCTTAATAGAAAACTTGAATGAGCTTTCGGAACATCAAAATATATATCCGTTTCCATAATTGCAATTATTTTATAGAACATAATTTGAGATTACCTAAAATAATCTTATACATATACTTATTCCTATTTTGATAAAACCTTTTTGTGTCGATTGCATTTAGAACTGAATTTTATATACGTAGTTATACCTCACCTAATTATTTTATTTTATGATTCCAAATCTTATTAAAGATATCCATGCCACATTTAATTAATTGTATTTTGAAAGTTGGGAGTATTGTTATTTTTAGAATAATTAAAAATAAAATGTTGAAAGTTTATTTTCCTAGGAATTGTCTGTGGGATTAGTCAATTTTCATAATTATCCAGCTTGTAAAATATGTTACATAAGCTACAAATTATGATCATTAGTCTTGAGCATTAGAATTATGATCGAAAATACACACATTAATGAAAATTTCCTTTCTTTAGTAAAAACGAAAAACTTTTAAGTTATTATTTTTATAGAGGCAGTTATTTCTGTATTTCACTAAAAAAATAAATTACAAACTAATACTATTGTGTGGTTGATCAAACATTCATCATTATTTGGATAGATAATTATTTAAAATATCAAATAATTTTTTTTACATAAATTAATAAAATGTTATATACTTTTTACATCTACGGATAAATATACAAAACAATGCCTTTTAAATAATAATAATGATAATAATTATATATATATATATATATATATATATATGAAAGAAATTTATATAATATATTGAAAACAAAAAATAATAGATAATGAACATAACAAGAAATAACGTAATAAATATATAGAAGCAAAACATGAAGATCGAACTTATAGAAAAATACAAAAAAGGAACTACACAAAAAAAGAAGCTAGCGAGTCAGAAAGAGCAATTTAGAACGTCGGACCGAATAAGTGGGGTTAAACTTGTTTGAAGGCGCCATCTTTTCCCTTTGTAACTCGGTAGGAAAAACCAAATACAATAAATAAAAATTCAAAATATATAAAAACTTACAGAAAGTTTGAGAAAACCACCGACTACTATTCTGCAACATATTCTCCTAAAATCTTAAAGCAGAAAATTCCTAAAAAATTACTAAAGAATTAAATAACAAAAGGATTTTTCAAAAGAGAATTTTACAAAACTTCTACTCACAGAGCTTATTCCAAGAGAGCCAAGAGTCTTGAAATAAATAGAAAGCTATTATTCTCTGACAAGGAGAGGGCACGATGGCAGTTCATTTGGGGACGAGACTTTATTCAGTAGTCTGCTAAGGTATAGCCATGTAATTCCACCGAATAGCTAATTAATTCTGAGAAAATAGCATTCGAAATTCATACTTTTCTTATATACAAGTTATGTTCTCCCTGAAGCAACGTCACCGTGGCATGATCGTCAGCGTACCGGAGTACTGTGCAATGGGACTGGTTCGATTTGTGCGAGAGGCCAGCCTTTCCTTTTCATCATTTAAAAATAAATGAAGTCTTTTAAAAAATAAAATTATTTAATTCTGAAAATAAATAATAAAATAAATTGGAGAAAAAAATAAAAACAGGAAGCTCTCTCTCTCTTCTCTGGCCGCTCGCGCGAATCGATTCCAGACCCATTGTATTGTACTCTGATACGCTGATGATCATACCACGGCAACGTTGAATCAGGAGAAAATAACTTGTATATAAGCAAAATATGAATTTCGAAGGCTATTTTCTCGGAATTGACTGGCCATTCGGCGGAATTACATTGGGGTTTGAATACCCTATAGCAGTACTACAGTTAAACAAATTCTCGTCCCCAAATGAATTTCCTTAGTCGTGCCCTCCCCTCTTGTGAGTTAAAAAAACCAGATTATACATAAACGTATCTTTTAAACCAGTCAACAAAGATAGATGCCAAGACAGATGACAATCAAATCTAAGTAGACTATGAATTGGTTGGTTGCCAAAAATGTAGAAATTTGCTAGGCTCTAATTTGGATGGTTTTCAAAAATGTAGAAAACTTTAAATGTCTAAGGTGTTCAAGATGTGTGTGGAAAAAATGTTACACTGTGAGAAGAGTGTTATAATATACTCTTCACAGCAAGACCACTAACATGCGGACTTTGAAATCGTATTATTGTGTGATGGTTTTGAAATCAGAAGTAGCAAGACCATTAATGTATTTGTGATGAATGTAAGGTCTTAAGAAGTTAAGAGGATAGTCATGATCTAAACAGCATTGAATTTTTTTTGATAATATTGAATTCATCTATTTTGTGGATAGTTAAGTTATCATTTCTAAATAAAAATTGAAAATAATATTTCTGTAAATTGATAAATGTAAATTACTATTCCATACATGGAATTTAAAAGAATTTTTTTTGTCAAAACTATTACTGACTACATTATTGTTAATAAGATGCAAGTCTAAATCCAAGAATTCAACCATATTAGAGTTGAAGTTAGTTTTAAGTAGGTTGAGATAGTCAGGGTATATAGAGCGTAATATTTGGCTTGTATTCATTATTTTTAGAAAAAACTATTAAATCATCTATATAACAATAAAGCAAGTAAGATTCATTAACAATATGATTAATTTTTTTAAAAAAAGATGTAAATATTGGTTAGCTGAACAATTACTAGCAGGACCACCCTGAGGTAACCCTCTGAGCTGTTTATAAAGATTCTGATCAAATACAATGATATTTTCTTGTAATACATATATATATACATACTTACAATATATAAATGGCATAAATAATTTGTCTTACGTTTTACAATTTCCTATAAATTTCTGTCATTTCTTAATTTTTAAATTATTAGCCTAATTGTCACCTTTATGTATCGTAAAACTTCATTTTTATTACTTGTATTTATACGGACATTAAAAAGTTAAAAGAATGTTGTGAAATGTAATTATTAATTCAGCTGAGAAAATGAAATATATAAAAAAAAATAAGTTATGAATTATGCTAATATATTTTTGCGAGAAAAATTATTTTCTGTCAAATATATTTGTCAACTAAGTGTTATTTAATTTTTTAAAAAAGTATTATTTTCATAGCATTCAATTAATGAATGATATTTCTAAAAGTTTTGATAAAAATACAAAATTCTTAATGAAGTATTTTATTCATTATGATTTTGCTGTATAAATCCATTAAAGAAGAGGACAGAGAATAAATGATATAATTATGTACCTCTTTTAAATGAAAACTTAATATGAGGTTTCAAAACTTTCCATTCTTTTTAATCATCCAACATGAAATTTGTATGTTTATGCAGATAAATTTTTAAGCATCAGCCAAATGTATATATTTATCATGACATTTTTCCTACTTATTTGTGTTGCTGCAAATTATCCACAGCTACTTTTCTACAGCAAATTATAATTTAGAAGTAAAATTTGAAATGTATCATTGTAAGAACGGGATAATACTCAACTATGTTTCTCAAAAACCTTAGAAATATTAATGCAAGTAGTAATCATCAGTAATTCTATTTTTATTTATAAACCAAAACAAATATTTCATTTTAGAAATTTTTTTTACTGAATCGAATAGTAAAATAAAAGATTTAATTTTTAGATAGTTTAAATGAGCATTTCATATAGTTTATGTAATAGTTATATATATAAATTAAAGAAAAATGTATTTCAGTATGAAATCTATTAATATTTAACTGAATTATGTTTAGATTAGTAATTGATAGGCAAATAAGGCAATTTTTCAGCATAATATCTAGAAAAGATAATGCATTTTAAGAAGAAAAATTAACTGAAAAAAATGTACTTTGGCTAACCGTTATAATTCTTTTAAAGAAAAATAGGTTGAGCAGGGGCATAGCTGTGTTACATATTGTTAGACACATTTTACCATCCATTAACTTAATGGTTCTCAAAGTTTCAATATTTGTGACCCAATATTCAATCATATTTTTCATCGCGCCCCCCTCCATACAATAAGAATATATTTAATTCAATAATAATGTACTTCGACGCGAAAGCTACAATACGCCTTATACCTCTCAAGTACCACTGGCGTATATAAACGCCTTACTAAGCCAAAGCATTAATCACCCTGGACGTATATATACGTCTTTCGAAGAACGATGTTTTATGTGCACTACTATCCATAAAATTATTCCGAAGGCTTTGGAATGCAATGAAAGGACCTTGACAATGTTATTTATTCATTTTCTCCCCCTCCCTCAATACATCACATACGCGCACCTACGTGGAAAACGGTGTCATTGGGGAGTGAATCACGGAACTTTTAATCGACAGTTAAAAGGGATTTATTATAAACCTTACAAATTATAAAGATAAGAGTTAATTTTTGTATATAATTTTATATGACAAGTCTATGGGTCATTGGTAAATTAATTTTAAAATACATTGTTTTGTACTCATACTTTTATAAGTGTATTATACAGCGTAAATGTGTATTTATTTTTCATTATGAGAGTATGTATTTTGTTAGTTTACTTTCAGTAAATTAATAAGTTTTTAAAATAAACTTTTGTTTTCGACTTCTGAACATGCTTGCGGCGTCCTTGCAGAGTTATCACGCCTCCCTGGTGGGGGCGCTCCACAGTTTGAGAAACGTTGCATTAACTGCTAAGAAAATATTATTAACCAAAAAACTGACGAAAAATAATAATTTTTTTAGAACGATATTCCCTCCTATTTCCCCTTATTTTTAAATATTGCTTTCTCATAAGGTAGTCTGTAGTCAAATTACCATAAAGGATTACGAAAATCGACTAATTTTAAACCTTTTATATATACATTCTTGCACATCCTACTTCATTAATTATTTAACTCAAGTTGATTAAAACTCTTTCTTTTTTTTCTTTTTTTTAATTAACTTCATATTTCTTTAAAATAGCCAGAAATTCCTAAAATGTAATACGATATTTTAAAATTCAAGTAAGATAAATAATGTTGTGTTAAGCATAGAAAGTAAAGCAATTTGCACCATAACACGTAATTAATGGTGACCTTGAGTTAAACACGGAAAAACATTCGAGGCACTCAGCATCGACAGTGGGAAACGTGTATTCGTCACAGGGAAATTATTAAAGTAGGGATTTCATCAAATCCCTAAGGGAGATGATCAATTCACGCAAGATGTTAAAATAAGAACTCTATAAGGTGATTTTTCTAAGAAAAATAAGTGATTTCATCAAATCCCTGACCTGTTTCAGTGAAATGATGAAATAAAATTATCAAGAGTTTAAAAGCGTTCATTTAGCAAATATGGTGCATTGTATTAAAAGTAGTAATTAATACAGCAATAATTATCGAATTACAAATTATTTATTCAAAGTTAATTGATAAAATAATTAGATAATAAAGTTGGTATTTCTTTTTTAAAAAAGATATTTATATTATAATTTCAAACATTTTTTTTTTTTAAAATTATAGTTTAATGTAGTACTACAGAAATATCCTGCTTTATTTGTAACAACTTTTTTTTTAGTTATTATTTCCCTTTTTAAAATAGCTTTTTTTTATTATCAAAAAGTATTTTTTTATCTATAAAGAGAATATTAGTGTAGAATTCCCTAATGTGTTTGTTTACTTTTTTTAATTAAAGTTTTATCTAGTTTCAGATTTTCAGCCATACAAAAATGATATATTAATTGAAAGATAATAATGCAAAGAATATAACTAAATAAAACTAAAAAATGATATTTAGGTCATTTTGTTTTGGTACGTCACGTTAGAAGCCCGGCGCTGCCTGGCACGGACAAGGAACGAAGGGGGGAAAAACGGAGTGGTAACAAGCGAAAATAGAGCTCTACAAATGCTGACGTTCATTTTCTCATTTCACTAAAATAGTTCGGGGATTACTTACATCAGGGAAATGACCTCAAAGAGACGTTATTTTAACATCTTACGTGAATTGGTCATCTCACTTAGGGGTCTGATGAAAGCCCTAATTTCATCATTTTTCTGTGACATATTCACACAGTGAATTGAAATAAAAATATTGTCTAGCAGAAATGTTAATAAACAATGCGTTGCAATTTTCTTTCACTTTTGGCTTATGTATAATCTCAACATTGCCATAACAAGAAGACACAGGAAACATGGCTAATACAATAGAAACACCCAGTTCAAACGTATTTTAACCCTTTAACAGAAAATACGGAGATGCATAAAACGAGACATAGCAAATTGTGCACATATGTCAGTCTGTCATCTCCATCCACTGTCACTCGGTGTATTTCAGATGCATCACATCATATTTACGTTTGAAGGTGATTTATTTATTTTATTGATGAGATTTGACATTTAAGCGTAATGTTACACCTAACATATGGACATAAAGCGCAGTGTTTGTTAAGCAAAATATTCGTTGTTTCTATTTCTGGAATGTCTTATAATAATATATACTTGAAATTCTGGTGATATCAAGGTGTTTATAACCCTAAATACTAGAGAATAATCAAAGAAATAAAGGGTAGCATGATGGAAAAAAGTGGCTTCATAACATTGAGATCTGTCTTCTTATTCCCGTCTATGGTGTTGGTGAGGGTGATGAGAAACAGGGAGTGTTTGGGTTTTTGTTTTTTTAATTGTCTGAAGTTATTAACAGATGGCAACACATATGAAAAGTGTTAAAATGGCTTCCATGACGTTAAAAATTAATGGATTGGTGATAAATATATTTATATCACGGCCTTAAAAGGGCTAACATCTTTAAATATTTCCTTCATTGAAAAAATTTTCCCTCCATAAAAAATATGTAAACTCTATGTACCCTTTCTCAAGACACACAGATTCTTTATTACTTCCTACCTTCTTTTAAACATCAAATATTTGTCTCTTCAAGTCTAATGAGAATCAAGCTGTTATAAATCTACTTTAACTCATCAATAACCTAATAAAAGGAGCAACCAAAAATATTTACAGTTTCGCAAACAGAGATTGTATCCTTCTTTCTTTAAAATTTCACCTTAAAAGAATGAAATCCAAAAGTTCACAACTTGTGCGTTTGGGAGCCATAAAAATCATAATATATTTTTAAATCTCCAGTGTCAACAGACATGTCTATTGAATTCTAGCCAATCTCATCATAAATGGCTGGAGTTTTCAACGTTTAACAGCTGTTAAAGATGTCGACTTTGCAGAAAAATCTTTAAAGCAATGGTATTCGACACACTGTGAAAATTTAGTGTCGAGTTGAACAATTAGTAGGATCATTAATGCTAGAAAAAGACATATTTTATGAAGTTTCAGGCCCGCCGTTAACTTTTAATGTGGTAGGTAAGATTCACTTCCATAAAATCATTTGAATTCAAAAAAGAAAATATTATATTACAGCTGTAATATTAGATTATTTTACTAACACCGAAGTATTTACATTTAAATATGTTTTATTATTATTATTATTATTATTATTATCTTTTGAAGCATAGCTAACGTAAATAAATCGCATGAAGTGTTAAAAAAAAGAAATTGACTTGCTACTAAGAAAATAATTTTACTAATAAGTTTTAACAGTGAAAGATTTACTGATTAAATATTTCTCCATGAATTGTCTAAAATGGTACTTTTCATAAAATATGAGTACGGCCGTACATGGAATAATACCACTCCGGCTTCAATTTTTTACCACCGTTTTCAAAACAGATACTGAAGTCTTTTTCTTATTCGTAACGCGATCTTTTTATAAATACACCACACATAAATGAAAAAACTAATGAGAATTAATATTTTACATTTTTATGTGTATGTGTGTGTTGTCGCCAATAAAGCCTGCTGTGTGTGCGAGATTTGGGCCGGCGAAAAGGTAAAATACAAAAATTAATATAAATTAATTCTTAATTAACGAATATCGTTACTTTCTATAAAAGGGTAAAAACTGCTTTTTTGGAACAGTATGAGCATTTTGAAACGCGTAATGTTGTCAAGTTGATTTTATATGATATTGATTTCATAAGTCTATTTTATATATGATAAAAGTATTTATTTATGTAATTTTTTTATAAAATGAGCGCTAAAGAAACCGTCTATGACCAAACAAAATAAAAAATCTTCTTTTTTGGTCTTTACTGCATGCTTGAAGGAAATTATTCATATTACAGAAATTTACAATTCCGAAATTTTAAAATCGTATTTACCTTCGGTTTCAATGCATAAATAAATGTGTTTTTTAAAGGCTATTCAGAATCAGAGTGAAGATCAACATTGGTGAAGTTTAAAACATTTCATGAAGTTTTTTACTGATTTGATTATTCTGGGTATTTATAGTTAAAAGAACCAGCCATTTCAGCTTGTTATTCGAAAACATTTACATCAAAAATTTTGCGAAATTGTGTGGATTACTATAAAGGAATTAAAAAAGAGATATTTGGTACTTACGTACTATCAGAGACAATGCCAACACGTTCAAGATGCTCGCCAGTTGGCAATCTCTGTTGTTTCGCGTGTGTCGTAGGCGCTAAATTGGCGGCAAGTGCTTCGTTGAAATGTCGTAATTATCGAATTGATAATACGTAGGTACTGATTATTTTAGGCGGAAAAGAACATTAGTTCAAAATATAGCTAACAAATGGCGTGATGAATTACAGAAAATAATAACTAATATAATGGTACCATTATTTTCTATATCTCAGAGAAACTGTTGTCAATCTATGAAATACAGGGAAGATCTTTTATTAATTTCCGAAATTATGCTTCATCTCGCCAGGGAACTTAAGTTTACGACATTGTGCTGCTACTTGTTCGTGAAAATTCAAATTAGTTTAAATTTATTTTTCAGTAATGTTTTGCTGTAAAGCGGAAATATAGCCTTGTAAGTAGCTTAAAATATTAGGGTACTTTTCTGTTTCGCCGGCACAAATCTTGCTAAGCAAGCTTTATTGTCGGCAACATGAAATACATGTATAAAAATAATAATAAAAGTTAATTCCCATTGGTTTTTCAACCATTTTTGATGTATTATGAAAAAGACGTTACTGATAAGAAAATACTACAACTATGTTTTGAAAGTATGGTGGCAAAATATTACCTAAGGAAATATTTTTGTTCGACATCAACTTCCTTACCATTGGGCGACTTCATCAGCTTGCACCAGAGGAAGCGGAAGTACAGGGTTTTGATATATATTGTTGTAAAACATACAATAAAGGTTTCAATAGAAATTTTAGTCAGATTTGATGAATTACTTCCTGTATTAATAACGACTTTTTCTAATAATTTGAACAAATCATAACTCAAAATGTTTAATTATCTTATTAAACAATGCTGGCAATTTAATCATTATTTAGTTAATAGTTATCCATGAGAGAAACTACATTAATATTTTAGATTAAATATTTGATATTATAATATCTAAACTGAGAAATTAAGGTTTGCTGAACATTATTCAATTTTACACATTTCAATAAAAATTGATTTATCATGGAGTATGATTTTTAAAACTTAACATTAATAGAGAGTAAATTTCAGTACTTACGTATCACGCCATCGACCAAATTCTAAAAGAAGAAAGGACGCTGCCAAATACCACAATATGCAGCCAATAGTGGAAAACAGTTCCCGGGCATGCAACAGAACAGTAATAATGATGACAGCATTTGGCAGACATCGGTGCGTTTGGTGAAATTTGGTTGATGGAATGATACACATAAATACAGAGTTTTTTTATGGTTTCCGCTGAAATGGCAGAATCTACAAAGATATTAATATTACGGCTGAAGGAAAATTGTCACTTATTAAATATTTGTAAATTGTTCATAAATAGTTTTAATTTTTCTTCTAAATACGTATGGTTGCTGTTAGTTTGTAATTATCTTCCTATAAATGAAATTCTTCGAATTATTACTTTTTATACAGTTCTTAGTTAATTACATATACTTTAATAATGAAAAATATTTTTTGAAACACAGTAAAGGTGAAATCGAACGATACGGAATGAAAATCAGGAAACCATATCATTTAATTTTATCATTGCTATTTTCTCATTAATTACTGCTTACTATGAGATTAATTCATTTTCAAATTATTCAGACACGATATTAAAGTATATTTTTTTTTCATAATAGTTTTGCTTTTGTTAGTAATAATATATCTATTGTCATCGTTATCTTTTTAAAAAACCGTTTGGACTTAAATTAATTCATCCTGGATATTTTTCCGGAAATGAAAGTGTAAGTGTATAAGTAGCTATTTTTCTTTCTAAAAGGTGCACTTTATAAAGATTAATTAGATGAAAGCAGAACTTATTTCAAGTTTTACTTCTGATCATTAGTTAACACAAGAAAAGAATGTAAAATTTGTGTGGTCATTATTTACCTTGTTCTAATGTCTTTTTAAAACTTTTGGTGGAATATCATCTCTTATTTACGTATATTATTAATTTCAATTTAATTAATACTGCTTTCCATATTTGAGAAACATTAATTTATTTTTTAAGACAGAAGTAATAATAATTTTGAAATCCAGAGTTTGCCTTCAGATTTTTAAAATAATATTAGATAGTTAAAAAGAATCTTTAGTTTAACAGTTACTTCTTTTTTAAATCCTCCTAAAGTCAGTTTTTCTGATGTAATGTAGAAAATAGTGATAAATATATGTTAGAGGTATAGTTTGGAGTTAAGCCATAATATTACTGTAAAGTCAAACAACAAAATGTGGAATTCAAGGAAACTAATTTTAATGGCTAAGACAATAACAACATTCTTCAAAACCATAAATACACTTACCATAGATATTTTTCTAGATTTCTGAAATAAATATATTCTCGTATATCTTATAACCAACTATTAAATTTTATTATTAGAGAATTAGCTTTTATTGGACACATAGCTTTTAAAATACGCAGCTGCTTTATTCAACAGAATTCTAAATATAAACATGTTTTTTGCCACACGATCAAAAAACTAAAAAAAAAAAAAAGAAAAGAATGTAATGAATACGGTTTCAACAAGTATCATCTGCATTATGAAACTTATAAATTGTAGAAATCAAAATATCGTCTGAATTATAAAATAAATATAGCGGACATTTCTGGGTTATTTACAACTGAATTTAAAAATAAACCGGTGTTTATAATAAATCTACAGCAAATTTTATTAAAATATCAATTAAGATTTTTTACCCAATCTTGTGTTCGTTGCTAATAATGTTACTTCTAATTTTTAGTTTACAAGTCTCCTAAAATGAGTGCAAAACGATCAGAGCATGAATAAAAAAACGGTATGGAATTTTTATTTGTTATTGCATTTATTTTTTATAACATTTTGCTACAAAATGCATAATTTCAATGAAATTCAGAATTCTAATTTAATTAATGACATTTGTGTATTATTTTGGTAATTAATGTATTTTCTTATTAAAATTTAAAAGTTTAATCTTTTTCGTTTAGTTATCGACTATTTTGAATTGCTTGTGTTTAGGTCTTTACTTGACAGAAAATAATGCTTTTAAATATTTTTTTTTCGAACATGAATACAAAAATATTTGTAAATTTTTCATAGAAATTAATTTTTCTTATTTAAATTTTGAAATTGTATTCCAAATTTTGATAAAAAATTCTATTTTATCATGTCATACCTGCAGTGGACCCCAAAAGTGGTGTGGAATGTGTGGCGCAGTATAGTCAAACTTGCAATACTTGCAATTTTGAAAAAAAAATTTAATGTTTTCAACTAAAAAAAAATAATACATCGGGTATAAACATGATATAGAGCACACACTTGTTGAAATAACATAACTAATTTTAAAACACAATATAACTATTATTTTTAAAAATTAATAATCAAAAAACTAATATAAAATTACGCCACAAAAGTCTTTGCACACTTCAAACATATCTCAACATAGCTTTTAATTATTATATTTTTTCTTAATTTAATACTTAGTAGGATATATTTTAACGTCCAGAATAACAGTTTGCTATAGATTTCATCAGTTTTTTTGTAATTTCTGCATCGATGTTCCTCCATTCTTCTGTGATTATTGTTTTTACTTCTCACTTTGTTTTTTTATATGTCATGTTTTCCTTTTTTAAAATCAAATTCTCCCGAAATATGTCCTACTACACTTAAGCCAGATGATTTAGGAGGTTTTTTTAGAATTTGTGACAGTTATAGAGATACCAGCGGCGTACATTGAGATCAGTGCGCTTGGGCATCATTATCTTGTTAAAAAATGAAGTCGTCTACAATATAAAAATTTTGGAAGGATAATTTCAATTTTTTCAATACCAAATTATCTAACCTCCCCCTCTCCGCACCATGCTTCACTGTTCCAGCTAGATTTTAGGGAATAAGTTTCAGAAAATTAAACATTGAATTCAAATTGGTTGGGATGAGACAGTTTCAACAATTTTGGTTCCTACTGGCGTATAATCGTTGTAGGGGGAAAAATGAGGAACTAATCTCAAAAATTTAGTAGAAACAAGTGCAAGTCCGACGCAATGCTTCAGCATGGAGGTGGAGGTGTTTTTGCTTGGGGGTGTAAATTGACTTCATCACTTTTCATCATGTTTCGGAATCAGCCATACTCCTTTTTCTGTTGAAAACGTTTGGAATTAGTAGTTAAAATTTCTTCTCGATATAAATTTATATTGTGTTGTAAATGTAATTATATACATCCTCTTTAAATAATTAATTAAAAAATGAAACTACTTTTTGGATGAAAAATTTTAGTACTGATAAAATAGTTCACTATTTTCATCATAAATTGTTGTAAAAATCATAAGAAACTTTGAAAATGATATTTGATAATTTAATCAATTCAAACTATAAAAATTTAGATTAAAATATAGTAATGAAAATTCTTATTCAAAATTAATGTAATATAACTTAAACAATCATTTCTGAAGAAATAAAAACAAATATTTTACATCAGTTATTTCTAAACATAAAACAGTTAATTATAATGAATTCGAACTACAATTTAATTTCGTATCTTGACTTTTACTATGAGATGTTTCGTTTTAAGTTTTACTGAGTTACTTATTCAATAAATGTAATTAAATTATTTGTGTTATCAGAAATATTTGCAGTTAAAATATTTTCCTTTCCTGTTTTTGTTGTATATCGAACAACTAAATATTTTTTAATAAATAATTCACTGAAGTGTATCAAATTAAACTCTGTCTGATCTGCAAAATATTTAAAATTTATAATGTAATTATCTGTCTCCCTTTTATACAATTCTCTTTCCTCTCTTTAAGTATTATTTCATTAAGATAAACTAATTTTTAAATCAATGAATATGCTTGCGCAACGTATAAATTTTAATTTAATTCTACGTGTAGAAGAAAATGAAGTAATGCTTTCATTTTCACTCTCGCAAACTATTTTAAATTCAAGTATTGATAATTAGTTGATACGTAAATTTTATTACTTTTCCTCTCTGTCAAGGTGACCAACTAAGTCTGGAACAGCGATTTTGAAAAAGTGTATGAATGGATAATTTTTTTGATACTTGGTGTGTGACGGGCTCACGTGTTTTTTCATTAATATGTCCTTTTGGGTTCTTTGGGGTCAGAATGAATGGTAACTCTTTTCCAACAATCCCGAGAAGTAAAACGTGAAGGAAAGATGCAAATTAGGAAGCTGTTAAATAACGGAAGTTTAGAGTAAGCAGTGTGGCATTTGGGGAGTGTTATGTTAGTTCCTGTGGCAAGTGTGAAGAGTATTTCGTGAAGTTAAGTGACAGTCAAGAGAAGTTACCCGGTACAGAGAGCCCTTACTCAAGGTGCATACCATTGCACGCCAGTGAACCGCAACTTCAGCTAGGATCAGATAGATTGATACTTCGTTGGACACTAAAGATAGGAGAGACCATTTAAATATTTGGATCTGTGTTGATATTGAAATCGAGCTTAGATGAGTTAGTTATTGATAGTGGTCCGGGTTAAGTTATTTCGGTATTATATGTATTGTCTGTTTAGCCACCGTAGATTCTCTCACATATCATATTAATATCTAGTCTGTTATAAGTATAAGTTAAGAGCTTAAAGAAGTAATGTTAAGATTATGGCAGCTTCTAGTTCTTCATTTAATCTTACACCTCTAGCTCACGGTGATAATCCAGGAGAAGGGCACCCGAGGGGGTCGCCCTTACAGATGTTAGTTGAATTAGAACATACATATAAAATTAATTGTTTTAAGAATGTTTCTTGCAAGAAAAACTTATTTAATTGCAATCTTTTAGCAAGAAATGAATTACATACAGATACAGGACAATATAATTGGAACACCAATTTAAAAATGATTCATTCTTCGACCATCACATGTTGCAACAGTGTGACACCTAGTGATGGTAAAAGGAAAGGTATCAGTTAAACATTTGGCAATGTGAGAGTTGCATGAAAAAAGTCTGTTTTACATCAAAACATGATTATATCCAACAATTCCGACGTGGAAAGAGGCACGATAAATAAGGAAATGCTATAAGCGTACGTCCATGTTCAGAACTGCCAAACTTGTGAGTGTTTCAGGGACCACTGCGTCAAGGGTTATGACACTCTACACAAATATTGGTAAGATGTCTTCTGAAAAGCATAACGGGGGCGAAAGTCGAAGTTGAAGAACTGTAATGGCAGGTGTTGAAAGTAATGCACTCAACACAAGAATACACTGCACAAGGAATAAAGTCGAGATGAATATACTTACTTTCAGAACCTTGAATCCATGAAAATTATTCAATGGGAGTTGCATGCTGCAATCATTCATGGCATAGTAGCTATTTTGAAACTGATAGTTAAGGCACTGAACACTATGAAGAGATTGTAGGGTGTCGAGACCACCTAAGCTGGACACTAATGCAACGGGAACAAGTCATCCATGTGATGAATCCTCATTTAAATTAATCAAGACTACCGAACGTGTGTTCGCCTGGCGAACATCAGCTTAAGCATTTCATGTTGACAGCCTGATTCTAATAGTGAAACATGGAGAGGGTTCTGTGAGAGTGTGTGGTGCAATATCTTTCTGTGAATTGGAGCATCTTGTTGTCTTAGGGAGGGAATTTTCACAGGATACCATTATCGAAAAATTCTCGCAGATTATTTTCACCATATGCTTCAGAACTTTCCTGTATTTTAACTTCTTGTGTTCCAAGAGCCCCTCTCCACGTTGTGTTCAAACATGGTTTCAAGGGTATGATGGCGAAGTACATCTAACGTGATGTCTCAAGTCACCTGAATTGAACATCATGGAGTGTTTGTGGGGTTTTTCAGAGAACAAAGACCGTGCTGGGTTTCCTCTTCGACCTATTATTATTTAATTTCGAGATTGTCCTGCACGTAGAATAAGTGCAAATTCCATTGTAGTGTGTTCGAGACCTTTATTTGTCAATCCCACGTCGAATGCAAGCTGTCATTCTGGCCAAAGGTGGCTCAACTCCTTATTAATAAAAATTATTCATTTTTTCACACAGATGTTCCTATTATCTTATTCTATACCTGTATATTCAAAATATTCTCCTTTTATGAAAATGCTTTTATAATAATATTTTGGCTACATATAGCTAGGACTGCTAAGCAAGGTATCAACTAAATTGTGGGAATACATAAGTGAAGTGGATTTATTTGTTGTTTTGTATATCAGAGAGAAATTTTAACAAGAATCACCTGTTACTATTTCAGTAGATCGTAACTCTGAAAATGATGTGAATTTTTTAAAGCCCTAACTCAGGTCCTCTATAGAAGTTCTAGATATACGCGAAAAGTGTTAAATAAACCCATTATTATAAAAGCATTTTTTATAAGAGAAGAATGTTTCGGAAATAGGTTATTTTTTTCTTTATTTTGTAAAGATTGAGAATTTGGATTTAAATAATTTTTCTTGTAAATATTCTTAGACCGAGAAAAGACACACACTCTATAGTGTGTTTTTTGGTACACTTTTGGCTTCATACCTTTCTTCATGGAATTTATTAGGTATCATTTAAAAAATTTTCCCTTTAACTCAAACGTTTCATGTATATCTGTTTTCTGGAATTTGCTTCTAACTAGCATAGTCAAACCTAATTATTTTCATTAACTTTGTACTTAGCGGTCAGTTTCCAACTTCCGTAACAGAGATTGTGATTACTTTATTTTCTTTTGAGTGATACTAACTTCTTTTAGGCGGATTTTGCTGCAAGAGGTGAACTTGAACGATGCGTTTTAAAGCCAAGCACTGTTACGCTGGGTTTGTAACACTTTCAGCCAACTATGGTAACAATACTAGATAATTTGGAGTTTAATAGGTGTATCGGTGAAATTTGTGCAGCACAATGTAAAACATGACCACGCATAATTCACAATGGTTACTATTTGTATTTCACCAAGTGTAGAGAAAATTATTGAATTCATTCACAAAAATTTAGTTGCCTACACTCTCTCTCTCTCTCTCTAATGCCTTATCAACTCCTCTAAACCAGATTCCTATTATTTTAAGTGGGGTTTTTAATGTCGATTTTTCAACAGACTTGATAAAGCGTTTTAGTAGATTTTAAAATCAAATTCAATTTAGTATGTCCAGAATGATCTGGGCTTACGGCAAAAATACGTAACAACGCTTGACAGAGTTTTTTTTTTTTTTAGATATTTAAATAATTTTGAAACTAAAGTATTTATAACCTATTTCAGCTACCCAAAATATATTATTTCCTCATTAGAATAAAATTAATTCACAAAATATGATTATATACTTTACACCCAAAAATATTACTAAATGAGTACAGACATATTGCGACATAGCCATCCTGTGATGACCATGTCGTGCCGGTTCCGCGTAAGCTAGAGGTGTGGGATTATCAAAATGATGAGACATAGTAGTTCTTAATACAACTTTTATTAAGAATGACTTATATTACTTAAATTCTAATTTGACAATTTTAATTAAAATTGAGAGTTAACACAGAATTAAGCCGTGTATTTAAGTCCAGATCGCGCAACTAGATCCTTTATCTCAATTATCATTAATAATCCTATTCATCTAATTACTTATATCAAATGTGCCTTTTTCAGGGTCTCCTTCTTTTACCTAAGAGAATGGCTATAATTCACTTTGAATAAAGAAGATTCTGACTTCTTTATATTAGGCTTCTATTCCTTCTAAAACTATCGGACTGCTAACTCTTGATCTGCAAGACTACACACTAGCTATCTTTTAAACTAGCCGCACTAACGATCAGAATGATTCCACACTAAACTATCTCTCTAAGCTTGCCGCGCTATCATATCATCAAGAAGCTTTCTATCGCTTTTATAGTATATCTCATTTACATATTATCTTTGTTTTATCTTTTCTGGGTATTGGGTTGGAAAAAGTTTGCCATTAATCGTGGCCAAATCCAAAAGAACATAGGAGTTATGTTAGCAGAAAGACGCGAGAACGTCACAACCCTCCAAGAAAAGAAAAACGTATTGATTTATAAGGGTTCTCAATGCATAATAAATTACGATGTCTAAATCTCTATTTCTAAATTTCCTTCGCTTTCTGAGTTTTATTTAAATTTTAATCTTAAATCCTCATTTTAACTTTTATAATTTTAATATTTATCTTGACTTTAATTTTTCATTACGAATTTTAATCTTAAATTTTTAACTTTTATAATTTCCAATATTTATCTTGACTTTTAATTTTCATTACTCATCTTAGAATTAAATTTTAATATTCAATTTAAATTTAAACTCGTGACAATAAATTTTTACTCAATAACTAGGCCAACATTAATAATTACTGTTTAATTTATGCCCACTCTCACTTTTAACATTCAATTTCTTAAAATATTTATACACTTAAATTTTCACAAAACAAATATTCTGGGTGCGCAGACCAATGCTTTGACTCTGCCTTCATATGGAGCTGGTACTTCCGCTCCCTTTCTTGTTGAAGCTATATCATATCATCAAAGCTTCTATCCTTTTATAGTATATCTCATTTACATATTATCTTTGTTTATCTTCTTGGTATTGGGTTGGAAAAGTTTTGCCATTAATCGTGTTGCCGTCCAAAAGAACATAGGAGTTATGTTAGCAAGCGCGAGAGACGTCACAATATGAATAACTAATTTTATATGACAATACTAATATTCCCTTGTTTTTTATTCTCACCTAACTAATCCCAGAAATAACATTGCAAAATTTGTATTTATCACTTCTATCGTGTGGTCATAAGCACACAAACTCATTTTTTTGTATTTGGTTAATTATTATTTATAAACCATAATGAGTCATACAACACAGCTATCAGAAACACTAAGTCGTTCATAAGGGAAGAATGTAGCCTGTTCATAGAAATTTTTTTCGAGCAAAAGTGAATGCGCGTTGAGCTCAGTCACCCCAAGTACCTTACGATTTTAAAAATTCCCAAAAAAGAAAGCCATATGTGATGAATACATTTAAGTCTTCGTGAAGGGCACCGCCAGACGAGCCACAAGACAAGGTCATTGGTAGAAAGTAAGCAGTCCCACTTCCCAGAATTAAAGATTTCCTGAGTCTGGGGTGACTCTGTGTCCCATGCGCCCACTCATGGGTTAAAACAGTTTTATATTACTATCTAATTCAGATTATTGACTAATTCAACTGGCACAAACAACAAAAATACTCATTGATGCGCTTTTTCAAAATTTCTATTCTGAATACATTTTTAGCACGCTTTTATTAGCTTCATCTTTATGTAACAGAATGGTTGAATTCAATTTTTACCCACTTTAAAAAGTCAGATTAATTCAAAATTTTGCAAATTTGTCAAGGACCGATAACAATACAATAATTTAATAATTTTGTACCATTATCCTGGATTCCAGGATCACCAGGATTAACAATTTCCCATTTACAGATTTGGCAACTAAAAGATTAAATTACAACCCTAAAGCGAAAACGCTCATGGCTAATACAAATACAACAAACGAAAAATATCAATTCATCAATGAATAAATGCTAGTTTAAAAAAACTATAAAAAAAACACGCTTTTATTAAAGGAAAAATAATTTAAAGTTTTAAAAAACTAAAAAAACATGCTTTTATAGTTAATCCAACTAAAAAGAAAAAAATAATTCTTAATATAAGAATAAAATGATTAAAGAGAAAATTAATGTCATTGTGGGGGTGCTCGATATCAATTGTCATTAATGTCTTACTAGTTCTATCCCGAAATACAGAGTTAGTGTACAAATGTGTAGTACCAAAGCCCCCACACGCACCACAATGACATAAGTACTATAAGGTAATCCTTAAAAATTATTTTTTACTTCTTAATTCAGTTTTAACTATAAAAGCGTGGTTAGTTTTTAAACTACTGTCAAATTTATTAGATGCTAGATGCATGATACTTTACTTTGACAAATAGATTTGTAAAAGAATTATGTTAACATACTTTGTAAGTAAGGTATAAAATTATGTAAAACGACACTTGAAAATTCTATTTGATATTTAATTTACACGTCTCTTTGAATACCTGTTCGTTATGAAATTAATGTCATTTTCAAAGATTAAGCAAGATAAAAACATCAAAAACATTTTTCTTTCTAAGAGTGGAGCTGCAAACCGCGCGTTCATTAAAACGTAGCTGAAATCATTGTTATTTTCGTCAAAATAATAAAAAAAGTCCTCGACGCAAATGTAATCTCAAACCAGAGGAATTTTTCACGAAATTTTCGTCTCTCTACATATGGGTGGATCGTATCTTCTTTTATTTTTAAATCAGAAAGAAAGAATATTTAATTAGATGGTGTATCGAAAATATTACGGCAAAAAGCTTATTATTAGTTCGCTTTAGAATGGAATGCATAATTTGGAAGATCATTAGTTTCTATTGTAAATGTTATTCTTGTACTTTATGGCGAAGTTTTCTTAAGGCAACTCGTATAGCATTGTTTTCCTTTTAATTAATACTGTTATCCGCCTTTGTGCGGTACTCCGAAAGATTGGAATTAATTTATTTTTTAATATCTTAAAAGTGGAATTCTCTAATAGGCATCTTTACTTGTGAACCACGAAAGGAAAATTTATCCACTATTGTAATTGTGATTATTTAAAAAACTGTATTTTCTGTTATTTGGAAGAAACTTTATCTTTACTGTTTCGATTCATGCTTTAATGATATACCTTTATAAAGTTATATTTTGAAACAAGGTTAAAATAAACATTCAAAATTTAGGGAAAGTAGGTAACCTCTATACTGACAGTGTTAAATTGACTGTTTTCGATGTACCTTTTCTCAAAATCTGTTATATGTACATTTTGAAGTTTTTCATACAATTAAAGTACACCTTTTATAGCTAATTTTGAATTTCCATATAATTTATGTAATATTTTATCAAACATAGTGAAATTTGAACCATTCTTCACATGAAAAAATTGTAAAAAATAAATTTTTGAGTTTTTTACGAAAAGCTCATTTCAGTATATATTAGTACCTGTGAACAGTACAAGGGACATCGAACATCAAAATTTACGTTTTGAGATAATTTGATTTTTCAATGTATACAGAGAGACTTCTAATCGGCCAGGAAATAAGAAAATAAAAGGCTCAATTTACAATAAAAGATACATGTTTTGGTTAATATCGAACGTTACGTTCAACTTTTACCAAAAACGAAGTACTTTGTTTACTTAACATTTTTCTCTATTCAAATGGGCGTGGTCCAGTTTCAACGATTATTTAAAAATAGGTTTTAAGGGCTTCTAATTACCCTAGAGGTTAAAGTAAGACATTTTTCGAAAGGTTAAAAAATCACCATACGAATTTTGAAAATAAAAAAAAATCTCAGAGTGTCCAGAAAAAAGAAATAAGTTTTATCTTTCCAACACCCCATAACTCTTTTATATTGGTCTATTTCTAGAAAAGTGTCTTGTAGTATTTGGAAAAAGAATACTATTTATAGATTCTAAAAAAAATCGTTTCTGTATGAAATCGGTTAGATTTCTTTTAGATATAAAAGAAACTACTAACGAAGCTAAATATGAAGAACAGTATCAATATCTTAAATTCTCGACTCACAACCGAATAATCTCTAGGTTATCATTCAAGTAAATCTCTTGCATTTATTTAAAAAAAATTTATAGTTTCATCAAAATAATTATTGAACTTCAATTGTTAGATCTTTAATCGTAATATCCTCCGGTGTTTTTAAGTGTATTTAATTTATTTTTGGTTGTATTTGATGTATTTTGATTTATTTCTACAGGATTTATTTTTTGCACTATAATAGAATAAAGGAATTCAAAAAAGGCTTTATTTAGCACTCTTTTTCATAACAGTTGTTTTACTAGAAACTTGGCTTACTCATTAAAAGCAGGGAAACTGAAATTTTATTTACTTTGCATAGTAAGCGACATAACTATCTTATATTACAGAATGAAAACCACAATATCAATAATACATAATTTTTAAGCGTTATTATTATTATTATTATTAGATTATAAGGTATTAGGAGCAAAACGTTTTACTGCGCTTTAAAAAAAAGTCAAAGAAAAACTTTTTTTATCTTTCGATGAAGCTGAAGTTAATATTAATTCACTCAGGAGCAGAAAATTAAGAGAATTATCACCTTTTAGTTGGTTATTTCAAAAAGTACTTAAAGACCACAGAAACGTAGAGGTCATGGTCAAAAGCTCGTGGCCGGCGTGTTATAAGTCGAGCCTAGTACCGCTAAGGACTCACCTTGTAGAAGGCGCTGATGAACTTTAAATATGTCGAAGCTTATATAAAGTCGGCCATAGGTACTGTGTTGAAAATCGGAGAGGGGGCACCGACTCAGGTGTCGTCCTCCTCAATAGACTCTGGTACAAGTTACAAGATCCGTCACAAAAGCCCTTATGTTGGTTTATAATGCAGCATTTAAGAACATTCATTCACTTGCCTCATTGCATTATCATTATGTTATGGCGAAGTGAATGCAATTATTATTAACAATTTTTCCTCAGGCAGATTAATAAACTAAGTACACTCCATTGGATTTCTGCCCTCCTGTACATTGAGGGTAATGAATGGGTGTATATCCTCTCTAAGGCACCTCGGAACTTGAATAAGCATTCCACTGTCACCTCGGAGGTGGCAAACGCAGTCGCCAAGTGCTTAATTTCTGACCAGAGTTTCATAAACCAACTATCCCAAAACACAATTGCCCTAGAAAGGAGGTGTGTAAAGATGGCTTTTTTAAGTCCATCACAGTCATGAAAATTCAAAGTATTTATTGGAGCTATATTATTATATTTATGTGAATTTAAGGTATCCGACTACGTTCGGAACCGTGATTTTAAAAGGCACATAAATGGATAATTTTTATGATATTTAGTGTCACTTAGATTAGAATACATGTATAAAATTGTTTTAAGGACATTTTGACATAAAAAATTATTTAAATACAATATTTCGGCAAAAAAAAAAATTTAGAATAACTTTTTTCAAATGTCCCTTCTGTGAATGCTTTATTATAATAATATTTTGTCCGTATATAGGTCGGAGCTCTGTACAGAGGCTCAACTATGATTTTTGAAAAATTCACATTATTTTCAGAGTTACAGCCATTTGAAATAGTTATCGGCGTTTTTTTAAAAAAATTTCTCCCCTCTGTTGTCTTAAAACATGGATAAACTCACTTCTAAGTTTTATATTTCAAAAATTCTAGTTGAGCCTCTGTACAGAGGTCTGAGCTATATACGGGCAAAATATTATTATAATAGCAACATTTTTCACAAAAGGAGAATGTTTTGAAAATGGATCATGCTATGTTCATTTTTATCAAAATAGTGTACTTAAATAATTTTTTATTGTAATACTATTCTTAAAACAATTTTATATACATTCTCTAATCTATAAGTGACACTAAATATAATATATTATCCATTTATACGCTTTTGCTAAATCACTGTTTCGAACGTAATCGGATACCTTAAGGTATTGATCTTTACTTTTATTCTAAAATAATAAGGGGGGGGGGAAATAGCAATTCACATAAAAAAGTTATCAAACTTTGCAAATATTCATTGAGTTTTGTTATTTTAAGTGCTTTTTCTAACTTTCATTAAAAGAAAACTGTTAATCGCTTTAAGCACCAGTATATTTTATGGTCTCTCAAATACTACAATACGGTAGAACCTGTTTTTGCGCGGTCCTTTTTATTCGATTTTATTTTTGTGCGACCCCATAAAAAAGATTTTCTGCTGTATTTCGACGAATTTGCTTGATATATGTAAGAATTAATGAAATGTTCGAATATTTTTTCTTGTGTGATTATTTTTATGCGGTTCCAATCAAACAAAAACAGGTTCAACTGTAATAAGGCTTTTAAACTTACATTCATTAGTTTTGGTGCATCGAGCGCGTAGATGTGGTACCGTACATATATATAGGGAGTGAATACCTATCAGGAATTGAAAAATTCCTCATCATGCAAAGAAGAGTTAAATCACTTATTAATAAATTAATTATAAAAGAGAAAAAATTTACATGAAAAATTTATTTAATTACTTAAGGTATCCGACTGCGTTCGGAACCGTGATTTTGGAAAAGCGTATAAATGGATAATGCTTATGATATTTAGTGTCACTTAGATTAGAAAATGTATCTAAAATTGTTTTAAGAATAGTGTTTACAACAAAAAATTATTTACGTATAACATTTCGACAAAAAATGAAAATAGACTGATTCTTTTTCGAAATGTTCTCCTCTTGTGAAAAATGCTTCTATTATAATAATATTTTGCCTGTCTATAGCTCAGACCTCTGTACAGCGGCTCAACTAGAACTTTTTGAAATATATAACTTAGAAGTCTGTTTATCCATGTTTTACGACAACAGAGGGTGGAAATTTTAAGAAAAAAACGATAATTATTTCAATTGCTTGTAACCCTGGAAATAATGTGAATTTTTCAAAATTCATAGACGAGAAGAGGTAAAGAGGTCTGAGCTATCTATATACAGGCAAAATATTATTATAGTAAACGCATTTTTCACAAATGGAGAACATTTTAAAAAAAAAATTATTCTAAGCTAATTTTTTGCCGAAGTATTGTATTTAAATATTTTTTTCAAAATGTCCTTAAAACAATTTTATACACGTATTCTAATCTAAATGACACTAAATATCATGAAAATGATCCATTTATGCGCTTTTTTAAAATCACGGTTCCGAACGTAGTCGGATACCTTAAATAATCATATCCTAACTATATTTTCCTTACATATAAAATGAATGATATTGAAACATGGATTTTAATCTCGTACTAAATCCTCTTTACTCTTTCTGAAACTATTTCCAGCGCCATCTGTTATCCATTTACAAAATGATCAAAAAGCATAGCAACGTGTTTAATTAACGACGATAATCCAATAAAACGCGCTTGCAGCTTCTCAAACATTACATCGCCTTTTTTATTTTCATCAGCAAACAATACCTACTTCTAGCTTATCTCAGGGAGGGTCGAGGAGTTTGAAACCTGCGCAAACTTTATATCCATAAAAATCGCAATATATTTCTCCTACAATAAACACGTGTACATCGTCTCTTAAGTGAATTACTGGCCGTAAATGGTGGGAAGTTTAGTTGTTTAAGTGCCGCTCAAGTTGCCCCATTTTATCGAGTGTCGGCGAGGACAACAGAATTTACTAAACTATAAAATTCAGTGTCAGAGGCGCGATTAGTAGAGCCGTTATTGGAGCGAAAGTCATATTTTTATGGGACTGGCAGAGACACCATTTTGGGCTAATGTTGCATGAATATTCATCTCAAAGCGTTCTTTTGAAAGGGATTTTTCAAGGGGGTTCTGAATGATCTTTTGAGTTATATAGTAATGGTTGAATCCTTTTATGATTTTTGAAATAATGGATGGTGGTTTCTCTTTTGCTCTGTGAAAATAATGTATAAAAGCATAATTAAAAAACAGGTTTTGTATCATAAGAGCAGTTAATTTATTGGGGATGTGTCTAAATAAATATATTCTATCATAATTTTTTTAATTCAAGCAATTTACCTTTTTTTAACCTCTTTCACGACGAAGGGAATCATTCCTCCTATATTTAAAATTGGTGATTTTCGTATTTAGTTATAATGTTTTCTCTATTTTAATACACAATGTCGAAATAGAACGTACACTGAGCGCTATTACGTAAATAGTGACGTTTACTACGGAAAAAAGGGGATGTCAAAACGATTGGCACCAAAAATTTAAATGTTTGCGGGTTGTACTCTTTTATTATTTCGGTCAATTATGTCGTGTAATGATTTATTACAAGTTTATGTTATTAGGTATAATTCAGTGCAATAATAAAGTATATTCGAACAAATGAAAGCAAAGACTTGATAAAACTACTCATTGTTTTGTATTTTTCTAATGATTTTATTTTTATGTCTAAACAAGCTAAAATAAAATAGTTGCATACAAATGTTATCAACTTATGGTCTTTTAAGGTATCCGACTACGTTCGGAACAATGATTTTACAAAAGAGTTTAAATGGGATAATTTTATGATGTTAGTGTCATAGATTAGATATCACTGCATAAAATATTTTAAGGACATAACAAAATTAGTTTAAATACATATTTTGGCAAATTTAACTTAAATAACCTTTTTTTCAATGTTCTTCCTTTGTAAAAAATGCTTCATTGTAATAATATTTTGCCTTTATTTAGCTCAGACCTCTGTACAGAGTCTCAACTAGAATTTTTGCAGTGCGTAACTTGGAAGTTGGTTTATCCAGGTTTTACGAAAACAGAAGGGAGAAATTTTAAGAAAATACGCCGATAATTATTTCAAATGGTTGTAACTCTGAAAATAATTTGAATTTTAAAAAACATAGTTGAGCCTCTGTACAGAAGTCTGAGCTATATACAGGCAAAATATTAATACAATAGAAGCATTTTTTACAAAGGAGAACATTTGGAAAAAAGGTTATTCTAAGTTAATTTTTGGCCAAAATATTGTATTTAAATAAATTTTTTTTGTCATAATGTCCTTAAAACAATTTTATGCATGTATTCTAATCTAAGTAACACTAAACATCATAAATATTATCTGTTTAAACGCTTTTGCAAAATCACGGTTCCGAACGTAGTCGGATACCTTAAAGGTTAAAATAAATCAAATTCCGTACTTTTTTAAAGGTAATTTGTTTATTTAATGTAGTGACAGATTTCGACTCTTTAATCAATACTCTAAATGGTCTTAAAAACTAAATTTAATTTTACTTTTTACATTGCATTTTAATCGGCTCTCCTTCTTTGATGATTCGAATTGAACATTATAAAAAACTTCCCTGTGAAGATTTTCATTTACACTCTACAGCAACAACAACAACAAAAGACGCACCAAGAAAGACTTAACCGATTGTAATGAAATTTCGTATGCAAATCCATTTGTACCGAACATGCAAATGATTAAAATTTGGTGTCCAATGAATGAATAGCGGAAGCTACAAAACATCGGAATTGCTCACTCAGCAGGTGTCTATAAGAAGCGATTCTCAATCTGATGGTCAATATTTCTGTTGCATTGTGATTTAGGATACCTTTCAACGACTTAAAAAATGCATCGCCCACAGGATTCGAGCACATTACGAGCAACTGTCAGAGTTTGAAAGAGGTCGTATGAATCGATTGAAAGAGGCAGGTTGGACAAATTGGAGAATCACTCGTCATATGGATCTAAGTGATGCGGCCATTAGAAGATGCTGGCAAGAAAGCGTGAACAGTTGCAGATTTCAGCGTCATGATGGTAGTAGTCGACTTAGGGCAACCGCAGATCGGGAGGACAGATTCATTGTAAGATCAGCTGCCACAGCGCCTGATTCATCGTTATCAACCATCAGACGTGCGACCCGCAGACGAGTGTCCACCATGACCATTCTCAGACGGCTGATAGAACTAAATTTATGCTCGTACCGACCACTACGTAACCTGCCATTCACGCCTGCATACTGTCGAGCAAAATTACAGTGGTGATTGGCTCAATAAGGTTGCAATCATGCTGACTGGAGATGTATAGTGTTTAACGACGAATTCTGCTTCCAAATGTATCCCAAAGAATATCGAAGACGTGTTTGAAAATGCCCAGGGCAGAGTGCCGATCCTGCCCTTACTACTGCACGTCACACAGGCCCTCAACTAGGAGTTATGGTCTGGAGTGCCATTTTTTTTGGCAGCCAGACCACTTTGGTCGTCATTAGAGGCAAACTTGCAGCACAGCGGTACGTCGACGATTTTCTGAGAACGGTTTTGCTACTCTTCCTTTGCTATTCCCTTGCCTTATTTTTCAGCAAGATAATGCCAGACCACTTACGGCACATGTTGCTATGAACTGTCTTATAGCTTGTAAAACACTTCCTTGGTCAGCCAGATCACCAGATCTCTCTCCAATCAAGCACGTCTGGGATATGATAGGAAAGCCACAAAATCTATCAAGGAACATTGATGATCTGGTCCGACAATTGGAGCAAATTTGGGAAGAAATACCGCAGGAGATTACCAGGGTGCTTAATCACATCATACCACGTCGTGTGACAGTTAGCATCCGAGCTAGAGGTGGGTCAACACATTACTGAGCTCGTTACTTGAATGATTTATTTCAGAGTTACATAGAATATGTAACTCTGAAATAAATCATTCAATTTTTCTGAAATTGTAATCATTTTCTACTATAATCTTTTTACCCACCAATTTTTGTCTCTATCGGACAACTCGTTCTTGGTGCGTCGTTTTTGTTATATAGTGTACTTTCACAAATGAACAATTTTATTTTGGAAAAAATATGAAAAAATGTTTTCTCTGTATATTTTTCTTTCTTACAACTTCATGGCGTTGACCTTGAAGGTAAACAACAAAGGTAAAATTTTAAAAAATGGTAAGAAATACCTTAAAAATGCTAAAAATTATTTACTTTCGATGAAAATTTTGTGAGACTAATGCACGAAGTTAAATATTCTGTGTAAGCGTAAATAACCCTTAAGTACATTACTTAGGAAACAATTTTTATTTGTATATAATAGCAGAAGTATACCATCGTTTTAGTAAAAGCGCTAAACATTATTTTTACTGACATTATATCACCGTTAAAATAAGTAGTTACGTCCTTGTTAAGTTACACAGTACCCTTTTTTAAAAAATTTTTTGGAGACAATAACAGTAAAAATAATTTTTGTTTTATATTTAGGTTATATTATTAAGCTGATTCTGTAAGTAAAAAGTCAGACTGACAAGCCATTATTTTACAATTAAAAAAAAAATAATTAGGATTTTTTGAAGTTTTTACAAACTTTTATAAAATACTCGATTTTTAAAAATGTTTAGTCATTTTAAGTGATTTTTCGTTTCTTGGATTATTGTGAACAAAATTTAGTATGGATTGCAAAATATATGTTCACTTGTTGATTTTTAATAATTATTTTTCTAGAACCTGAAAAAAAAAACACCAAAATTTTTGAAATATTAATTTTTATATTTTTAAAAAATAACTAGAGACCTCAGACCTACATCCATACTAACTTTTAGAGAACAGACACTTGGGAGTACATGCAAAAAATATCAAGATTCTATCTTGAGTAAAAAAAAAAGGCCTTAGGGATTAGAAAACACTTATAGATTTTCAAAATTAAAAGTCTGAGAAAAACGCATTTAAAGATTGTAAAAGCATAAAACAAAATTTTATAATGCCCGTAAAGCTCTAAATTTTTAATATGCTATTTCCCAAAATATTTTCTCTATATTGAAACTCTATTTTAATTAAATATGACTGAAAACACTTTTTAAAATTTAAAACATGTTTTTGCAAAATAGTGATAGCATTTGTTACTACGACAGGTTTTTTTTGGGTTTAATTTTTAACCTAATTTTTTTAAAAAAAGTTTTGAAACTTTAAGGAATTTTATGTCCCACAAAATAATGTTTTACTCCCCCTGGTTTGTCCCAAAATTTTAAATTTTTGTTCATTTTTTTAATTGAAGCATTTTTTCAAGTTTGGTATTTGTTGCAGGGTTTTTAAAATACAATGATATATACTGTTTTTTCGGTTGGTGTTTGGGCGGGGTTTTGGTTTTTTTTGGTTTTGTTTCAAAAATACCTGCTTTGTGTGGGGGAAAGCCCCTTTAGAAGAAATAACTAAAAGTTTTTTGGAATTATCTTTTCGGTAAAATTATCCCCTTTGGGGAAATTTTTTTTCTTTGCCCGGTTTTTGGGCCAGGGGCCCTTTTTAACTAAAAAAAAAAATGACGAAAAATTTTTTAAAGTAATATAAACTTTTTTTTAAAACAAAAATTGGCCAAAGATAATCTAAATTTAAATTTAAAATATGGGGGAACTCAAAACATAATCAAGCAGAAATGATTTTAAGTAATGAAAATTGAAATTAATAAACATTTCACACTAAAAAGATTTGGGATTTACCCCAAAAATTTTTTTGATTACTTAAATTTTTTGGGGGTGGAAATATGCTTTAAAAGGGAAACCCAAAAATTAAAAAACCTAGGCTCAAAACACCCCCCAAATTCTAAAACTAATTTGTTATCATATCTGAATTTTTGGTGGTAGAAAGTAACCGTGATAAAAAACTAAAAAAAAAAAAAAAAAAAACCGGTTTTTTTTAAAGTTTGTATGGGTTTTTTGAAAATCTTAAATGTGTGTTTCTCTTTTAGAACAAAATATATCAAACTCTTATTTGTAGAAGAAACATAAGATGATATTAAGTTAGGAATAGTTTTCATAAAAATAATTATATTCTGCTTATTTTACAGCTACTTTATGTTACTTAAATTTTTTTTATTCATGAAACTATAAGAACTTTCAGTAAAAATATACATTAAATATCCTGAAAATTCCATCATTTTTTTTAAATAAAAAACTTTAAATTTTTTGGGGAAATTTCCAATAAATTAATTTTTATTCCGGGGATTTTTTTAAATAAAAAGTTTAAATTTTATTATTAAATTTAAATGACCTTTATTTTTTAAAAAATTTTCCCAAAAAGGGAAAAAATAGAATATACTTTTCTTAAAAACGATATAAAAATCCTTGAAGTAACCCCATTAAATTTAAAATTACACTTATATTAGTTATTCGATAAATTTCAAATTTTGAAAAAATGGGCACTTTGGGTAAACAACGATTTAAAATCATTTTTTAAATTTTAAATTTGTTCTAAGAATACTTAAACTTTAATCTCATTTTCCATTGAATAGTAATTGAAGCATCTGCAATACATTTTAATCTCAAACCAGCCATTAGGATGTTTAATCTCGAAACATTAAACTTGGCAAAAGTAATTCTTTACAATTTTCAGCCAAGCGCGATTTTATACGGGCGAAATCCTTTTTGAAACTTTTATTCCCAGCCGGGAAAAACCCTACATCGTTTTAGCTTCAATTTAAGGATAAAAAAAAAGGGAAAAAAACCTACTCTTTTTGGCTCTAAAATCACAAAGGCTAATTAATAACTCAAGAGGTTTATTTAATAGTTTCTTAATGTGCAATTGTTAATTTGTGCATCATAATTTCCAGGTTATTAAAATTATTTTTAAATGAGTGGTTTTAGTATTTAGATTGACTTTTATATATAACAGAGAACGAATTCCATTTTTTTTTTATTTAGCTGCAAATTAATTGATTAAAAAAAACATTTTTCCCCTCATTTTAAATACAGATTGAATATAATTAAAAAACCTTATTTTAAAATGCTGTTTTAAAAAAGGTTCGAAAAGATTCCCCCAAAAACGAACTGAATCTATATATATAAAATGGATGTTTTTATAATTAAACACACCCCCTCCAATACCCCCTTTAATCGATGACTTGGGAAAAATTGGCATGTATATGTATTTTTTTGTAGAGAAGGTTTTTGTGCTATCCTCTTTGTTGAAACTCCCACATTTGACGTCACGTCTATACTTCATTAAACATTTCTTAAGAAAAAATGGCACGTTGATCCATGAAGGTTCACCTCCCCTGTTCTAAGAAAACTACTTTTCATAAATGGCTAAGTGAATTAGTGCCACTGAAAATATCTCGTTTTATTTAACGCCTTGGGGCAACATAATTTAGTAGACTGTAAAAGTCGGTTTAAGATCCTGTAATTAGTATGGCTAATATTGTATAGAAGGTCACATTTTTATGGGCTAGCAAATACACATTTTCTATGTAACGTAGCATAAATATTTAGTCCTTTGTCGTTCTTTAAATCTCAAAAGTATTGAATAAGAGTTTTTGCTGCTCATACAGAAGTTTAATCATTTTGCCATTTGGGCTCTTTTATGAAATGTAAAAATTATTTCCTGTGGAATCAAATTTTTGTATAATGATTTTGCAATAGTCTTGTAACAATTTTAAGTATCCAATCAAAGTTCATTTTATTCCTATGAGTGAACTGATATTATGTTTAGTTTTTTTTTTCTTAAAAAAAAGTTGTTTCACAAAGAACTTAGTATTGGAATAATAATCAAAATTAATGCTTAGTAATGCGTTGTGTTTTCACTAGATAACCTAGAACTGATAATATTAGTGAAAATAAATCTATTATTATTTACAATAATTAAACTTGCACATTTTAAGATAATGAGAGAAAAATTAACACATTTTATTGTTAATCGCTATTGATGCTACTTGGGAATACATTTCATTGAACTTCGCACAATTCATTCTGAAATTAAATGTACAAATCAAGGTTTTTGATAATCTATATAATCAGCATTTGAGAAATTAAATCCTCTAATACATTACTTCTCAAAGTTTCAATGTTTGCGACCCAATATTTAATCATCATTTTCATTGCGTCCCCCTCTATACAATAACATCGTATTTAATTCAATAATAGTATACTATGACGCTAAAAGCTACAATACGACTTTAACCACGGAAGTGCCACCGGCGTATATAAAAGTCTCGCTCAGCCAAAGTGTTAATTGCCTTTGACGTATATATACGTCTTTCCGAAGTACGATTTTTTTGTGAACTGCTATTCATAAGATTATTCCGAAAGCTTTGGAATGCAATGAAAGGACCTTGAAAATGTTTGCGAAAGATTTACTTACTTCAGAGGATTTATTTATTATTCCTTTCTTGGTGGCTTTAGCAAGCAAATCGCGTATTTTTTAATTGGCAGTTAAGGCATAAATTATCAAGATAAGAGTTACAAACTATTAAGATAAGTGTTAATTTTTGTGTATAATTTTATATATGACAAGACCTTGGTAATTATTGATGATGCTTTTAACTCAGTAATATTTAATTATAAAATACATTGCGCAGTATTGATACATTTATAAATGTATTATATCAATGTAAATGTGTATTTTATTTTTTGTTACGTCTTTACTTTCAGTAAATTAATAATTTTTAAAATAATCTTTTGTTTTCGACTTTGCAATATCCTCGCACTCCTCGGGTAAAGCTATCACGCTCCCCTAGGGGGCATGCCCCACAGTTTGACAAACGCTGCTCTGATACCGTAACTAAGACATATATTATAATTTTTGAAAGCAATTGAAGCATTTACTTCTATTTTAAAAGTGTTATTTGTAGTAAGATCTTAAATATATACCTTTTCAAATAAAACATTAGTTCTTTTGTAGTTTCTCTCCCCTTTCAAATATATAGTTATTCTATTTAAAGATTTTCGACTTCACATGATAAATGAAACATAATATAACGTAATCATGCTGTATTGCAAAAACTCTCTTATCTGTTGCGTTTGCGAATATTTTTTTAAGGTATTTGTTATGAAAAAAGACAGTATTAAAATATATATATAAAGTTTGTATTTGATATAAAATTATTTTAAAAAAATAGAGAGAATATATATAAAATGTGTATATGAAAACAAAGGAAAGTACAGACGATTATTCGTTTCCAAAGGAGGTGCATTCTTCGTATTTTAAATGAGTTCAATATTTTTGAGTTTTATAAAGAGACGAGACAGAATCCTTTTGAAGTTTCTTTTTAGTAATTTTGCAGGATTCAAAAATTTTGCACCAACTCTCACCTTTATTTTTATAGTACAGCTGCCCGAGCACAAGAATGTGAAGTATGTATAGAATAGCACAATTTAGATAAACATATTATGCGTACTACTTACAAGTACGATACATTTAGCATGCATTTTGAAAATAGCACGATTGCTACATGTTTGATAATCAGTATTTTGTTAGTATACTTGAATTACGAATCTACATCTTTTAAATGAAATCGCCAATTTTACAAGAAGTTTTTTTTAATACCAAAAGCTTAAAAGAAATTATATTTAACGCTTAAATTAACTAAATTTGTTTGAATGTTTTTCTCGCCACCCCAAGTTTTTCCCAAAGTTATTTATAGAATTAAGATCCAGAGACTGTCCGGGTTTTGGGGGCTTATTCCAGAAGTACTGCCCTTTTTTTTTTCTGTTAGGCGATACATTTGTAAAGCTTTTTTCACGCGGGCCGAAAAACAATGTTAAAATTTTTTAAAGCGGCCCCCTTTTTAGGAGGATAAATAAGAGGGGGGGGGGTTTAAAAGGGGAAAAAATTGAAAAAAAAAATTTTTTTAAACCTTGTTTTGCTTTTTTAATTACTAGTTTTTATTTTTTATTTTCGTCACTAAAACTGAATTAGAAGCATTTAAAAAAACACACCTTCAAATTTCCCATCGGGTAAAGGTTTCATTTTGATTAACAATAATATAATGAACTTTATAGATTTTTTTTATTACCGCTGTGACATTCCCACTGACTAAAGACTTTGTTGTTGTTGCAAAGATTTTTCCAAAAACCCCTTTTTACCTTTGAAGAGATTTTCGGGGAAAAGTGTCATTTAATGAGATTCCTGTTTATTAAATTTTTTAAATACAGAAGTTTAATGACAAATAAAAACAAATGATCCATGTTTTTTTTTCACCACAAAAATAGTCAACCTCCCAATCGCCCCTTGAAACGCTTTTTTCCGAATTTTTTTCGCTTGAAATATATAAAAAGATATTTAAACAAATTAGTTCCACGCATAAAACCCCCCAGTACCCCCAATTGTTGTTTTTTATCCCCAACCCCTAACAGTTGCATTTTAAAAAAAGAGTTTTTAATTTCGCACTCGTACGACGTTGACAGCAATTAACAAAATTGATATATTTGATTTCTTGACACAAAATTTTTAGTATAAGTGAATTTTTCAGAGCAATGGACACTGACCGGGCCACTTAAAAAGACTTGGGTATCTCTGGCTTATTCTGTTCCGAGTGTTATTTCCAAACCCTTTCTGAACTACATACGCAAGGTGATATGGAGCATTATTGTCCTGAAAAATCCGTGAATGATTTCCAAAAAGATCTCTCGCTGTTGGTAGCTATTTGTTTTGTGCTATTTTGAGTTACTTTGCAGAAAACCTTGGTTTTTCCAGTCACTGTATGGAATCTTCTAACAACACAAGAAAAAATGGAGTTCGATATCATTCACTTTGTTGGATGTCTTATCGTGAGCTGAAATCTTTATGAGTCCGTCGTCTTACATAGTCACTACTTTTGTTACCGGAAATGCAAAATTAATATTCATCACCAAATATTACCTTTTCTAAATCTTCAACAGTCCATAAAAAAATGACTTTGCCGGGGCCCCCCCCAAAAGGCCGTAATGGATTGGTCAGTTTGTAATCGAAAACCAATTTGGATTTTCCTTTCACAATTTTAGAGCAATATTCTCACATTCCATATTAAAATCCATTATTTAAAGATTTGTGATGAATTTTAAACCATTTATATAAAGTGAAATCGCGTACAATGCCATGTATTCACGTAAAATTGTTTTTTTTTTATCATGAATCACCCAGATCACTTCTTGTTCGCAATTGAATTTGTTTCAAAATATTTTTTCAATGTTCTCATGATAGCAGAAAGTCCACATGGTACTTTAGTAGCAATTTAACACATAGAATAGCCATCGTCCTTCAAAAGTATTATTTTGTGTCTTTCATTATAACGCAGAAAGGAAAACGTATTCATAATTCCAATATTATACCCCACGCACCTCAAATTGCAATTACATCCTTTTTCAACTCTTCATCACTCTAATCGGTTATAATAATGGAACATTTCTTTGTTTTAAAAGAAAACAATTACTAATTACAGTTGCCAAAAAAAATTTGTTTTTTATCATGAAATTTTCAAAAAAATTGAAAAAATTTTATTTTTTTTACATAAACTCAAGGGAAAAGTTTTTGAAATCACATGAAAAATACTTTAAAAATCAATAACAATAAAAAACAATGCTATAATTTCAAAATGGAAAACAAAATCAAGTATGAAAACTATTCATAAAATTAAGTGTGTTCAGGTTTTTTGCCACCACTGTATGACACACAAGTATCTAACATACTGTTAATTAAATATTTTAATTTTATTATTTTTTATAACAACATTAAAAAAGACCTTGTTGTTCTTCAACAAGAATATTTACAAATTAACAAAACTTATAAAATTTATGAATGTAATCAAATAACAATAAACACTAAATATAATCTTAAGAAAATATGAAGAACACCAAATTATCCGGAAGCGGAAATAAATTTTACAAATATACATAGTAACACTTTCTCGAAATCTAAATATTCAAATAACTTGTGCACAGGAAATAAAGTACCCCTCATTTACAAAACGAACAACCCCTTCTTATTTACCTAAACCCGTGTGAATGCCAGTTTCAACAACCCTGTTCAATTGTCGCACCGAAATTAAATCTTTATGTCACATTATTATCACAATACGGTCATCCTCAAAACCATAAAAATATGATTTTTTTTTCATAACAAGTTCAGCAATTTCGGGAAACCTTAAAATTCTGAGCTTTAAGCCCACTAAATTTTTTTTCCCCCCCGTTTGGGGCCCTCGACAAAATGCGACAACTTGAACGGCACTTAAACATCTAAACTCCCGCTATTTACGACACGCAATTTGCTTAGAAGTCAATGTACATGCGTTTATTGTTACAGCAGAGAGAAATATATTATGATTTTTATGGTTGTAAAGTTCACAGTTAGCGAACTTCTCGAGTTTCGGCAGCGTAAGCTATGGATTGGGATATTTTCGAGAAGAAAGAAATTGGATAGGATATTTACGAAGCTGCAAATATTTTTCCTTACATATCTTAACACTTAATTAAAGGGTTTAAATTTCATGGGGTTTTTGGCCCGAAATATACTTTGGGGTTTTTATTCAATTGATAAAGAACAATAAATATAAAATTTTGTGAGTGGTGCATTGTGGGGAGAAAAATGTAAGAATATAAAGTGGTTCAAATATTAATTAGCTAATTTAATTAAAGACCAGATGCGTTGAGAAAATTAATTTTAAATGTTTTTTTTTCTGAGTTTCAGTAATAAGTAAGGGGTGTCAGGGGTGTTAAAATTTTTGGGGGTCCGAAAATATTCAATTTTCAAACAAATTTTTTAAATTTAAATTAAATGATTAATATTTTTCCATTTTTAAAAAGAAAAAAGGAAAAAATAATAATAATTTAAAAATCACATAAGTATAAAAATCGTATGTATTAAGTATTTTTTGCGGGACTCTATTTTTTAAAATAGGGAACCCTGATGTATAAAACTCTTTTGAGAATTATAAAATTTTGGGTCATATTTTTTAAACCCCACCTAGTTATAGTATTATATATCCTTTGTATTTCAAAAAAATTTGTAAAGTATTGAATTTTTTTTAAAAGTTTTTTTTAAAAAAGTATTTTTTTATTTTTTAAAATATGGTTTTTATTCTATTTGTATAAAATAAAGGGGTAAAAAGAAATACATTTAACTTTATAAATCAACCCATAGGGTTTGGGAATTAACGCTAAAAATTTTAAAACAGTATGCGCGAATGGAACTTAATAAAAAATTTTTTATGAAAAGCTTTAATTTTTTAGGGGTTAAAAATTTTTTAAAATATAATTATATTTTAAAAAATTTAATATTTTTTCTAAACCCCCCCATTACTTTTTTAAATAATTTTGTAAGAGATTCGAATTATTTAATTTTTAAAATTTAAAAAAAAATTATAATTCCCGTTTTTAAAATTGTTTATATTTTTAGGCCTCTTTAGAAATTTAACATCTCTGGGGACTTGTGGGGGGGAATCGAACCTCTCTCTTGCCCGCCTATATATGTGGGGGAAGGGAAAAAAATTAGCCATAATGAACAACAATCTATTTATTGATCTCATAAAAAAAAATAAAACAACTCTGATTCAATAATTTTCAATCTGGAAAAATTTCCCCAAATGAACAAAATTGGGTTCAGAAGATACCTAATTATTAGGGGACTATCAATTTTTCGGGGTTTTCTTTAAAGAATCAAATCTATTATCCCTTTTTTAAACTTTAAAACTTATTCAATTAATTTATTAATCGCCATTTCCAAACTTTTTCCCCTATTTATTTGGGGAAAAAATTTCATGGAAAGTTATAATACCTGATCAGTAGCAATGAATTTGGGTTTTCATGTTCACCTCCTTTTCCTAATCGCTAGGGTAGGAAAAAAACCAGACTATAAAAGACTCTTCCTTTTAAAAAAGGGGGGTTTTTTAAAAAACTGAATTGATAGCCGAAAGATTTCCCAAGAAGACTAGATGGGTTTCGCAAAAGATTTTGTCACAAGATAGTAAAATGTTCTTTTAATAGGGGAATAAACAATTTACAAAATGAATTAATAAACGTATTCAAAAGACTTTTTTTACCGTTATATTTTAAATTTAGAGTTTCAAAAATAAGTTATATGTACCGCATTTATACTCAAATCTAAACCGTTTGATTTTGCCGCACCCTAAACCCCCAAAAGTTTTTTTTAAAAAAGTCATTGGTTCTAAACCCCATTTCCCCCTTCTACACGTAAAATTCATTGTGTAAAAGGCTCTTCAATATCTAATACTTAAATATTTTTTTTTTTTTTAAATTAGAAGTTAATAATTAATTTATTTTATCAGTGTATTAAAAACTTTTAAGTTTCATGAACCTTTTTTTTATCACCCTCAAAAAATATGTTTCGAAAAAAGATTCGTCACCCCAGTGTCCCAAAACTGACTTCGGGAAACGAAGCCTGTTTTTGCCGTTTTCAAAATGGTGTCGCTTTCCAAGCCATCTAATGTATTTGTTATATATATATTTTTAAGGGGTTTTAACGGCCCGAAAAAAAACTGTTAAAATTTTTCAAACAAACATTATTTTATTTTGCTTACGCCGTTGACGTATATTTGTTTCATCCGTGTCAAATTTTCGTCGTGTTTTTTGGGTATAAAATTGCCTCCCTTTTTAAAAATTGGCGTCATAGTGAGCTCGTCTTGATATCTTTGATGTTTAGATGATTAAAAGAAAACTTATTAAAAATAATCCCAAATACGGACAGACAATGTTGTTTAGGATATACCGAATAATGGAGGTACTCGTAAACTGCGGTATGACATTAGTTGTCGATGCAAGTTGCTAGAATTAACAGCTACATTTTTTTTCTTTTGAAAGAGTGACGGGCTACGCTTTTTTCTGTCCCTTTGGTTTTTTGGGGGCCAGAATGTGGCAACTCTTTTAAAACCAAACCAAGAAAGCTTGAATGAAAAATGCAAATTTAAAGCTTTTTAAAAATCAAAAATTGAGTAAGCGAGGTGTCAATTTGGGGAATGTTATGATAGTCCGTGATTCAAGTGTGAAGAGTTTATGAAAAGGGTTTAAAGGGCAACCAACAGAAGTTACCCTATAAGAACCCCTTTGGTCAAGGGGTACTACCATTGCACTCCAGTGAACCACAACTTCAACTAGGATCAGATTGATCGCTATTTATTCGACATTAAGGTAGGAGGATATTTTTATTTATTTGGATAGCATTGGGAAATTTAGCTTTGGGGGTTAGTTATTGATAATGGTCCGGTTACGCTGTTTCGGTATTATATATACTGTGTGTTTTAGCCACCGTAGATTCTCTCACATATATTATTATTTTTCCAATCTGTTAGAGGTTTAAGTTTAAAGATTTTAAAAAATCATACTAAGATCATGGAAACTTCTAGTTCTTCATTTATTCCCCCCTTAGCTCATCCCAATAACCCAAGGAAAAGGGGCACCAGGGGGGGGCTTTAAAAAAGGGGTGGAAATTTAAATTTTTTACCACCCAACAAATGTTATGCCTTCAATACCCTACGCTGCCTACTATCACCTTCCTGAATTTGTCGGTCGAATTAGGCAACACCCTGTAAATATCTCGGATCCACGCCTAGAGATGTGAGAGAAAGGGAAAGAAGACTACCCTTGTTAAAAACGAGTTAATTTATTTGTAATACATTCAACAACACGAGCTCAATCAATCAAAACTAAGAGATGCACAACATTGAAGCAATATGTAGACAATTAAAGGGGCACGCAAAGTAAAGAAGACTTTAACTACCAATACATTTACTTCTGGTTTGAGTGCCTGCCTTCAATCTCCTAATACATATTCAATCCCCAGCGACAAATCGTCACCTTAATTACTACAATTATCAAATAGCAAATACCTGCGTTAATCACTGTTCCACTAGCAATCTATCCTATCTCTCTCTCTTTCTAGCTTGAAATCCTAGACCAGGGGTGGCGAACCATTGGCACGCGTGCCATTGATGGCACGCGGCACAATATTTTGGGCACGCCACCTATCAAAATGGTTTGCACTTTGATAACTTAAGCAACTTAACACTTTTAACTTAAGCAACAATGTAAAAATTTAGCAGATAGCCATGAAATTGCAGAAAAAGGGGTCGGGAAAGTCAGTACAGTGAACACGTAAACAGAAAACGTCATACGTATGCAAATATCGGGAACAAAACGTCAGAAGCTTGAGCGTACGAAAAACGCATGATGTCGGCGCCCCTGCTCAACGTAGAATGAAATGAAGGACGGAGCGAAACAACAAATTCGCTGAAGTGCCAGTGAGTCAGTTCATGTAATATGGCAAAAAAGAAATCACCTGGCGACTTCCCCTGGAAGAATGATCGGGCTGGAGGGCGCGTACTGCACCAGTGTAGCTGCAGAGTTCGGAATCAACAAACGTGTCGTTTCGCCCCTTAAAAAGCGTTCCAAACCACGGGTACAGCTGTTAAAAAGGGTTTGGGTTGGCCACCCGAGGACGACAACTGGGATGACCGATATATCATCCGGCAGGCGAAAAGATCGACGAAGTCAGCCAGCGCCATTGTTCAGAAACTCTGTACAGCAACAGGTCGACAGGTGTAGCGGTTTACTGTGGCCAGACGCTCTTCACAAAGGGGCCTGTTCGCCACCGTCCTGAACGCTGCCTCCCGTTGCCACATACCGCTTACAGTGGGCCAGAGAGCCGCAAACCGGACAACTGATCAATGGAATCGTGTCTTCTTTACGGATGAGAAAGTCGGTTCGTTGTAGCGATTCTCAACGCGTTTTGATTTGGAGAGATCGGGACCCGGTTTTATCCCAGTAACATCAAGGAAAAGACACCGTTACGGTGGTCCTGAGTTCTCGTCTGGGAGGCATTATGCTGAACGGGCAAACTGAGCTTCACATTTTCGACAGAGGGTCTGTAAATCGGGGATCGCTATTGTGAGGAGGTATTTCTTCCCCATGTGTCTTTTTTCCGAGGTGCCATTGCCCAGACTTCATTTCTTTTATGGATGACAATGCACGGTCACATCGCACTCTTGTTGTTGAGGAGCTGCTGGAAAGTGAAGATATCACTGAATGGGATTGGCCAGCGTGCTCCCCAGATTTAAATCCCATCGAACATGTGGGATGCTTGGGAGACGTATTGTCACATCGCTTACATCATCCGGAGAACAAACCAACAACTCAAAACAGATGTTGATTGAGAAATGGGCACTCCTACCTCAAGAGATGTTGCACCAACTGGTTCTGAGTATGCGGAGACGGTGTGCGAAGCAAATCATTGTAGAAAAGGGGAGTGGTATATACCATATTAAGGAACATCTGCTTGTTGTTCTTCCTGTTGGATAGACAATCATGAGTCACGATACTAGCGTTCAATAAAAGCTTTGTTTTTGTTTGATTCCATACCGTATGCGTTGTATTCCTTTTCAGCGCCGATGCTTTGGTTGTCCTTTTACGTACATAATACTCTCCTCATTTCAGAATTTCATGTCTCAGATGATTTTTCGTGAAGTTATGGCAATAAAACTCACCTGTTGCTTGTGTTTTGCACACCAGTGTATTTTATTACAAAGAACCACAAACTTGAAAAAAAAAATTCTAAGATTAAAAATGTACATGAGAAACCACAGACAAAGATATAGTAATTGAAGAATTTATTTCCATAATTGATTCTTTAATCAAGGAATTCTCAGTGAGATTTTCTCAGTTCAAAAAATTGTCAGAAACGCTCAAGTTTATTATGTACCCTGAGATGTGACATTATTTGATAAATTGAATATTCCCCAATTCGATTGGTTAGAAATTGAAGAATTTAAAATGCAACTTATTGATTTCTAGTCTAGTACAATATGGATTCAGAAATGTATTGGAACAAGGAAAAAGTTGGAATTGTGATTGAAACAGAATGATTAACAATCAATATAAATAATACTCTGGTAACGAAATTTTGGAAGCATGGCATATGATTCCAGACACATTTAACTGTTTGAAAAAGCAGGCTCATGCTATTTTAACTATATTTTCATTGACCTATGCCTACGATCCATTATCTTCAGAGACGAATAACACTAAAGACTCGTTTAGAAACCGTTTGGCAGATGACTCCAATTCAGCATGCATTCTGCTAAAAGTGTAACATCTTACAATCCTAATATGTTACTTGTCATCTATATATATACTCTTCAACGACAGACATCACACTAAAGTTACTTAAATTTAATTACACGTGAAACTGAAACATTTACTACTATACAGTGCAAAACGTATTTTCGTAGTAAATAAAGAATTTTGTGAAGTTAGTATTTAGTTTTATTATTTTCCCAATAATCACAAGTCAAAGTTTTTATTTTTCGAAATCATTTTTAATTTGAAGACAGCTGTATAAAAACAGTAAAAGAACTATAAAATTTCTTTAAAACTTTTCTTATTAAATATATATATATATATATATACAGTCGGACTTCTATGTAACGAAATCGCTATATCCAGGAAAAAGTTCGTTCTATGGAAAATTCATTATATAAAGGTTCAATCTTTTAATATACTTTACAAACCACATAAAACAAATTATAAACTCATTAAAACTATATTAAAAAAAGTAATTATTTCCAACTTTTTGTAAATTAATACATATTTATTTTTTGTATCTTACATCAAGAAAAAGACAGAAAAATTGCAAGAAAACAAGAAAAAAGAACTGTCGAAGAATCCACTGTATTTTCAATATACAAAAAAATAATTTTATACTAAAATTAATGAATTTTAAGTACATTTAATAATTTAAAGCATACAAGTAATATTAAACACAAATTATTTTATAATTAGAACACGGAGACGCGGAACAACTCCAGTGAGGTTGAAAGAGGATATAGAAGATGTTTCTAGAGAACTGGGCAATGGGGGTGGTTAAAGGTTGCATTTCTTGGATGAAAGTTTGAGAACTCTATTGCTCTGGGCAAATTAGGATCTAATAAAACCAATTGAAGATTTATGACCACCATAAAATGTGTTAAAGAGAGAATAACTTGAAATTTGTTCAGAAATACTTTAAAAAAAGGGAGAACACAAATTGAATCACAAAAGAAAACATTCGTTATACAGAAAATGCACTTCACTATAGAGAGGTTATTTTACGAAGAAAATCGTGAAATGTTCAAGGTTCCAGGAAAAAGTTTGTTATGTAGAACAATTCGCAATATAGAGGTTCGACTGCATATTTATATATATAAACTCATAGCAGTTGCATTGAATTTAAAGAAATTTGTTTGCAAAAGTATCTGTCTCTGATAGATGCTGAATTGTTCACTGACGTGATTCAATCCTTTTAAGCTGCTTATCTCTCTGAACAGGAAAACTACCTGTCAAATATACTTCAAATTTCATCTTACGAAAAACCATTCTTCTGGTTTGGCAAAAGGATCAAAGTGCATCTCTTTTCTCAGCATCAACATATTTAGAGGATAGAAATAATAGAAATATATTAAAATATCCAAAGTATATTTCATCAAAAGTAGCCCTTTTTGGAATTTTCGCCATCCAATCCTTTCAGTTGAAAAGGGAAGTCGAAAATACAAATGGTAACAAAGGAAAATAAATATTGAATATTTTGTGTTCATATCATGCCAAAAAATAGGTATAAACCTTTTTGGAATATAAAGCTTTAAAATTAACTGAATTTGAAAAGAACCGTAAAGAGGTCAACCTTTTTACTCAAAATGCTTAAAAAAAGGTTCATTAATAAAATGAGAAAATTGAAGAATTTTAATTTGATTTTTAATTTTTCACACTATTTTTCAATTCCTACAATTAGTTCTCTCTCTTTCTATATAAATTTATTTATGCATGTATATAGCTTGTTCGAATTTTTAATCGTTAATAAAACAATTTCTATTCATCCATTCAGGTTCAAAAACATTTTTTTAAAACTTGTAGTGGATGACACTTGATGTGAATACAGTTTTTTCAAATATTTACTCATTAATTCAATTAAAAAATGAATAAATTGTAACAAAAATAATAGTCTAACAGCATATATAGAAAAGAAAATCGTTCGTTGTGGCCCTGTAGCACACTGGATAGCACGTTGGACTTCTAATCTAGAGGTCGTGGGTTCGAATCCCACCTGTCATGGCCTAATTTTTGAGAATTTGATTTATTTTTATATTCCATTTTCCCTTGGGAAAAGTTAAGTTTTAATTTAAAGAGTAAATTAAAAAAAAAAAAATAACAAAACCCATAAGAAAAGGAAAAAGGGGAAAAATTTCAAAACTCACTTTCTACTTTTCTACTTTAATATTATGATTCTGTCATATGCATAAATTTTATATAATTGTAATTATTTAAAAAAAAAGTAACTAAAATAAAATTTTTCTTTGTTGACCTAAGTAGGAATTTATTTAAAATAATTTTTTTCTATATTACTTGTTTATTTATCTAATTTTGAAACAAAAATCCCTAAGTATGTGCGTTTTAAAAGTACAAAACTCCATGCTATTTAAGATAGTTTCATATATATTAAAAGATTTTCTCTCACACTCATCGAAGTCTTCCAAAGAGTGCTTGTGTCTTAACTTTTGCTTATCAATGCATGGGAAATATCCCCTTTGTGGCTAAGTCTTTTCTTTACTGAACTTTACGGAGAACATTTTTGTTTGTTTGCTATAATCGTGTAGGAATTGTAACGTGCAATACAATCTGAGATTCAACTAAACAATATTTAGATATTGAATAGTTAAATTTTTTCTAAAAATTAAATATATCATGAAGGAATTTTCTAACTCTATTGGAACAAGTGCTCTACGAAAATAAGTCATTAATTGCAAGTTTGCATCATATTAAAGTAAAACAGGATTGGTGTCTTATTTGTGAAAGTATAGTTTCTAGTTCTGTTATATTTTCCAGTAATCATGAATAAATTTTTTTTATTTCAAACATTTGGCAAGTATTACTTATTTTTAATAAGTAAATTTAATTTTTCCATAACTCAAAAAATTCATGAAAAAAATTGTAGTTTTCGATTTTTTAAAAATTGTAAAAAAAAAATTTTTTCCCTTTTTGTAAAAAATAAACATAAAAATTTATGAATAAACTCAAAAAATTTTTTATTTGTATTCCATAATTAATGCCGATTTGGGGAATTTTTAAATGAGTTTTACACAGAAACCTATAAGCTTTAAAAATAAATATATATGGTAACAAGGAGAATATATTGTTCTATCTCTTTAAAAGATATATGTTCTACAGAACAGGTCATTCTTACCTATGGTAGTCAAATGTAGGAGCAGAACATGAAATTTTATCAGCAGACTGTCTAATACAAACAAAGGAGGTGGGTAAAGAACAGGCTTTTTTCACCCATCATAGTCATGAAAATTCGAAGTATTTATTATAGTTATATTGTTAAATTTATGTGAATTTAAGGTATTGATCTTTACTTTTATTCTAAAATAGTAAGGGGAAAAAATAGCAAGTCACATAAAAAAATCATCATACTTGCCAAATTCGTTAAATTTTGTTATTTTAAGAGCTTTTTCTAACGTTCATTTAAAAAAAAAACTGTTAAGAGCTTTAAGCACCACTATATTTTTGTTTTCCCCAAAATAGGTTTTAAACTGTCATTCATTTGTTTTGGTGCATCGAGCGCGTTGATGTGATATGAAACAAAATAGCTTGTCTCAAGTCGATCAGATTTTTTGGAGCTTTTAGAATAAATGGATCTATACTAAAATGAATGTATTCCTCGACAAACCAGCACAGTGTTTTACAAAAGATGCTAACGAGACACGTTTGGCGGCATCGACTCATTGGGTAGTTGAAGCTGCAAACGGCCAACTCAAGAACTGGAAGCAAACAATATTATCCCCAAAAGTCCAAATACCTGTATTGGGGATTATGTTAAAATCGTCCATGCAATTTTAATGCGTTCCCCCAGCAGAATGGGGGAACCATTTTCGTACAGAAATTGTTGGTAAAGTAATTCCCCAAAAGATCTGATTTAGTGAAAATCCCCAATTCTTACAACAAACGGGTTGAAAAAAAATGGCTGGGCAAAAAAAAAGAGCAATACGGAATTTGTTAAATGACTCTAATCTTCCAGATTTTCCCCGATTAACATGGAAGGGGCTCGATTTTAACTATGGGATATATCAGCTTAAGAAAAACCGTTCATATACCCCACGAACCCCTTTAAATTTTGGGGCTGTACTTTTTTTTAAAAAGGGTTTAAATCCGGAAAAAATTCCTCCATTTTTAAAAAAGGTTTGCCCCATTTAAAAGGATGCAATTTTTTTGTAAATTTTTGGGATCGGTATTTGGCCTTAAACTTGGGGATTAGCCATTTCCCCCCCCAAAAAAATCCAAGTTTTGGTTTTGTAAAAATTTGCACTGTATTTTGGATTGGGATACGACGCCTTTAAACCAGAAAAAATCCAAGTTTTATTTTTTAAAATTAAGTTACTTTTTATTATGGTCCAGTTTTTAGTTAAAACAAAAAAAATATAATAAGTTTTTTTTTTTCTTTTAAAATAAAAAAATTAGAAAAAAAACCTAACGTTTTTCTCATTTCGATTGAGTATCAGAGTTAAAAAAATACATTATATAAATTTGCCAATTGGCGAAAAAATGCCTATTCTTACCCACCTCCGTTAAGGGGACATTTAATTTTGATTTACCAAACATTTTTTTAAATTTTAAAGGGTTTTCAAATTTTTACTGCCTCCTATGTGTGTATATTATTAAAAAAAGATTTTTTTGCTCAAAATTTAAAAAAAACGTTTTTTGTTTAGTTTTAAACGTTTAGGGTTTTTTTAAAGGGAAAAAATTAAAATTTGTGAAAAATTTTTAAAAAAGCTACTCCTCCACAAAAAATTTTCATATAATTAGGGAAAATTTTATTTACAAGTACGTCAAACTATATATAACAAAGGTTTGGGTGGGTTTTTCAATAACATGATTGGTATTTGTACAATACTTCATTTTATAATGTTTTTGAAAATTCCCTTTAAAAAAGTATAAATTCTTTAGATAAAAAAATTTTTAAAAAAAAAAGTATTGTTTGATTCAAAAATGTATACCCAAATTTTTTTTGCATGTACTAAAAGAATGGGTTAAAAAAAACCCTTTAAAACATTAAAGGGACAATAGAAAAAAAAACCTTAGCATTTTTAAAAAGAAGACCCAAACCCAAAAATAATTTATTTTTCTGAGATAAGTAAGTTTAAAGCTTTGATTAGCCAACGGGTTGTGGATAAAAACCAATGTAAAATCTATCATAATTCTGCATTTTTTTTAAGTTTAGAGATTTCAAATTTTGTGAGATTATAGAAAAGTATATAAAGAATAATTTAGGCTAGAAAAATTAGATTTGATTTTTTGACCGATTTGTGTCAATTGAATCGTACCGTGTCCCCTTAAATAATAAAAGCAGCAATAATAATCCAAAACAACTGGATGAAAGAATATAAATGAATATACTAATCCAACTCATCTAAACTCCCCTTCATTGAGATACTGTAAGTTAATCGCTCCTAAAATAATTAGCATAAAACATAAAATACTCTTAAAATGCTGTCACTTGAAGTGATAAAATATTTTTACCCTTATCATTACAACAGAAGTCTTTGCAGGGTGACACTAAAACCTCTTTCAAAGCAGTGTACGGGCCTGAATCTTAACACCGAATTAATACAGGGTAGCACAGTAACCTCATAAAAATATGACTTCCTCCACAATAACGACCCTACTAATTGCAGAAGCAGAACAGTGAATTTTACAGTCTACTTCCTCAGTTTCTCCCCTTGGCACTCGATAAAATGCGACAATTTTAGCGCTACTGAAATATATAAACTCCTGACCGTTCATGAAAGGAGATTCGTTTATGGAATCGATGTAAAATTAATTTGATGTTTACTAGGTAAAATAGAGCAGTTATCTTTTTTAATGATGGTAAAAGAAGTGCAAGTTGGAAATTGTATGATTTTTGGAGAGTTTAACTAAAACACACAAAAGATAATTTGGGGATGAAAGAAAATGTTAGTAAATCTTAATAAATGTGTTTTTACTAAATTCATTGTGAAAATTGAATTTAAGTTTACAAATATGATTCAGTCCATATTTACCTCCTAGAACGGATTATAAGTGATTGAAAACGCTGGAAACCTTTTTGTAAAATATTTGTATTATAAATATGCATAACTGAAATTTAAATAAGCAAAAGTTTGAAATAAAATTTTAAAAGCTCATTTTATTCTAATATCTTACAATGAGTGAATAATAAATTGCAAATAAACTGTGCTTAAAACTGTGTGTTCCTTTTAAATTTTGCTCTAAGCCAAGGAGTTTAAGAAATGTAGGCCTTTCAAGAGCTCAAGCACAATATTGTTTTATGGAAACAATTACATATTATATGTTTTACAGAAAATGTATACATGCAAATGATTTACTAGATTTATAAGAAGCTATGAGTTGTTGCTTTTGCGATGATTCAAAATAGCAAAATCTAAGAATTCTGAGACGAGATTGTAGAAATCTGGAATATAAAGGCAACACATTACTGAATGGCTGAAACTTTCATAATACAATTTCCTTCAATAAAATGCTATTGTGGGAATTGCTGAAGCACTTATTGCTGTAATTGTAACTATGTTAAAAAAATATGAAAATGAGAGATTTTTTAAAAGTTCGGACTTGATATAACAATTTAAAATGGAAGTTCTGTTCTGAAAGATAACGAGTTTCTCTACTAGCGTAACAAAAGGTAAATCATGAACTTGACTGCAACTGGAATTATTCTGTGTATCTTGATTTATAAATTCAGTTGTAGACCAAATACCGAGAAAGATTATTTTTAAAAGTGTATTAGAAACGAAATTATTTACGTATACACCATCGACCAACTTCGCCAAACGAAAATACATTACCAATTCAAAAAATTTGCCAAATGCTGTCATCCTTATTATTAGTGTGTTTCAACGTGTGAGGAAATGATTTCTACCATTGGCTGTATATCGCGGGTTTGGCGACGTCTTTCGATTTGACAAAATTGGTTAAAAGTACCAAATCAGAATACATGTAAAACCTTAAGATAGCTAGATAGCTATCAGTATGTTAGATTAGAGTGGGCTAAGTCGCTCATGTCATTTAAAGATAAGTGACTGAATGTTACATTCGGCGTTGAAAATAAATGAAAACTGGAGACCTAATGGTTTTATCTACTGCACAATACCGAAAAAATTAGGAAATTTTATTTAGTAAAGTTATAGAGTGCTGTAATGACATGCGGTAATTTTTCAACGGGTTAAAAGCCCCCAAAAAAATTTTGATAGTTTCAAAAATTTTTATAACCTCGAATTTTTACAATCATTTTAATCTGTTGGGAAATATAAGCGGAAACATTGGATTTTTAACAGGACATAATCCATACATATACTTTATTGCTACCATTTTATTTAACAATTTTGCTCTTACAAATATTTTCTTTATATCTAATGTAAATTTTGGGTTTATTATTTTTTCCATTCATAAAATTTTAATATTTAAGTAAATTTATATTAATAGCATAGATGAGAGAGTTAGAATTATATTATATCTTGTTTATATTGACTCTTTGTTTTTTAAAACATTTTTAATCTAAAAATTCAACAAAACTAAGCAAAATTTGTTTTAAGACGCCGTCAGTAAATCGTATCATCACACATTGCAGATCACTAATCAGATCTTAAGAAAAAAATATTTTTTTCAACGTATTTAATAAAAAAAAGTCTCTTAAATTTCCTTTTTTGGTTGCAATGAAAATCCAAGAAACATTTCCTGATTAAACTTTTTACTCATTCGAAGTTTTCTTTTTTATGTGGATGCAAAGATTTTTCTTTCTAGTAGAAGTGGTTAATTAGATAGTTCGATTCAATGGAACCAATTGTGATATTTATTTTAGGAATTTCTTCCTCTTTTTTCGTTAAACAACACTTAACTTTTATACTTTTTCTATTAAAACAATATTTTTTTAATAAATTTTTTTTATTAAATACCAGTTTCGTGGTAATAAAATAATATATAATGTTAAATTATATAATTAACTATTAATTATGAACTACTATAACTATTAACTATTTATATTATGAAAAAGGAAACATAAAAATTCAACAGTAACAATTTTAAGGAGCAGGAAACCTCTATATCGACAATGTTAAATTGGCTGTTTTCGGTGTACCTTTACTCAAAATCTGTTACATGTACATGTTTGAAATTTTTCACACAGTTAAAGTATACCTTTCTCATTATACTGAAATGAGCTCTTAGTTGATTTTGAATTTTTTCATAATTTATAAACTATTTTATCAAACATAACAAAATTTTACCCATTTTTCACATGAAGAAAATTTGTAAAAAATAAATTTTTGAGTTTTTTACAAAAAGCTCACATTTTACTATATATTAGCCATCGTTATAAATATATCATACAAAATTTACGTATCTGTGAATAGCAGTTTCTCAGAAAAGGTGCATCGAACATCAAAATTTACATTTTGTGATAAATTGATTTTAATGTATACAGTGAAACCTCTAATCGACTAAGAAATAAAAAAATAAAAAGCTCAATTTACAATAAAAGATAGATGTTTTGGTTTGCATCAGAAGTTCAACTTTTAAGCAAGAACGAAGTACTTTGTTTTAATTTTTCGCCATTCAAATGGGCGTGGCTCAGTTTCAACGATTATTTAAAAATAGGTTTTAGGGGCTTCTTATTATCCTAGAGGTTAAAGTAAGATATTTTTAGAAATATTAAAATCTATACAATTTGAAATTGTAAGAATCTCAAATTGTCAAAAAAATAAGATTTTAGCTTTCCAACACCTCTTAAACGATTAATCCGAGCGTAGTTACCATCTACTTCGATAGCTGCTTCCAATTTTCTTGGATAACGGTCGATTCCACGGGCGAAGAACTTACGTTGAAATCATTTGCCAATGATTGATTCCGCTTCTTACCATAAAACACACCACCTTGTGACGGGCTCACGCGTCTTTTTTTTAACATAACCTCTGGGTTCCTTGGGGGCCAAGATTAATGGCAACTCTTTTCCAACCAAACCCCAAGAAGCGAAATGTGAACAAGAAATGCAAATAAGATAGCTTTTAAAAAACAGAAGTTTCAGTAAGTGGGATGGCAATCTGGTGATTATTATGTGTGAAAGAGCCTAGAGGGAATTGATAGCCAATCGTGAAGTTATCTGGAAAGGAAGCCATTAATACAAGATGCATACCACTACACGCGCGCCCAGACGTTTCCACATAAAGATTGAATCTAAGTTTGGATTAAGGTAGGACTGATTATTTGATATTAGGACTTGTAACATTATTAGAAGTGAGAGTAGGCGGATAAAATAATTATAATTTAGAGAAAGTGGTCTAAATTACGCGATTCGGTTTAACTAACATTGTGTGTTTGTTCATTATAGATTCTCGCTTAATTAAATTTATCTAAATTGTTAGACATTTAAGTTCTATTCTTAATAAAATCATATTAAGAATTAAAAATGTCTATTCCTTTTGCAAATCCTACACCTCTAGCTCACGCTGACAATTAAAGATACGGTCACCAAAGGGGGGCGGTATCACAACCTTGCCTTCTTACTGTGTACGATCTTCGTTATTCCTTTTGGAGAAACTCCAGGTAAAATGCATACCTTCATTCATTTGATATTTTTGAAGAGAAGCCATGATTCATTGACTTTCGGTTTTATTGTTGTCACTGAATTTATGGGGATTTACCAGCCATTTTTCTTTCCTGTTCAAGTTTTTTGAAACGATGAACGGTGGTTGAATAATTCACATTGAAGTTGGTGGCCAGCAATCGAGTTGTCAAGCTTTCGCCTTCTTTCACGGCTGCCAAAAGTGCCTGGTTGTCGAAACTCGATGGTCGACCTCTTCCCGGCTTACTGTTCAAGCTAATGTCCTACAAATTTGAAACGGGCAAACTATTCCCTGCATCGACTTTCGCTGATGGTGCCCTCACGGCAAATTTCGTTGAGATCGCGAAATGATTGTGCTACTTTTCATCCTTTCTCATAAGGTACAGCAAATAAAATGATAAATATGAGTACAATTATTGGAGCTCATTTTTATAACCTAAAAGTAGAAGGATATTTCCATTCATAAATTTATAAAATACTGTAAATTTTTATTAAAACATAACACGCAAAATAAATGTTTGATAATTATGCACCAACCGAATATAAAGTAAACTGTCAAAACACTATGCTTATTATAAAAAGATCAAGAATAGAAAATTAAAATCTTTACTTTTTAGCTTGAATAAGTATAAAAACAAGTATATTTATAAGTAAAAAATAACTGAATAAATGTGTTAGCATTTAAACTGTAATTTATCTACCAATCAGAATCTGAACGTTTACTAATCTTTAATGTTTAAGAAATATGAGGAATATATTCTTTATTTTTTACTTTATTAAATGGAGTTCTTGATACTTACTGCAATATATCAAAATGACAAGTTATAAAATATTCAAACAGGAAAAAAAAAAGTAATATATTTTGGGCACATCATCCATCATTTTTAAGGAATAAGTTTGAAGAAAAGCGATTTACATAGAAGTGGCTGAAAGTATGAACAATACGTTACATTTATTTGACATATAAAATTTTTCATTAAAATACCTTGTAAAGATTTATTATTAAAGTTTATTGGATGATCACAACTTTTTTTTGCTGAAAAATAGTGTAAAATAAAAAAAATTTCCGTCTTAATTTAAAAAACAATTTATATATTACTAATGCTCTTTTGAAATTTAAACATAGGGAAATCTTAGTGGGTTGGGGTGGTTTCAGAATTCATAAAAAGTTCTAACTAAAAAAAGGAAATCCAAGCCTACTCCTCCCAATATGTGATTGAGGAGGGCTTAAAACAAAAACAGTGGGATAAATTCATAACCTACACATTATAAAAACACAATCATGTGATTTTCATTAATTAAAAAAGTTATATTGACATTTATTTGTTGCTCTACTTGAAAATTTAGATAAAATTTAAATTTGATGTTGGAAAAATGTTCAAACTTAAAAGATTCTTAAAAATTTCCCCAAAGTTAAAAAATACACAAAAACATGTCCAAAACTACGGCATTAGTTTATTTATAAACGTTTTTTTAATTCAAAACAGAAACCCCCGCTTAGCGGGGTATACGTTCCATAAAAGTGGGCGTAATAAAAAGCTTTAAAAACAGGTTTATCTCATCATGTAAATAATGGGGTTGGGGAAGAGGGGTGAAAATTGGCGGGAATTTTCCTTTAATTTATTAATTATGTGTTTTAAAAAAGAACAAAATGTTTTTTCTTACAAACAAAAACATAATAAATGAATATACATAAAAAAATAAATAAAATTTTAAGTATGTTTAATTTCAGATTCCCCTTCCTATTTTTTTTTTTCTCTTTTTAATAATCTAATGTATTTGCGTTTTGCGCTCTGTAAGAAGTTTTGGTAAGTGGAAAGGGCATCCATAACCCCCCGTCTTTCGAACTCCTTCAAAATTGCCCTGCTTTTTTTTCTTGTTCTTTATTTTCTGTTTTTCCTCATCACATGATAAAACTAAAATCAAATATTTTCACTATAGCAATCGTTATATTATATAAATTTATACTGATAAAAACCCAAAATTTGAAACGAAAAAATACCGTATAAACCCTAAAAGAAGCACAATAAATGCTTCGGATATCGGAACCTACCCGGGGAAAAATTTGGGGAAATCCCACAATTCAAAAAAAAAGGCGTTAAATCGAAACAGCGTTAACGGGGTCTTTGTTTTTTTATAAGAATTTCCCCCGAAAAAAGAAAAAATAATTCAAAGAGTTACATATTATTTTAATTTGTTGTAAATGAATCGGAATAGCTGCAATGATGATGTGATATTTCTCTTAAAAATAATTGCAAAAGACATTTTTTTTTTTAAAATTTCTAAGAGTATATAAGTAATTTAATTCAACTCGATTCAATCTTTGAATATATATTAGATGATCCAAAAAAATTAATATTTTAATTTTCTAAAAAAATTTGGTAAAAAATTTAAAAATTGACACTCATGCTTGAAAGGGCATTGAGTCTTATTAAAACCAAAAAAATCAAAATTTCCCAAAAGAGGCCTGATAAAACAAATGCAATATTTTTACATAACAATTTTTAGCTATAACCGATGTTCTTTATAGCAAATGTACAGCATGTCGGCCGTCGATATTCAATAATCCCTGAGTTGAGGGCATTGTTAAAAAAAGGTACAGCTTTTTCTGTAGTATGGGAAAAAAAGCGGTCCCATTTGGTTTATAGCATCTTTTTTTTGAGATCAGGACGATCCCCTAGATTTTTGCCCCTTTGGTAACCTCACAGCCTATAAACAGGTTGAGTTCTGGGGGCCGAAAAGGCCCTTTTTGAAAGTGGTGGGTAGCAACGTTTCACACCCGCTGGCTAGAGAACTTTCACACCCTTCTAATGGCGATAAAAATTTAAACTCGGGAACAGATTTTGAAGGATAACTCTGCTAACAAGTTTTCTGGTAAAGTCAACATTTCGCAATTGCTGATACATCTATTGGCCTCTCTGACTACAGCTCATTATTATTCACTTATTTCCTGTGACGTTACAGATGGTTTCCTATCTATCTATGTTGGCCATTTTTGTACATTTTTGATTTTAATAAGACCCTATGTCGTTTCAAGCATGCGTGTCAATCTTTAACTCTTTACATACATCATTCCATGATTTATTGAATTTTCAAATGTTGACGGGCTTTTGGGTCTCACCTGGTACATAAAAAAATTAAGAAATGAGAGCGTTGATTCTGTAGAACTATATTTGATAAAGCAAAGGATAAAATCATATAAAAAATTAAGAAATGAGAGCGTTGGTTCTGTAGAACTATATTTGATAAAGCAAAGGATAAAATCATATTTGCAAGAGGGAACAATCGAACATTAGGATGATCTTTAAGAGTGTTTATAAAAAATAAAGGATTAATATTATTTACTTATACTTTAGAGCAGGGGTATCCTACCCAAATTACCTTGCGGGCCACTTCAGAAAAACATTATAATCTCGCGGGACGCACATGAAAACATGTTCTTTTATGTCAGATTTGGAAACAAAAAAACATTTATTGGAGTGAAAATTTAAAACAGAAGGAATTATTTTTTTTTCATTATTTTTCACGTATACAGACATAGATAATATAGTAATATTTTTATAATATAATAATGCAATGATCACAAAAATTTGTTTAAAATATTACAATTGCCATTTTCTTGAAAATTGCGGTGTTCCTCTTTTGAAGTGATCTTTCGTTACTCATTGTTGAAACATGTTTGTGCTTTCATTCGCAAACGATTAAGTATATATTGCTCTTAATCTTAACCATCCTGAATACTTTTTTTAAACTTTAAAAGTTATCTCTGATTGCCTCTTGCTTTTTGGGCACTCCAAACAGAAAAGGAGGAGGAGAAATGAAAGTCGCACACACACAATGAATCGTACCATCCATAGTAAAGGATATGAATAATGCAATTCGGAATTTATTATAGTAAAATCAAAGGTAAATGTTTGATAAAATATTAATCTATTTTAATGCAAAAAATATTTTTATGAGCAAAAAGGATTTATTTTAAAACAAGAACAGGCAAATCAGTTGTATATATTATATATATATATATATAATTTCACGTGGGATCTTAACAAAGAAAGTTGTTTTCTCGGTTTCCAGTTTTTATTTTACATGTAAGTTTTTATCCTAATTTTTACTGTATAAAATATTTTTTATTATTCCTCTCCTTGAGAGATTCATTATTGTTCTCTGTTCTTAATTTCTTTTTAATATATTATCAGGTTTATCTTCCACGTATTGTATTAGGCTTAATTTTTCAACTTGATGTTTTTTTTTCTATTATGTCGAAAATTTCTGCTGTACGGGGAAGGTTGAATCCATTAAGCATGGCTAACTCTAAATCGCTGGCCTAATTCAGCGACAGTCTTAGAAATCATAATAGGTCTCCAGTTTAGTCCAAAGACTTTTTTGTATCTACATTTGTTTTTTCTGGTGAATTCCAATTTCTTCCTTCTTTAGTACTGTAGGTTCTAATAATTCTTCATTTTTATTTTATTATACTTTATATATATATATATATATCCCGTCAAATAAATTTCAAAATGAAAAAAAAATACTTTAAAACCCTGATATTTAAATTTTTTTAAAAATGAGTTGGAGGGCCACATGAGGGAGCTGTGGATCCCCCTTTTAAGACCTTTTTGGGTTAGGTGGTCTCGGCATTCTAGTACCACGCATTGCAGATATCGGGATTTTCGGGTTTGGAGGAAACTGGGTGTCAAAAAATTACATTGAGGCATTTGATACCCCACCAATATGATCCCCATTAAATAAAGGAACCAGCTTCAGAGAAATTGCAATGCGCAATGGTGATTACCAAACTCAGCTCCATTTAAAAGAGGAAAAAAAAAAAAAAAAAACTGAATTTTGAAAAAGTCTTTTCTTTATAAAATTACGTTTGGGTAAACTTTTTTAAAATGAATTCAAAACATTATTTTCAAGTCTTAAAATCAGAAGCGATTTTTTTTTTTACATTAGAGTTTTGGTTCTTTCATATTTATTTGTAGCATCGGTTTTTTTTTCCTTCTTTTATTTTTTTTTGGTAGAATATTACCTCAACAAGGAAACGGGTTCCCAAATTAGGTCAAAAGTTTTGATGCAAGTTAAAGGGCCCTTAATTTTATTGAGATATTTTAGGGGATTTATTTTCCCTAGTTATTCTTATTTCTTAAAGTAGCATTTGATACAATATAAAAAACTGAGTTAAAAAAAAATTCCAAATTGTGCGTCATTTAAGACTTTTTACTTTTCTTTTGTATCATTTATTTTGATTTAAAATTCTTTTTGAAACAATTGAACTTCGTTATCAAAAAATGTGAGCTTGTTTTTTAAAAAAAAACAAACTTTTAAAACATTTTCTGTTTTCTAATGAATTAAAATAAACTTAATAATGTTTATTTTATTTAATCATTTAATGATAGATTTTTTATAGCATTAATAACTGTTAAAATAATAGATAAATGTTTCCCGAAACTAATCAATTGATTGATAGTTTTGAAATTAAATATTTTTTAGTAAAAGAAATTAATACAATATTTGATAACTTTTATGAAACAAGTAATATAAAAAAAAAAAGATTTCAAGTCAATTCCTATTTAGATCAACAAAAAATTTTTTTAATTCAGCTACTTTATATTAAATAGTTACAATTAACTTAAATATGTATATACATAGGACAGAATCACAACACTAAGTGGTAATTAATTTTTATTAATTATCATTTAAGTTTTGTATTGTCATCCAAATCAATCGTGTATATAAATGTGAGTTCAACTGAATGCTTTGAAACGTGAGAAAAAAACATTTTCGAGTTCTAACACAAGTCGCCAGAAATGATGCCAACATGGTTTGTGTTTTTAATTCTTAAATTTTTGTTTCAATCAATTTTTTTTTAATTATTATTATATTATTGTATTGTATCAAAAAAAATCCGTATATAAAATTTTAAAACCAATTAACGCCTTTAAAATGGATTTTTAACGATTGAAAACTCCCCCAAGATAAATAAAAAAATAAATATATAAATAAATATATATATATATATATATATATATATAAATTAAGGCAAATGTGGGAAAGAAAAAAGGGCCCTTTTTAATTAGGGCGTGTCTCCGTGTTTATTAGATGAAACAAAAACGACCCATTTGAAATTATATAAAACGAGAACATTGGGAATTTAGTGCTAATTTACTCCATTGCAGAAGTATAAGATGCGGAAATATAAGAAAATATATAAATGGAATGAAATAAACACTTCATACCTTAGCGTGTACTATTCGGGTTCTTCTCCCTAAATTCCTGGGGAAACTATTTTTTAAACTGTAATTTTATTTTAAAAAAACCGTTTTTTGTAGAATGACTCTTTTTTAACTGCAACTACTTTAAACAGACTTTTTTGTATATGTTTGAATGGTTAATCTTTGATGTTAATCATGAAATCTAAAAATAAAAGTGAACGGTGACTGGGAGATCTCCCTCCAAATGAATATTCATCGTAGAATCCCCCAAGATTTGTGTAAAAAAAAAACGGGCTGACCGAGCTGTCGGGGTTGAAGGGTTTTCACAAGGATTGACTGAAGCTAAAATTATTTTTTAATAATCTTGTTTTCAGATTAAGTGTTAAAATTTTTGATTGATCCTAGGGGTTAAGCTATAAGGATTTTATAATAAAGTGTTAAAAGTAGTATTTTTAAAATCCCCTCTGCTTCTTCCCCGAACTTTCTTAAACTCGGGCCTTAGGGCTACGGCAAGCTAAATTTGGTACTGCTAGTTTTCGCATTTTATTACACTATTCTACTTCGTTTCTTTGCGGCGTATGCAAATCTTCATATCCAGCCTCACATCGGATCTAAGCCTTTCAGCCTTGCATAGAGAGCGTTTCAAAGAAGAAATATGCTACTTTCTGATGAAGTTAAGAAGAATTTGTGGCTCCTTGTCTAAAGTAGTTGGCGTGGCCTATTTTGCTTACTACTGATCCCCGACCCTTCTGCGGGTTTACCTGTTAAATAGGAATCTCAGATTTTAACCTGCCCTTTTATATTTTAAAAAAATTGCATTCTAAAAATTAAAAAACATTTTTTTGGTGTTGTTGAGTATGATGAGCTTTAAAACAAGGACCAACGCAAACTGCTGTTTTGTTGAGACACACTGGACAAAAATACCAAGTCTTCTTACTTTTTTTTTGGTTTTACCATTTTGACATTGTTTTAAAGGGTTTTTTTTATTTTTCTGTGGAGGAAGATGTTTAATACACACACGCAAAATTTTACGTTAAAATTCCCTAAATTGCCAAAACCTCATCTTAGAAGTATGTATTCTGCATAAAATTTGGGTTGCTTTTTGTTATCAGATTCCCTTTTATTCTTTACAACTCTTTATAACTACTAACCCTCACAGCAGCGTTTCTCAAACTTGGGACGTGCCTCCGGGGGAGGGGGGCTGATAACCCTAAAGGGGGCGACATTTTGAAAGTCGAAAGCAAAAGATTTTTTAAAAATTTTTTTACTAAAGAAAACAAAAAAAACATTCTGACATTATAAGAAAAAATACTCATTTACACGGATATAATACCCTATAAATTTTTCATCTGCGAATGTAATTTATAAATAATTTAACAATCCAAGTTAAGAAAAGTTTAAAATGACATTTTATACCATGGGCTTGTCATATATAAAATTATACACACAAGTTAACACTTATCTTGATTTGTACGGTTTATAAGCAATCCCTTAACTGCCGATTAAAAGTTACACGATTCATTCCCCAATGCCTCCGTTTTCCACATAGGCGAGCGTATGTAATGTATGGTGAAGGTGTAAAAGAAAAGGCATAAATAAACCTCTCGAAATAAGTAAAGGGCCCTTTAAATATTGCGACAATTTTATTGCATTCCAAAACATTCGGAATAATTTTATGGTGAGCAGTGCACAGAAAAGATCGTACTTTGGACAGACGTATATATACGTCCAAGAAAAATAACCTACCGGTTCAGCAAGATGTATATATGCGCCGGTGGCACTTAAAAGGCTAAAGTCGCATTGTAGCTTTAGTGTCAAAGTATGGTATTATTGAATTTCTGCATTGTTATTTGTATGGAAGAGGGGCGCGATGAAAATTATGATTGAGCATTGAGTCGCAAATATTGACAGTTTGAGAAGCACTGCCTAATAGGTTTTTCCCAGCGAGGACCTTTACACCTCTGTATGAAAATCTGACGAAACATTTCACATTTGACTGTGACCACATTGTTAGGTGACGAGCTATTAAAATCAACAAAACGAAAAAAAATTTTTTGAAAAGAAACCCAATAAACATCGAGATAATTGTAAGTGGCACTCGCAAAAAGTCTCATTCAGTGACGCCAGCTACGAGATATCCCGTAGTGTTTCTTTTCCATTAAAAGTTTTGTACATGTCATTCCATACTTTTCATAATTTAATATCATTATATTTTGTAAATTTTCATGTTTTCTTTAAAATAAAAACGTTGCACACAGAGAAAAACACTTTACCTGGCAATGAATGGGTTAATTTAAGGTATCCGACTACCCCAAAATCATTATTTTTTAAAACTAAATTTTTATGATTTTTTTTTTATAGGTATTTTAAAAAAAAATACCAAGCTTTTTTTTACGTTCATTAGAACAAAAACACAAGTGTTTTTAAAAAAAAGATGTTTTTAACTTTACCAAAAAGTAAACTTTAAAAAAGGGCTAAACGGGGACTGATATTGCTCAAAAGGTTTTGAAAATAATTGGTTGAAATTTTTTTTAATCTTTTTTAAATAGAAGTGTGTTTTGACCCCTTTAATTTATCAATCACTATTTTATTCAAAATTTACAGCCTTTTATGTGAATATAATCATTGTTTTTAAGCAATTTCATATAGACACTAAGTTAGAGTGCTCTAGTTTTTGTAAAAATTAAATATCTCTTTTCCTGAAGGTCATTTCAAATATGAATAAAAATGTTATACATTAAAATTGAAAAATTGAGAATTTGTTAAAAAAGTCTTTATACAGAGCGGACCCCGTTTATGTAATTTTTTGTACATTTTCACCAGTTTTTCCCTCTTTTAATAATAATAAATTTTTTTTTCTGTTTTCAATTTTACGATTTTTTCCTTTAAGTATACTAATTAAATCTAAAAATCACAAAATATCCCCATATCTCCTTTTTTTTCACAAAAAAAGTAGCAGCAAGTAGTCGGATACCTTAAGGGAATTTAAAGTAATTAGTAATTTTTGTTGGAAACAAATTAGTACGGTAAAATCCGGCGTATAACGCGCACTTTGAACATAAAAAATAAGATATTTAACGGTGCGCATTATACACCGGGTATAAAAATGAGAGCTTTAAGAATAAAAAAAATGTGAGCATAGAAAAAATTAGACTTCTACAAAGATCGGAATACTGTTTATTTAAAAGAAATGACATTCCTTATAAAAACTTAAAGGGTTGCAGAACTAGAAATACATTATTATTTGAAAACCCTGGAATAATTCCTTAAATAATTGACTTCAAAACATAAGAATATTGAGCATATATATTTTAGATTTCTTCGTAAAAAAGGGAGTGCGCGTTATACGCCGGAAGGGAACAGTGGACCATTAAAACTAATTTCTTTAATTGTTATCTCAATCATCTGAAAACGAAATCATTATAGTAAACGATTATTATATTTCATAATTTAAATACATTTTTTTAGAAAAATTCCTATAAACTGATTTTATAAAAAAAAATTAAATTTTTAAAATTGTTTTTAAAAATGTTCCTTGCGCATTATTTTTTAAGATACGTACATAATTTTTGTTTAATACATAGATGAACTACAACAAAATATATCTCGGCATGGATTTTAAATTCAGAATAAAATTTGATGAAAAAAAGATAAGTGTTCTGTATTACATGAAATATTTCACCAATTATTACACATTCAAGCTATTCAAAACAACACAAAATATAATCCGTTAAATTCCTGAGAAAACTGACGCACAGATTTGTGAATTATATCATCCTTCATAAGTTGTGAAAATTTCAAAGAGATATGATATAATTTGAAACGCAAGGAGCATTTTACGTTACAATGAAAAGAGAAAATTTACAGACTAAGAAAATTGCATGCATTTTAAACATTTATTTGAGTAAAATAAAAAATAACTCAGTAATTATAAATTAAAATGACAAAATCCTTTGATAGAATTATTCTATGAATTATAAGGAATATCAGTATAAAAAATCAAAATCGCATTTTTGACCAAAATTTGACATTTTGAAAGTGCACCATCCCGAACGGTAAATAAAAATTAACAAAAGAATTTACGTAACTTATTAAAACTAATCTTTTTAATAAATTTAAAGAGACATCAAAAATGCACATATCATCACTACAATTATCCACTACTTGGGTTGGGCTTTCTACCACGCATGCATAGAAGAATAAAAAAATAAGTATCATAGAAAAGAAGTCTATCCTTTCGGAACTGATGACAATAACCTCGGTGCATTTTAAATGGAGGGAAAAGACAGGA
>BMAV01020413.1:418895-453737 GCA_019973955.1 Trichonephila inaurata madagascariensis | reverse complement strand
TTTTGGGGGATTTTTAGTTATATATATGTGTGTGTGTTTGTGCGTGTATGTATATGTGTTTACTAAAAATATTCAAGTTCATTCGTTTGTATTCAAAACCATTCGAGAAAATAAACTTACATTTTTTTCCTGTAGTGTGAATATTTTTATGCTCTATCAATCAAAATTTTTAGACCTTGTCAGTTTTAAAAGTATTTTTTTTGTAGATGTCGCGTTCCCTTGCTAAAAATGATTTTGAAAAGAGTTTTCACTGCCTGAAGACATTTCGTACACATTACAATGCTCAAAAACATTTTATTCAAAAATCAGCATCGTGCGAATTCTTTCTGTATTTACTGTTTCTGCAAGGGAAAAAAAACGAATTCTGTCAAGATCGAAAGATAAACTAAAACTGGATGATTTGTAAGATGAAAATCAACTATATTTCTCATAGAGGCCAAGCATGTTATTGGATACTAAAAGTGAAAAAAGAAACTTTGAAAAAACTACCCATGCTGAAATTTTGGGTGTTATTTACTTTGCAAAGAAGTTTACTCGAATATGTCTATTCTGAGCATATTGAAAAATATTGAACTCATATCAAAAGACATAAAAAAAAGGAAAAGGGCAAAAGGATTGCACGATCTAGTAATGCAGGGGAAAAAAAGGCCGCCATGAAGGTTTTACCGGGGTAAAAAATGATGATGAGTTCTGAAAAGTTCTAAAGTTAGAGTTCGGAATAAGTGAAGCGATAACCAGTTTGAACTGAAAGTTTCAAAACTTAGACGAAGTCCAAAAATAGGCTCTAAAATTAGTCGTCAAAATGCATTGACGTTTATTTTGAATTCATGTTAATCTCATTACCCAAATAAAAAAGCGTTTAAAATCTCTAAGAAACAAATGACAATGAAATATTTGATGACATAAAAGATTGTACTTGTTTGAAATATAAAAATAAAGTATTTAATTCTAGTTGCCCTAGGAAGTCATTTTGACTGCATTTTAATTTCAATTAGAAAAAATAATGATGTATATAATGGTACAATTTCTTAGACTTTTTAGAGTATATTTTTTCTTCAAGTGAAGTAAAATTTTTTTATTGTTAATATTTACTAATAACTTGTGTTATATGACTGCAAATAATATAAAAAATAACAAAAATTAATTTTAAACAAATTTCTTTACACATTAGTTATTCTTTCACAATGCAGTAATTTTGACTGCTTTTGGGCAATATAGGTACATGCTAAGTTTCAGTCTTTCTAGTGTTGTGTGTGTGTGAACAACTTTTATCAAATAATAAATACATTTTATCTGATACAAAATTTTTTTGGGGTTTTTTATCCAAAATATAAAATATAAATTTTGTCTGATTTAGTACTTAACATAGATGTATCTCACCAAAGTAAAAATAGTTTTTCATGATGCTAGAATAAATTTATTATGAACTGTCGCAACAATGCCAACGTTCAAGGTAATTCTCCAAGTTGGCATGTCCGATGTCATTGTCGTGCGAGCTGAATAGGTTACCATATGTTTCATTTCATATGGTAGCCAATATTGGTGCCAATACGGTTTCGACAGCACATTATTGCAAGCTCTTGTAGAAAAATATCGCAACGATTGCCTGGACTGGAATCGTTGTGGGAGATGTTGTCTCTTACGAAGATTTATTAATAATCAACAGAATTAAAAAAAAATATTCAACTTTCCAGGAAGCTGCAAGAGCTGCAGGTTTATCAAAATCTGAGGATTGTATCAATGAAGTGTTAGACGATGCAGCTTCAATGAAAATTTAACTGGAAAAGGAGCACCAAGAACGAATTTTGTTGAAAATGAACAAATAAATAAAACTACATAGTATATGCAAATTACAGTTTTACAATTTGAACAATGAATATGAATAGTTGGTGGACAGGGAGTTCTTCCCCTATAATGTATTTTAAAGTTATTTATTAAAGATATGCATCAATTTATTACACAGTTTATAATCATTCAATTTTTTTTGCCTAAAATTTATAGCCTTTCGAGTTTAAGTTTACCAAAGAAATATTAGGGAAATATTGCTAAGCATTGAAGTCTTTTTGTAAAAATATTACTAGTATTTCTGGAAAAGGAAATTTTCTTAAGTCGTTAGCTTTAATATTTGTGCTTTTTGACAAAACGTTTTTTTAGTTTTATAAGTCTTTATATGTATTATTATTGTAATTCTGAAGTTCTCAAGAAAACAGCTTTAAAGAAGGTTAAGTATAAAATTTCTATTTTTATTTAATTAAATAATTTCACAAACTATTAGCTTGAGAGGTATAACAAAAGCTCTGTCCGAAGTTGAGGTAATCCACAAAAACATTACCCTTCCCAGAAATGCTATTTCTTTATCCGCATTGGTGGCTGTTCCTTTTTAGAGAGAAGTGGAATTCAACCCCCCTCCTTCCCCAGGAGTGGTCGCACGGGACACAGAGTCACCCCAGGGTCACAAAATCTTTAATTCTAGAAAAAATGTTCATTTTTTAGAAATAACCTTGTCAGTATCTTCCTATATGACAGTATTCATGGGAACTAAAGTGTATTTCTCACACATCTCCCTTTTTTTGAGGTACCTGAGTTCCCGCACGACCACACTTTTGTTTCAAAATATTTTTAAGGTATCCAACTACGTTCGGAACCGTATTTTAAAAAAGTGAATAAATGGATAATTTCCATGATATTTAGTGTCACTTAGATTAGAATACATGTATAAAGTTGTTTTAAGGATATTTTGACGAAAAAAATATATTTAAATACAATATTTCGGCAAAAAACGAACTTAGAATAACCTTTTTTCTAAATGTTCTCCTTTTGTGAAAAATGCTTCTATTATAATAATATTTTGCCTCAACTATGATTTTTGACTACTAGAGGCTCAACTATGATTTTTGAAAAATTCACATTATTTTCAGAGTTACAACTAATTGAAATAATTATCGGCGTTTTTTTCTTAAAATTTCTCCCCTCTGTAGTCGTAAAACATGGATAAACCCACTTCTAAGTTATATATTTCAAAAATTCTAGTTGAGTCTCTGTACAGAGGTCTGAGCTATATACAGGCAAAATATTATTATAATAGAAGCATTTTTCACAAAAGGAGAATATTTTGAGAATTGGTGATTCTATGTTCATTTTTTGTCAAAATATTGTACTTAAATAATTTTTTATTGTAATACTACACTGACTTCCAAAAGTTAAGCACGGAGAGGAAAATGATAATTTCCGGAAGCCAATCAGAATTGAAGAGGATGCAATTCGCTGCAGAGGTAGATGGAAGTATGCAAATATATTAGGTAACAGCCAATCGTGCTTTCATGTCAAGAAATATGCAAAAAAGGCAGTTTTATAAGAAGCCAGCTTTATGAAGGGTTACAGAAGTTGATTGTGTAAGTGCTGATAGAAGGTGTTTAAAACTTTCGTACAAGCTGTTTTTAAGATATACGTGTTTCTATGACTTCCAGAAAACGAATGGAAGATTCTGAGCGCTGGCATGCTGGGGGTGCATTGAAGCAGGGCAGTCGATCACAGATGTTGCTCTTTTCTTCGGCATTCATCATTTTGTAATTTCACGTTTATGGAAACAATTCCAAACCACACAGATAGTTGTCCGAAGGCCCGTAGGTGTTCGCCTAAGGGTTACAACCCCCGCGGTAAATCAATATATTGCTATTGCAGCCAAGCGGAATTGCAGAGCGACCTCCACATATGTGACATCTATGGCTACAGCTTCCATTGGTAAGACTATATCTGCAGCTACTCGCCCCCGAAGATTCATATGAATGGACTGTATACCCGGGTACCCGAGTGTGGTGTTCTCTATCCGTCCAATCAAGAGGGCACGATTAAAGTGGTGCCGGGAAAGCGGCAATTGGACTGTGTCTGACTGGGGCAATGTCATGTTTACTGATGAGTCAAGATTTGCTCTGGAGCCAGATGACAAGCGTATAAGAATATGGCGTAAACAAGGAACACGCAATCAGCCCCAAAACATCACCGAACATCCCACATTCCGAGGCGGAAGCATTATGGTGTGGGCAGGGATTGCATTAGGATACCGCACCGACCTGCACATCTTTAAACGGGGATCTGTGACGGCTGTCCGGTATCGAGATGAAGTACTAGAACCCATTGTAGGATTGTACACTGCAGCAGTTGGCCCTACTTTTGTTTTAATATACGATAAAGCACGTCCCCATAGAGCGGACATCGTCGATGACTACCTGGAGAGTGAAGGGATTGCGCGTATGGCGTGGCCAGCATATTCTGCCCGACCTTAACCCATTGAAAATCTTTGGGATGCTCTCGGCCGTGCTGTATCTTCACGTTTCCTAACTCCAGCCACTCTTATTGAGCTGGAAACTGCTCTACAAGAAGAATGGCGATTGCTTAATTCTGCGATGGTTGACCACCTAATTGAAAGCATGGTCAGAAGGTATAAACTTTGCATACAGAGGAGGGGGATCACATACCCTATTAATGTCCATTTTTTTTTCATTTTATGCTGCTTATCTTCACTTTATACATAATTCTGTTTAAGTCTCCAGTATGACATTATCTGATAACTTACAAAAATTTAATATTGTTTTCATTTCTGTATATAATTATTGATTTTGTTTTATGTATAAATATATATGCTACTTTACTGCCAAATTTTGTTCCAATCAAAGCAGTATTTGTTGATTTTTTTGCATTTTACATCTTCGTGCTTAACTTTTGGAAGTGAGTGCATTCTTAAAATAACTTTATATACATTTTCTAATCTAAGTGACACTAAATATCATGAATATTATATATTTATACGCTTTTGCAAAATCACGGTTCCGTACGTAGTCGGATACCTTAAATAGATTACATTTTTCCCTTGTGAATGACTTAGTGGTTTTTATTGCCGTGTGGTACGACACTTTATGGTTTATAAATGTATATGAAGAGAATATAAGGAAAGAAATGGGAATCTTCTATCTCTCTCCATTTGATGAAGTTGAAAGGAAAATTTTAAATTGCTTCCTAAAAAACTTCATCAAGAAAGATATAAAGCTACAAGTGTTCCACAGGATACACTGCACCCAGTCAAAAAGACACAAGCAAGAAAAAGTTCGACATGCTAGTTGTCGATTATCAATGGACAATAAAACTATAATAACTTGAACAAAATAGGACAGTTTTGCTTTCAAATATCATTCCTGTGATGTTAGTGAAAAGTGTCTGCGACTGTGTATTTTAAGACGTGTGGGGGAAAGCTAAAACCTTATTTTTTTGACAATTTGAGATTTTTACATTTTCAAATTGTATAGCTTTCAACCTTCCTAAAAATACCTTACTTTAACCTCTAGGGTAATTAGAAGACCTTAAAATCTATTTTTAAATAATCGTTGAAACTGGGCCACGCCTTTTTGAATGGCGAAAAATGTAAAGAAGGTACTTCGTTTTTGTTTACAAGTTGAACGTCTGATATAAACCAAAACATGTATCTTTTATTGTAAATTGAGCCTTTTATTTTTTTTATTTCTTAGCCGATTAGAAGCCTCACTGTATACATTAAAATCAATTTATTTAAAAATGTAAATTTTGGTGTTTGAGATGTATCTTTTCTGAGAAACTACTGTTCACAGGTATGTAAATTTTTTATGATATATTTATAATGATGGCTAATATATACTGAAATGAGCTTTTTGTAAAAGCTCAAAAATTCATTTTTTACAAATTTTTTTTGTGAAAAATAGATCAAATTTCACTATGTTTGATAAAATATTTTATAAATTATGAAAAAATTCAAAATTAGCTAAAAGCTCATTTCAGTATTATGAGAAACGTGTACTTTAATTGTAAGAAAAAATTCAAGCATGTATATATAACAGATTTTGAGAAAAAGTACATCGAAAATAGCCAATTTAACATTGTCAGTATAGAGAGAAAGAAAGAGAGAGAAGTTTCCAATTCTGCTTAGTAAAGTCGCTCACATTTGAAACATTTTAGTTCAGTTTAATTGGATTTTTTCTCAATGTATTAAAGAAAAATTAAAAAATCATTAAAAGTAGGTAAGTATATTTTCGCATATTCAAATTATTTACTGGAATTACGATTTTTATCGTGTACAATAAAAATAATTATAAGAAAAAGGATTAGGGTGACTTCATCACCCAACCCGACTACTAAAGTTAGTATCGAGCGCTCCCTGGTTAAAATAAATTTTTCCTTTGACTTTGCCCCCCAAAAATGTTATATACTAAACTAGGAACGTCAGTTCATTCCTGTTTTTGCATATTTACATGACTAACTGAAAAAAGAACGCGGGGTTTCTGGAAGAAGTATAATGGATAAAGGATGGAAAAAATTCAGAAATGTAAAACTAAAAATTAGGGTGAATCTTGTAGTATTATAAGAGCATTCCAATACTTTGATATTTTTCCTGAAAGTAATTATGTACAGTAATTTGCAGAACAATATTTTGTTTAAAGTTATGAAATAGAACAAAAACAGTCTCTTTTCTTTTTATACATATAAGATGTTTTAACATTTATTGTATTATTCAAAGAATTATGTATACAGCAATATATAATTTTAATGAATCTGTAGTACGAGTTAAAAGATCATAGTATTTTTATTAGAATGAATATAAAAAAGGTTTAGCATTGATACTAGACGTAGATAAGAATAAAAGTGTATTCGATAAAATTTATAAAATGAAGCTAAGAAGAGTAAAATTTTGAGCCTATCAAATAATTTTGAAGGAACTTTTTAAATTGTTGAATTTAAGCTTTGAAAAAAAAGTTATACAAAAGCTGATACTTTGAAAATATTTTACTGGAAATTCAGTACAAATAATACGAAAAAAAGGGACTTTAAAATAAAAATGTAATGAAGAAAATTAAAATAACTTAAATGTGAGTATTTATATATGCAATGATACGATACATTTGCCAAATATAGGCACTAAGGTAATATAGGCACATTTAACCCTTTAACGGGCACAAAGCTAAAACACACTATTTCTGTGATAAAGTACTTGATAAATGTAATGTTCTTATCCCCTATAAACATTATTTAGTCACAAAAAAATATCTGATCAAGGGTTTTTTTCTTGGGTGGTGTCTAGACGTTATAACCACTGCGCACTTAGGACATTTAACTTACTTTTCAGGACAGAAATAATTAATCATATTACAATAAACGTTTCATGAAAAATTGACATTTATGTAATAACTATTTCAATAACAATTAAATACAAAGTATAAGTGTAATTAAATAATAATAGAATAATTGTACAACATAGAATACTTACTAAGAATATATATAGAATATGTAGAATATAAATTGAAATTGGTATGTATCCACACTTTATATTTTGTTTAATTTTAGTATAAAAGGTTAGAAATAAAGTAATATTTTTGAGAGTATAAATTATAGTTATTTCACAAATTTTATGAAATATTTACTGTGGAACTTTATAATATGCAAACGTTTTTTTCCGAGCAGAAAAGCTGTAATGAAACATTTTCGAACCCGAGAATCTTGTGTACCACATATTGTAAACAAAGTTTGTTTATATTTCCGACCCCCAACATTCTCACATGATTCTAAGTGTGGAGAAAAGCGAAAATTTCTAGGTCATTTTTCTGTTCTATGTGGGCAGTGGATAGAGCCTCTAGTCACATATAAAAGCTTTCCAAAAACATAAATAAAACCTTTTTCTTTTTAATTGCAAATTTGTTTAATTCATTCAGATGAGAAAAAAGTATACTTAAGACATGTCGAAATTTTTTTCAAAGATCAGAAATTTTATTTATAGTAAGCAAAATACAATTTGTAGATTTACACCGAGAAACACTGTTTTTAACTACCCATCAGGAGACATGAAATGCAAAAAAAGTCCTGCCATCCGTATTGATTTTTATGTGTTTTAGCTTCAATTAACTCATGTGGATGGAGTAAATATCCATCACCCGCTTGGAGAAAATTTTTTAATATGTCGCTAGACGTATTAGCCACTGCCCGCTAAAGGGTTAAGCAAGTACACATATTACCGTAAAGGTTTTGAGTTGGAGCGTTCGCACTGCGGCGGTGGCAATGCTCATGTGGCATGGTGACTGTGAGATTTGTTTGTGTTGTTGTTCAGTTGAAATATGTAAGTGGAAACAGACCACTTCTAATGTAAGTACAACTATCTGATACTTTAAATTGGGACTGCTGTTATATTTTAGTTATTTTACTTAAGATTTAACACCCCAAACATTAATTAATTTTACATGAAACATGTAAATGGCCACAATCTCATGTGAATGAAGTATTCGTTGGCATGAGCGACCGGTTTCGTTCTTTCTCCCTTCGACAGCACTAATGCCAACTACTGAATAATGTCACTAGAGCAAATATGTGCTATCAAATTAAGGGTAATATGGGTAGTACCGAAATTTGATGAATTAATGCTTTCTTTCCCTTCTCCTAGACCAGGGATGTCAAACCAGTGGCACGCGTGCCATCAATGGCACACGACACAATATTTTGGGCACGCCAGTGATCAAAATATTTTGCATTTTATTTCAAAATAACTAAATTCACTATAAAGTATTACGAACAAACGCGTGTGATCGGTCGCGTAATGGATGGGAGCACACTCGTTTGTGAATGCCTTGCCTTAGTTACATCGTGGACTATAGTTGCTTATGATGCAAAATGTGTCTACGCATAGCATAGTTAATTTTGTTGACTCAACTGTATTTTAAATATTATTTGTGTTGTATTTACGATTTGTAATTGTTATGTAGCACGGTTAGTTCAGCAAAAAAAAAAAAAAAAAAGGGCAAGTTAGTAAGTGTAACATAGAATTTCAAACTTGGTGAATCTTTAAAATGTCATTATTAGTAAAGGTGAGAAAGCGGAGTGTGTTTTACGTTCTGGAACAGTGGTATGCAGAACATCGTCTGTAAAACCGCAATCACAAATTTTCTCGTCAAAAAAAGGAACAACAGCAAAAATAGTTAATTGCTTAGAAACCATTTGGCAAATGACTCCAATTCAGCATGCATTCTACTAAAAGATACATCGTACAATCCTAATATAAGTTATTTGTCATCCAATCTGTAACAACAGAAGTCACACTAAAGTTACTTGAATTTGAATTGCACGTACAACTATACGGTGCAAAATGTATTTTTCCATAGTAAATACAGAGTTTTGAGTTGTTAGTATTTAGTTTTATTTTTTTCCCAGTAATCACATGTCAAAATTATTTGACGGTACGTCTATATCTCATTAAACACTTTAGAAAAAAAAAATGGCACGTTGATCTGTAAAGGTTCGCCATCCCTGTCCTAAACTATCCTCTCATCCTACATACTCTTTGAATTCATCTTCCTTCTACAAACCTCTTCTTTATAATAACTTTGTCACTATTAATTCTTGCAGTCAGCAGCATCAGTTTTGGAGGAGCTGATTCCAGCAAATGAAAACCACCTGCGGAAATCGTTGAAGATGTGAGAATGTTGCAAGAGAGCAGACAATTGCAGAAGGTCTGACTTGTACGAAGAAGAGAGTTGCCTACGGAGGTCTTAGAGAAGGCGTAGGTGCAAAAGAGCAATGGCAAGTGCTAGCAAACAGAATGCATCCTGCATTCATCCTATTTCTGGTGCTAACTATTGTGATGAGAATCAAGGACAGGAATGGGTGCAATATTATGGTTCTTGTTAATCCTGGTTCCATGAAAAAAATGTGTCGAGTTAGATGGTAACTTCTATTGTAATGGGTGTAGCGTATGATACAAGAGCAAATCCTCATTAGTATTGTTTTTCTTTACGTTTGTAATATTTTGTGTTAATTTAATAGTTATTCTGATTTAAACCATTTAATTAATTTTAATTTAGAGATAAAAACTTGGATATTTTTTTGTGATACAATTTGTTGAGTAACAAAGGTTTAATTTTACATTTTATTATTTATCAAACATGTGTAATTTATGTAAAAATGTATTTCTTTTTGAAAAGGTAAACATAGAGATAACAGTTTCTCTTATCTTTCGTATAATGGAATCTGCCCATATTTCTGGCACGCACGCACACTTGTACCCATATTACCTAAAGTATTAGTCAAATATGGGTAATTACAAAATTTATTTCGGAGCTTTTTTATAAAAATAGCAATATGAGTTAAAGATTTGTTCATATACCATTAGAAAGAGACCATACTCTAAAGTTTAAAATAACTTAATTACGGAAAGATGGAAAGTGTTTTTTTTGTGTAGTATATTTTCAATAAAGTATTTTGGTACCCATATTTGCCAAGTTTACCCTAACCATTAAGAAAAATGGCTTTAAAACATGATATAAACTAAAAAAGTAGGTTGAATTTGAAGACTAGAAAGCCGAAAATTCTTTATACGTAATCAAATAAAGTAAATATAGAACATAAAAAACTTGAATAAAAATATATTCCCTCAAAGAAGAATGAAGAATTTAGCTTTCTGAAACGGGAAAAAAGTACACTTTCTTTTAAAGAGAAAATCTAACGGTATACAAATTATTTTACAGCGTTATAAAGCATTTTCAAAACATTGGAACAAAACTCGAAGGCATAATTTAGAATTTAACAGGCTTAATATGATGTGTTATATTAATTTGATAGAAATTACAACAAAATCATCATAAAGATTGATTACATCTTGTACTAATAAAAAAAAAGATAAATCTTTAGAATATGAGTAAATATTATATCTGCACAAAAAAAGTGAATACATATTTTCCTACACCCCATTTGTGGATTTAACCCTCTAAGCGGTCTGCACTTAAAGTCTTGCCATTCTGGAGATGCTTCAAAAATGCACCGCACATATTTTTTTGCTTTCAAGTGGGGTTCTCAAAAGCGGTTGTGCCGTATTTTTAAGAATGCGGCTCGGCCGCTTTTGGGAATCTTGCTTGAAGGCAGAAAAAGCATCTCTGGAATGGTGGAATTTTACGTGTAGACCGCTTGGAGGGTTTTAAATAACCTACAATATACGAAATGAAACATTAACATGTATTGCAATTAAATGTAAAATTAAAACCGTTGAGACAGACAAATACATATTTAAACTCATGTAAAAAATCTCTATTGTAATAAGATAAAAACATAATCATATAATTAGACTTTTATATCAGTAATCTCGTTTGAATGGTCTACAGCATGGGTTGGCAACCTTTTTTAGCTGCGATGTGCCAAACCAATATACCAATATGATTCAGCGTGTCACTCAGTAGGAGATTTTAGAAACAATTCTATTCCGACGATAATGCTTGCAGAATTAGAGAATAGAGGTCAATAATATAGAGATTTACAGTTTTATTGTATATTAATTTGCATCATTTAAAGAGATGTTTCTTATCATAAAAATATAACTATTTCTCCAACAAATATAAAATTGTACACAAATTATGTATTTTTAAACATATTTACGAAAATAAGAAATGGTCAACATAAAATATAAGCATTTTCCTACATTATAGTTAAATAAAAATTCTAATGCGCCCCCCCCCCCCTAGTGCTTTCACCGCTCTACTTTCGTATCCCAATATCAGGGTTATAATTTGTGACTTTCAATTTGACACGATTCTGAATGTTCAGTTCTTGAACGACTTTTCTTTGTGGACTCGAAATATTTTTGATATTAGGAAAGATTTATTATTTGTATGATAAGTTGATATGTAGAGCCACAAAAGTGGAAAGCAGAGTACGGGTAATTTTCCGTCTTCAAACAATTAAATCTCTCCAGCAATGACATTAAATAATTTATAAGATAGCTGTACATTTATCTTTAGAGACAGTTATCTTTCAGATTTTTTCACAACTGTAAATGTCAGTAATTATGAAGATGTTTGTCAAATAGGGTTCATTACAAATTTATCAACCTGTATCCACTAAAAAATTGACGAAAAATAAGGCAAAGTGCCACTGAGAATTGTACCTGGTATACAGTGATATCGCCAGACAAAGAAATAACATAATAATGACAGCAAATATATTAAAATACTTGAAAATTTGGGAAAAAAAAACAAATGGTTAGTAAACTATAATAAAATGATGAATAAAAAAATCATTGAGGAAAAATTCAAATTTGTTTAATTTAACCTATCTAGGCTTTAATTTTAAGTGAGTTGGACCAATGCATCTCTGTTCTGTGCCTCTTTCTAATTTCTAATATTTTTATTTACTTCCGTTTTATTTGATAAGAATTTCCAAGTCATGCACAGAGAAAAAAAATCATGCATAGGCTTCTTTTGCCCTAAGGAATTTTTGTATCTCTTACTAAAAATTGGATTATATTTACATCTAAGTAAATTGTATTTTTCAAAGAAATCCCGCTTTCGTACTACGTTCAGTTGATAGAATTATTATCCTAAGGTTATAAGATCATGATTAGTTTTTTTTTGATTCAAAAAAATTGAGTTGATTCTTTTAACTTTAAAGAAATTATACAGAACCGGAGTAAGGATGTTATTTATTTTAAAGATTCAAAAGTTTAAGGCATCGTTATTCAAAAAGACAGCTCGAAAAAACTTCTCCATAAATGATTCCTCATGTTAAAAATCCATTTAATGTAAACGCAATTTACTCGAGACAAATAGAAAAGTATTTATGAAATTCTCTTTTTTTATTTTAAAACTCTGTTCTCCGAACACAAATAGAATTTATTTTGCGAGAAACAAACATCGAATTATTTCTGGAAATGTCAGCCAAAAAAATATTATCACAAAAAGGAATGCGAATTGAATAAGGTTCGGAATAAATGGCATCAGATTGAAAAGAACAACTCAATGAAATCAAATGGAAAACTCGAATATGAAAATAAAGGGAGCAGGAAAATATTAGCATAATTTTCTACTAAAATGGCACATTCATCGAGAATTCATAAGGCATTAAATTAAATAACATTAACATAAAAAAATAAAAGGTTAAAAAAAAATGCATAATTCGCATTGAAATTTGATTTTATCAAAATGCAAATTTGTGAATGCTTTTAAAAAAATAATTTTAAAAAGTTCAATTGAGCTTTTAACTTAATACTTAAACTTAATTTGCTTGAAAGAATTCAATTTTGCTTGAAATGTGAGTTGAGATAATTAGGAATTTTAAAAAATGCACAAGTATTTTATAATTTAATTTATTGATTTTCCTTCCACATTTTAGATTTATTTCTGAAAAATTAAATATTGGATTCATAGCTATATTTGACATGAAATTGCTTTCTTTTTTTGAAGTATTGTAACGCTCGTAATTTAAAACCTTTCTTCTTGAACAGCCACGTATGTTATATTTAACTCTCAAATTAACACACGTAGAGCAAAATCTCCTAAATGTATCAATAAAGGAAAACACTGAATAGTGAAGAAAATGTTTATACACATGCTTTGCGTGTGCATAAATCATTATTATATTTACACTGGTGATGTGGATATTTGTAGAAATAAAATACAAAACTTAGCAAGTAATTTTTAATATAAAAACACTATTAAATGTTAGGAAGCTTATGAAAATGTTGATAATGACCAAATAGTTTGTCAGTCTTAATACACACCTTTGTGTCTCTTTCTGTTGTATGCAGTTATCTCCTTTTTGAGTATGTTTTAACCTTTCTTTCACACACACACATAAAATTATTTATTAAGTGTTACAAGGGTGATTGGAGAAATATACACTTATCACTTACATATTTTTAATATAAAATATTTTAAATTTAAAGTTTTCAGTTAGATCTCCAAAAAGCAGTTCAACACCTTATGTATTTTTTTCAGAATAAATATAGGGTGTCCTGAAACTCAACATCAACCGGGCAAGGAGTGAAAAGGGGTTATATCTGTTCTGTGAACAACAAATCAAAAATTCCATACCAGTTGGTTAAGTCAGTGCTTCTCAAACTTTCAATACTCGCGACCGAATATTCAATCATCATTTTCATCGCGCCCCCCTCCATACAATAACATTGTATTGAATTCAATAATACTATACTTTTACACTAAAGCTACAGTATGACTTTAACCTCTTCTGTGCCATCGACGTATATAAACGTCTGGCTCAGCCAAAGCATTAATCTTCTGGACGTATATATACGTTTTCCGTAGTATGATTTTTTCTGTGCACTGCTATCCATAAAATTATTCCTAAGGCTTTGGAACACAATAAAAGGGCTTTGACAGTCTTTGAAAAGAATTTACTTATTTCAGAGGATTTTACTCTTATTTATTCCTTTTCTACGCCCCGTTTAACCGTTTCCCCCCCCCCCCCCCCAATAAACATCAAAATATGCGCGTGTACGTGGAAAACCCTGGCATTGGGGGGCCAAACCACGTAACTTTTAATCGGCAGTTAAGGAATTAATTATAAACCGTACAAATAATCAAAATAAGTGTTAATACAAGCCCATGGGGTCACTGGTAATTATCAAGCTTGTACTTAACTTAGTGTTGTTATATTAATAATAAAATACATTGTACAGTACAGATACTTTTATAAGTGTATTATATCAGTGTAAATATGTATTTTATATTTTATTATGTCAGAAAGTATTTTGTTTGCTTACTTTCAGTAAATTAATAATGTTTTGAATAATCTTTAGTTTTCAACTTTTCAATATGCTCGCGCCCCCCTTGTAGAGTTATCACGCCCATCAAGGGAGGCGCGCCCCACAGTTTGAGAAACTCTGGGTTAAGTAATGACAAGCATATTTTTGAAAATTGGGAAAACACTGACATTTACCATTACGTCCTTAGATACTAAGACCACCAGTTTCACAATTTTAAAATGATTTTTTCACTAACACTTACATAGCCGTGTTATTAATCACAGTCAAAATTGGGCAAAACCTTTGCTAGTAATCCTTTGCTTTGAGTAGTTTGTTTGAGTCAGAGTTTAAGAAAATGATGTCACCGAACTTTGCCTCTCCATAAAAAGAGAAATATTACAAACAACCAAACACAAGTTTCTCAAAAGATGGCTCATTTAGTTATGTTTCCGAAATGGTACAACACTTGTTATTTTTCTACCCATAACAATCATTGCGGTTTTGTTTTACAAAATGACTTAATTAAAAAAAAAAACTCAGTCTTGAGTGTTACCCAAATCAAGCAATAAATTTTAAAATAAAACGTAAAACATTTTAATGAAGCAAATGTTCAAAGTTTTTGCCTTCTACACGAATGCATGCCCTACATGTTTTTAAAAGTGACTACTTTATGTGTGTGAGTCAGGAGTAACTAGCTAAATTCATTCCTTCCACTGCTTCAGTAACCTTTCCGCACAGCTCGATTACATTTTCAATTGGCTTAAGATAATCTTTTTCTCTTATGCAACCCCAGTAAAAAAATAGATAGGGCATAAATCTGATAAAATGGCCCTTCACTGAAACATGAGATCCAACACACCATTCGGATATTCCCTGTCTAAATACTTCCGCTCAGGACACACGTAATACACTGGGCTACCATTTCTTTGGAGACACTTGCTCATGTAGATGATGAATGTCACATGTTAAAGCAAATCTGACTCCAACGGCTCAATTATTTTTCCATTTAGTATTCCAGTCCACGTGCTGACTTTAAATTGAAATTGTGACTATTCTTCACACTTTAAATGCGGATTTTAAAAGTGCCATCCATGCAAGTTGTATAAGTTTATATATCCGTTCTTTTTAAATGTGGATTTGTCAATCCACAATATTTTGTTTGCGAATTTCGGATTTTAACTATTTTTCACCGATATTTTTCTGTAAAACTGGAGCCTTAGTGTTTAGCCACAAGAAAGAAGACTTTGTACACGTTGCACTTGATATGGATGAAATTCGTGTGTTCTTAATACACGATGAGCAATACTTTTCGATACTCCCGTGGTTCTTTCAATTAAACACGCTCAAGTATAGGGAAAGTTTTCGACTTCATCAAAAATAATGTTATCGTCGTATTTCTGTGGTGTTCTACAGGACGTACGAACACTAGGTAAGCGTTGTGATGATTGGTATGGTTAGAAAAATAATAATTATTATACCATTTTGGAATCGTCACTAAATAGGACACCTTTTGAAATAACTTCCTTAAAGTAGTAATTAAAATTTTTCTTTTAATGAAGAGTCGTAGTTAGGTGATATGATTTTCTCAGACTATAATTGAAGCTACATTAATTTTAATTAAACCAGTGAAGTGTTTTGTTTTATTCTTGACAATAATAAATAACCCGGACATGTAAGATCATATTAGTGAAAGAATTACTGTGAAATTGGTGATCACTATAAGTAAGGGTGTGATGGAGGGAGTCAACAGAGGTGTTATTAAAACGAAGATGTTCTGCAAATAAAAAAAATTCTCTGAGTGTCATGGATAAAAAAGAACAAGTGTTTACCATTTTGGAATCTTAAATGTAAGAGCTATCTTTTGAGAACTTACTTGGGGTTTTGTGCAATATTTTTATTTTTATGGAGAGTCAAAGTTGACGTCATTTCCTTAAACTTCGACTCAAACAAACCTTAATTATTCCACGTTAATTTGTCCCCTTTTGACTGTGATTAATAGCACGGTTACGTAAGATGACGTCAGTGAAAAAAGTGATTGTGAAGTGAAATTGATGCCCATAGTACTTAATTATGTGACAGAAGGTGTCAATTTTCCATATTTCCAAAAATACTCTCGTCATCACATAACAATGTGGTTGGGTTAAAAAAAATTTTTTTTTCCAGAACAGATATATGACTCTACCTTTCATACCATGATCACTTGAAATTGAGTTTTGGGACAACTTGAATAGAAAAAAAAAAAAATAATTTCGAGAGCACACGCTATTTTTTTTTCAGGACATGCGCTTTAACTTGCAAAAATATTTTGGTAGTAAATTAAGTGATTTGAAATTGTTTTACTATTAACCTTTTTTTTATTGTAAATAAATTAAACGTATATTAAGCATTTATAAAAACATTTATAATTATGCTATTTCTCAGAGAACAACATTTGTACCGTTAATGTTTTATACAGAGATATTTTAAAAATATAAAATTCTAACTCTAAAAAATTTTTAAATTAATGCTGCTTATACTAACCATTTTATGGATCCTTTTGTGACGATAGAAATTCGATACACTTAAGAAAAACCAAAATTGAGCTTTTAATTTCCCCCAGTATATTTTTTAGATTTACCTTTAAATAATTTAATGCCATTGGAAGGACCCATGAATTGTTGTTGTTGTCGTGTGTTTTTATCCTGGGATACATATCAGATACAAGTGGAAGAACAGAAATATTCAATATAAACCAGCATTTCTCAAACTGTAGGGCGCGCCCCCCTTGGAGGGTGTGATAACTGTACGAGGGGGGCGCAAGCCTATTGAAAAGTCGAAAACAAAAGATTATTCAAAAAATTATTAATTTACTGCAAGTAAGCAAACAAAATGCTTTCTGATATAATAAAATATAAAATACTCATTTACACGGATATAATACACTTATAAATGTATCAGTACTGTACAATGTATTATTAATGTAACAATGGTAAGTTAAGAACAAGTGTGATAATTACCAGTGACCCCATGGGCTTGTATTAACACTTATCTTGATAATATGCACGGTTTATAATTAATTCCTTGACGGCTGATTAAAAGTTACGTGATTCGCTGCGCAATGCCACCGTTTACCACGTAATTTGATGTTTTTTTCGGAGGGGGAGGGAAAAAGAGAAGAGAGGAATAAATAAGCAAATCCTTTGGAACAAGTAAATCCTTCGCAAACACTGTCAAGGTCCTTTTATTGCATTCCAAAGCCTTCGGAATAGTTGCATGGATAGCAGTGCACAGAAAAGATCGTACTTCGTAAAGACGTATATATACGTCCAGAAAATTAACGTTTTAACAGAGCAAGACGTTTATCTACGTCGGTGGCACATAAGAGATAAAATTCGTATTGTATCTTTTGTGTCAAAGTATAGTATTACTGAATTCAATACACTGACATTGTAAGGAGGGGGCGCGAGGAAAATGATGATTGAATATTGGGTAGGGGATATGTAAAGTTTGAGAGAGAGAGAGAGAAGCACTGATATAAACAGAAGAATATAGACATTTATTACAAATGATGATCCCAGCATATAACAAAGGGGGTGCGCTGCTTTCCATTCGAGACGGGAATCCGTTGCAGGCAAAAATCTGACTTATTTTCCCGAAGAAAATACATCCATGTCTTACTCAGGATTCGAACCCGAACTCACTCGGTTACAAGCCGAGTGTCATGTCCACCATACTGGTTGGGCGGCTAAACCATGAGTTAATTTATATGAATGAAAAATTTGTTATTTTGCCTGTCATGCAAAATATAAAAAGGTTATGATAAAATAAGAAAGATTATTATTTCGTAGACAAAGAAAATAACTTTTTTATTTGCTCAGGATTCACAATTTAAATCGTAGTCTTATAAAAGGCCAATAAAACATAATCCACTAAATATAAAAGTCCTGAGCACATGTATGATTCTAAAAGCCTATTTATTACCTTAAGCAATAATACACATTTATAAATGATATAATAATACATACATAAATGCCTCTTCTTTCTTTTATCAAATATTTATGGTTTATGGAATGGTTTCTATGACTAGACAATATGTTACTTACCATATAGTGATTTATGTTGTGTGAAAGGCTGTATCAATTATAAGCTCTGGAGAGTCACATCAGTCGCGGATACTTTAGGAGTCCTTTGAGAGTCTTTGTTATAGTATTGTTAGATTATTTATAGGTTTTCAACCACGAAATAATTTCCCATCGGAAATTATTTCATTCAATGGAAATACTCGGTTGTATTTAGTATAACTGCGTCAGTTTATTACATTCAATAAATATATTAAATTGTATGCTGTAAATCACGCTTTTTAGGCCCTTAATTTTGAAAATACGCGCATACTTTCTTTGTTTATAATATGTATGTATATGCTATAAGATCTATGAAGATAAAATAAAATATAAAGAGAAAAGGTAAAATAAAAAAAGGACCAAATGGGATAGGGAATGTGCTCTTCATATTCCAGTTCACAAACAATTGCATCAGGCGAGGGCCTTAACGTCCCTTTGGACTTGACGCAAAAAAATCCCTATTTCTCAGATGACGGTCTTAAGAAGGGGCGAGATTCGAACTCCACTATCATCCAATCACCTAACTTCGATTTTCCTTTAAGCTAATGCGGCCAACGACCCTGGCGCTAAAAAGCTTTCCCTTTTTTAAAAATGTCTAAAATATTCCTTTCTCTTGTTTAGCAGCGCAAATAAAAAAAAAGGGGGAAGTAGAAAAATATATGTATTTTAGGTACTTATCGGTTATCGTTCTGGCGTATTTTCCTCTGGCGCCAAAGGATATAGTGTCAGTGCCATTTGCATTTACTTCTGGCTTTATTGGCTTTCAATTCTTTGATAGGACAAATCAAATTTATTTGTAATGTTTATTTTTCTTAAGAAAGATAGCTAAATTTTCTACAAAGTAAAATATCGAGTTATTTGATTTTTTTTCATTAAAAGGTACAAAATTGCAATTTCTTTAGTGAATTGATTGGATTTCGGTGTGTTCGATTTGATGGGGGATCCTCCCTTGGATAAATAATTTACCTCTATAATATGTATGATTTTAAAAATAAATATTTGTTTCAAATATTGAATGCTTAAGTTTTTCGCTGAAATTTTTTCTGTAATTTACTTGCAGTGGCACACACAGGATTTTTTCAAGAGGGGGATGTAGGGTCGGAAGTCCATCATTCTTGTATCATGCTCCAATACGCCACCCAACATACTTTTTTTTTTGCTTTTGTCAATTTTCAGGAACAAAAAAACAGTAAAAAATTATTGAATAGATAATTAGCATTAATTAATAAAATTAATTATTAATAACAAATACTTAATTAAATTTTACGTAGAAAAAATCAAGGGCTTTGGGGGTAGAGTCCGGACCCGAGAGACTCCCCCCTTGTGTGGGCCATTGTTTTATTTTTAAATTTTTTTTTTTTTTGATTAAAAAGGAAGCTTATCTTCATTAAATAATAATAAAATTATTTAAGTAAACCGAATTGTTTGTTTTTCAGTACATACACAAAGAAGAAAACGAAATAAATTTGTTTGAAAATTTAGATTGCTTCACTTTTCACTAATTTTCTTTTTCGTTAAAATATAAATTACCAATCCATAAGCAAAAGTTACTTTTTACATTAATCTTACTTAAATCGATCAAAAGCTTCAACACAATATATATATTAAAAGCAAAACTTTATATATCCTAAGAAATTTATTATCTATCGTAAAAAAGAAAAAAAATATATCAGAAGCCGATACAAAAAAGTTGTCCCAGAAGGTAACCAAGAGAACGAGACATGGGATAACTGACAAAAATTATTCGTTAATTTGTATCCCTGAAACACTTGAATTTCTAATCACGTTTTTTGTGGTTGTTTTAATATTTATTTAAGAATTTTAGAATTTTGATTATTGAGGATATGCAGATAGCAAATGCTTACAAACCTTTGTAGTTTATCTCCATCAGGTACTAAATAAGGCTTAAAAGCCATTTTTATATACATTTTAAGGGAATTCTAACGCACAACACCACACGTCATAAAATAGTATTATTTAAAATGAAGTAAGCAAAAAAAAAAAAAAAAAAAGGACATGGTTATAAAATTAATATCATATTCAAGGACGTGATCCAACTCAAATAATGTCATATTCAAGGACATGATCAAATTCAAATAATATAGTCAAGGACATGATCTAATTCAAATAATACCATATTCAAGGACATGATCAAATTCAAATAATATCATATTCAAGGACATGATTAAATTCAAAGAATATATTCAAGGACATGATCAAATTCAAAGAATATATTCAAGGACATGATTAAATTCAAAGAATATATTCAAGGACATGATCAAATTCAAAGAATATATTCAAGGACATGATAAGATTCAAATAATATCATATTCAAAGACATGAACAGATTCAAATATGTTCAAGGACATTGTTATAAAAATATCAAAAATAAAAAATTCAACTGACAAAATGTATTTGAGAAAGACATACGTTATATATTTGAAGATTGAAGAACATGTTTTGAATACATCACCAATAAAACATGTTTTTATATCATTTTATTTAATGCAGGATTTAGAAATTTTCTTTTTGTATTTCAACGGAAACAGTTTTCAAGTTAGACTAAAACTCATTAGAGAAATATTTTTTTTTAATATTTCCAATATAATTTAAGAAACGTTTCATTATTTAACGAACTTTATTACCAATAATTTTGCAATTTGCGATTGTTTTCTCATAAGTATTACTGGTAGATTTCAACATTTGAAAGGAAATGAACGTTTTTTAAAATTTGCATTAATGTGATCAATTATTTCTTTCATTTTAAAAGATGGCAAGAAATAAACACCTTAATCTCAGATTTCCGTAACTGTGTAGTTGAAATGCATTTAAAAATCCAACTGTGAAGGAGATTAAAACTTTTGTAAATTTTTTCAGTCTAACAATCTTTAAACGTTTTCAAAGCATTAATTGAAAGCTATAAATAATTTAAGAGGGGAAATTTAAAGTGATTAATCATTTCTACCTTAATATTTTTAACTCAGGATATAAGCCTTGAGATCTGAAAGTCAGTTTAAACCTGAAACTGAGAAAAAAAAAAAAAAAAAAATAAATAAATAATAAAAAAAAAAATAACAACTTTACAGTATTCCTTTTTCCCCGTAAATTGTGAATAGTCTATTCATTATATTTTTTAAGTTCATTTTTATTAATTGTCTTTCTGTTTTGATATAATGATTAATTATTATAGATGAGATTTTTTGTATGTAGGAAATTTAAAAAAAACCCATTCTTTTTATATTGGTAGGTTATGATATCTATATAAGCGAATCATTCCTTTAAGTACTTCTTTTTGTTTTGATTCCTTTCCCTTTATTCCCCTTTTTCTTCGCTTTTTAGCCATTTTAAAGCATACTAACATTTGCGTAAAATTTGAGATGATTTTAACTAAGCATATAACGACTATATATATATAAAACAATGGTTTTCAAACTTTTTCGATTCATAGGACCCTTAGAGCTGTTAAGTGTTTTAAAGGAACCCTCTTCCACTCTTATATAATATATCTTGAAATATAATATATATTTAGAGTAATCAACATGTTATTAGTGCTATATGTAGGGACAATTAAAAAAAGTATTACATTTGTTGTTAAAAATTAATGCTATTTTAATATCTTATTCACTAATAATATTAAATTTTGATCCAAATATTAACTACCAATGCATTATATTTAGTAACTTGTGCTTGTATTTTTTACACAAACTTTCAAAATCTATGTCAGTTGAAATGATCTGCAATCGCATTTCATATTCTGCGTTCAATTTTTTTTATATATAATATGTTTTTGTAGCTACTTACGTTGAGAGATATCTATAACTTAAATACATTGTTCTGAATGGTACTAAAATGTTTATAACTGGGTGCGAAATCCTATAGATTTTGCATGAGCTTACAACCCAAAGATAAGGAGCTGCTCTAGCTTAAATTTAGAATGTAACGTCAAATGCGTTCACATGTCGATAACTGATTCCATCTCCTCATTATAGATGTTCCCCCCCCACACCCCAATGGAAAAAGGTGGCATTTTTTTAGAAAACTATTTAGTTGTGCGAAACATTGTACTAACGAGTATAAAACTATTTCGTGAAATCCGAGATAGAAAACAGTAGATTATTCATAATCTAGTACAGGGATGGCGAACCAATGACACGCGTGCCATTGATGGCACGTGACACAATATTTTGGGCATGCCACTGATCAAAACGGTTTGCATTTTAATTCAAAATAACAAAGTACAATATGAAGTATTACGAACAAACGTGATTGATCGGTTGCAGTTTTTTCACACACACAGAGAGAGATTTTCTCAGAATTATATATATCGAAAACGCTCAAGTTTCTTATGTACCCTGATGTGACTTCATTTAAAAAAGTGAACTTGTCCCGATTGGATTGGTTGGAAATCGAAAAACTTGAAATGCAACTAAATGATTTTCAGTCTAGTTAAATATGGATTCAAAAATTTATTGTAACAAGGAAAAAGTTGGAATTGAATGAAACAGAAAGATTATATAACAAGCAATATAAGTAAAAATGTTAGTAATGAAATTTTGGAAACTTGGAATTCGATTTCAGACGGATTTAACTGTTTGGTAAAGCTGGACCATGCTATTTTAACCATATTTTCATCTACCAACACCTGCGAATCATTATTTTCAGAGATGAATAATATAAAAGATTCGCTTATAGAAACAGTTTGGCAGATGACTTCAGTTCAGCATCCATTTGGCTAAAAGTAACATCTTACAATCCGAATATAAGTTATTTTTCATCTAATCTGCAACAGCAGAAATCCCACTAATGTTACTTTATATAATTTGAATTACGAGTATAACTAAAACATTTACTACTAAAAAGTATGCAATGTATTTTTCCGTAGCAAATCAAGAGCTTTGAATTGTTAGTATTTAGTTTTATTATTTTCCCAATAATCACATGTCAAAATTATTTGACGGCACGTCTATATCTCATTAAATATTTCTTTAGAAAAAATGGCACTTTGATCCATAAAGGTTCGCCTAACCTGATCTAGCAGGTAGTACATAAAAGAAAAACATGTTTTAGTAATTTTTTATCATATATATATATATATATATATATATATTTTAATAAAAATTTAAAAAGTAATACAAAATAAAGTTATTATCTCTGAATAAAAGTTTTAGTTTTAATGACTAGGATGAGCTTTATGTACATGTTGTTATAAAAACTCCACAAGTAACGTGAATCCATTTTGTATACACACTTATAATTTTGTTTTCGATTTTATGTTGTGACTCGTGGAAACCCTTTGTATACCTCGTGGATCCCCAATGTTCCATGGACCACAGTTGGAAGGTCATTGCTCTAAAGCAAAGGGGCAACTATTGGCAATGGACTAACTAATTTTGAACTTTGATCAAGTGACGAGGATGACATCTGAACTGGAAACTCCTTTTCCAATCTTCCTCACCTCCCCAGTGTGAGGATTTTTAACCTCGACAGATTTATCATGCATCAGTCTCTCTACTTGGCAGGTCTTCAGTGGCACCAAGACTTGAACTCACTACTCGATAACAACACCCACGAATTCATGACCATGAATTTTGGATTTACTTAAGGACTCGTGTTAAGTAAACATGATTTTACTTAACATGAATCATAGGTTTTTCTTAACACAAGTCTCGGTGACCGCTGTCCCATATGTATGTTTATAAATATATATATATATATATATTATATTTATATTTATCTTTCTATTTTTATGTATATCTATATATATCTTTCTGTCTAATTTTGTGTTTATATCTATATCTATCTATTTGTTTATATTAAAGAAAAAAATGAAAAACTTTATGTAAGAAAAAATAATACAATTTATAAGTTTATTAACTCATAGCACAGATGAGCCAACAGGTTTTCATGAATCTCAAAACTGGTAATTTGTTTTTATTTAAAATGCGCGGATTGATCAATGAGAATAATTGTATCAAAATAATAATCGAAAATTATTAAATAATGCTACATTTCAGTGAATTTACTCGCAGTATATTGTTACTGATCTTTCTGAAAGTGTGTTTTACTAAAAATGTATTGAAAAATCTAAAATCTCGATATTAAAATAAGCAACGCAAAAACAATTCTTCAGATTGCTTTTACGAACGATTTTATGTATTGAATTTGATTGTATATATTTGTGTGTGTGTGAATTATATTTCGTAAATTACTCTTTATTGATAAAATAGTATTAAATATATGAATAGAGTAGTTTTTTAAGCATATTCTTTATTGTATGTTTTACTGTATATTAAATGTTTATTGCAATTTTAAATTTGCTATTTAAACAGTTTATAGCGCTCATATAATGTGTTAGTGAACAACTTTTAAAACACAAATGCTTTATATTTCTCTTAAAGTAACAACCTTTTAAACCTTAAGACGTTTTAAACTTACCTTAGGAAACTAAATCCACAGTTGGGCAAAAAAAGGTTGAAAAAATCAGCTTCGATAAACAAAAGAATCCAGCGCCGTAAATTTCCTTACCAATGCTTGTTTTATTCGTCATCCGAACCAACACTTTTTTTTACGTCGTAAACTGCTTGTTGTGCGTGATATGCAGACATACTACGCAGCATTCTCAATTTTACGCATTGCATATGTAACCTGGAGTTTTCTCAATTTATTTTTACTTTGAATCTCTTTTCAGTGTGTCGATGAGTGTTTGTTGCATAGAAGTTTTTCCTTTTGGCTCCTGCTGACAGATTTCTAACCGTGAAAGTTGCTGAAGCTGCAAAAGATTATACAGTTTCGCAGTTTCAGCGCCTTCTATGCTAGAAAACAAAACTCTTCCATAGTGTAACTTTCAGCGACTTCGTGTGGAGAACAAAAGTTGAAAACATTTCTACCCACTTGTCCCTTTCTCTGTATGGTCAGATGGAAGTGACAGTATCATTTATTGGCTACTATTATTAACTTTAGTCTGAAGAAAGGATGATTTTCTTTATGATGCGGAATGAAAGGACGGAATTTTCGGGCCCAGATTAAATGTGAAAGAAATGTAAGGAAAGCACGCCCTGTATTCGTGACTTATAGATTCTAAGATAAATAAAAATATAAAGAATAACAAATCACAGATTGGTTTGACTTATGTCGTGTATTATACAGATGACAAACAAATGCAATACATAAACGATAATTATTGGTGAATGTCAGGAATAAATGAAGCGTAGGAGAAAGAATATCACCATTAGAACCTCTCAAATAGAATAAGTAGGTGTTTATAAATGGAATGAAGGAAAAATAGTGAATAAGTTTCTGTTAATTTCTCTGTATATGTAGCAAAAAGGCGTGTCTCTCTCACTCTTCATGTGGCCGCAGTAGCCGAGTGGTATAGGTATCGGACCGTGGCTTGCCTTGTCACGAGTTCGAGGCAAGTACCACTAAAGACTCGCCGTGTACGGCAGCGATGCACGTTAAATCTGTCGAGAGCTGAAACGTCCTACCGTTGGTGTGGTAGTTAGGAGAGGGGGTGCCAGCTGAGGTGTCGTCCACGTCACTTGACCATGGTTCAAAATTACGTGGTCCGTCACCAAAAGCCCTCGTGTAGCTGAACAGTGCGACGTTAATATTCAATCAATCAATCAATCTCTCACTCTTCATGATATATGCGGAAATACTAGATCTAGACTTGAAATTTGGGAGGCATGTTTCTTTTATGCAGTAGATATCTGCTATAAATAGGCTCTGTGAAAATCAATTCCCAAGGAGGGGATGCTGTGAGGCCGTTATAGAAAAAACATTTCCTGTTTTTGAACTTTTACACTTACAGACTCGAAATTTGACAGACATGTTTCATTTTTTGCTTAGAGATCGAATAAGACTAGTTTTAGCATAGTCAACTCTCAAACGGGGTGGCAGGGGTTAAAGGCACGTTATATAGATAAAAAAATTAATTCCCTTTTTTCAGTATATATACCTATAGACTTGAAATTTGGGAAACATGTTTCGTCTCTTGAGCAGAGATGTGACAAGAGCGGGTTTTGTAGAAAACGATTCCCAAGAGGGGAGGGGTTTGTTACGGGGCATTATAGAAAAAAAATTCCCTTTTTTGAATTATTAAATTTACAGGTTTGAAACTTGGGAAGCATGTTACTTTCGTTGAGCAAAGATCCACTAAGAATGGGTTTTGGGGATATCGACTTCTAAGGGGGTTGCGGGGGTGTTATAGATAAAAAAAATTCCCTTTTTAGGCGATTTCTATACATACATGAGGGAAAGTGACTCACACTCAATCATCCCGAAATCTCCGGAACTATTAGTCCTACGAATTTGAAATTTGCAGGCATTTTTTTGTTGTTGATTAAAGATACAACAAAAATATATGGGTTTATGAAAACTGACTCCAAAGAAAGAGGCTTATATGGGGGCGTATAAAAAAGATAAAACTATTTCCGTTCAAAAATTCCTGTCTTTTTCTTTTTAAATCAAGAAGTGAAATCTATCAAAAACGCTTTTCAATACCATCAAAAGCTAAATGATAAGATTTAGATAAAATAACTTAAGAAACAATATTTTGTCATATAATATAATGGAAAACTCCTGCGAAACGGGCGGGTAACGGCTAGTGAGTTTATGAGGAATAGCATTTAATAATTTATTAAAGTTGTAAGGAAACCCTCCTATGATCTATTGGCCAACCACTGAAACCAATCGTAAGCGATAAAACTCGTGAAAATTTAAAAAGAAAAATTTAGTGAATCCCTTTTCCAGCAATGAAACGAAACTATCTCACTTTTATGTGACACAGCAATAAAGCCAGGATAAAAGGAGTTTAGAGGATTTATTAGAGACTTGCTTCAGAGTTCAACTATAAGTGGTTGTTGAAATACACCCAAAAGAAAAAAAACTTTTTAAAAGAAAAAGATAAAATGTGAGTGTGTTTTGGAGAGTTTTTTTGTAAGTGGAGCTTTTGAAATATTTTATACAACTAACAAACGTCAGGAAACTACGTTGCAGATAAAAATGGTTAATTAGTGCATTGCATGTCTGTCTACCATTTTAGCTACCAAAAAAATGTAAGCCAGTACTAGAAAATATGTAAAAAATTCTTTCAGGTTTATTGGCCCATATATTACACAAAAGAATTTCAAAAAGACAAAATATTCACTAATTCAATATGTAGAATGCATATAAAAGATAAAAAAAAAAAGGAAAAATGATGTACCGTAATGACAATGAAATTGATTGTTGTTGTGCACGTACTTCGCAATTTTCTTTAGAAGAAATGCAACAATAAATGGTTTTTTACATATCTTTTTTTGAAATTTTGCATATAATACTAACCTTTTTAAAAAACTGTCATTGAGATAGGTAACTTGATTCCTTTTCTTTATGGTTCAAAGATATCTGGTTCGAGTTGTTTTGAAACGATGTTGAGGCTCAATCAAAAATTAAATGAAATTTTAATATTTTTTTTACAGAAATATATTAGTATAAAACCAATCACACTTTCTTTTCTTGCCTTTTTATTCCTCGGCAAACTTTAATAACAAAATTCAGTCTTTTTTTTTAAATTTCAAGAAATTCACTCAGTTTTAATTCCCTTTTAATCTCAATTTTAATATTGACAATGCTATTTTGTGTCAAACCTAACAGCAAAAAGTCGCATTAAGCATAAAATAATGAACTCAAAATAAATAATGGGTTTCTTTATGTGTCACCTACGGAATAACTCTAATAAAATATTCCTTTAGTTTTAAGCATCAGGGTACATATTTAAAATTCTAAAAGAAAATATATTGTTTGTATCATACACAGATTACCTTATAATTGGTTTTTCTAAAGTATCACATTATGTGAATCGTTCCTGAGTGAAACATTACTTGTGTAGGAAAGTTAGTAAATCATTTCAATCAAGTTATGTTAAAACAAACCTGCCTGTATACTTACCGTAAAGTGTTAAAATTAAAACTATTGGAACTTTTTATTGTTTAAAGCTTATAAATATAAAAAAAAATTACTAGAAAATCAGCTATGATGTTTTGCACCAATTTTCTTCCTTTCTTTTCCCTTAAATCACACATAACGCAGTATATCATTTCCATTTTCGCCTTGTTTCACAGCTGTTTTTCAATTCTTACTATTAGCTCACTCTCTCTCTTTCTATATATATATATATAAAGGAGAAAAGCGACTTCCTCACTGACTAATCACGATATCTCTGGAACTATTAAACCTACTGACTTGAAATTTGGTAGGCAGATTCCTTCCATGGAGTAGACATCCGCTAAAAACGGATTTTGCGAGGATCGAACTCCAAGGGGCATTACGGGGGTTTAAAGGGCGTTATAAATAATTAGTTCCATTATTAAACTATTAGATGTACTTGAAATTTGGTACGCAGATTCCTTTCATAGAGTAGAGATCCCTTACAAAATGGGTTTTACGAAAATCGACCTACAAGAGGAGTTGAGAGGGCTGAAGGGGCGTTATGCATAACTATTTCGATTTTAAAACTGTTAGACGTATGGTCTAGAAATTTGGTAAGCGGATTCCTTTCATAGCGTAGAAATCCACTACAAAATGGGTTTTGTGAAAATCAAAACCCAAGTGGCGCTGCGGGGCCTAAGGGGCGTTATACATAATTATTTTTATTTTTAAACTATTAGACCTACAGTCTTAAAATTTGGTACGCAGATACCTTTCATGGTGTAGAGATCCGCTACAAAATGGGTTTTTGAAAAAATCGAATCCCAAGTGGCGTTACGGGGGTCAAAGGGGCATTTTAAATATTTATTTCCATTTTGAAATTATTAGACTCACACTCTTGAAATTTGGTAGGCGGATTACTTTCCTGGAGTAGAGTTCCACTACAAAACGCGTTTTGTGAAAATCGACCCCCAAGTGGCGTTGCGGAGAATTAAGAGGCATCATAGGTAATTATATCCTTTTTTAAACTATTAGACGTAAAATCTTGAAATTGAGAAAGCAGGTTCCATTCATGGAGTAGAGATCCCGCTATAAGATGGATTTTGTGAAAAATTTTCTCTCAGTGGCGTTTCGGGGACCATAAGGAGGTGGCATAGGTAATTATTTCCCTTTTAATCCATTAGAAGTACGGTCTTGAATTTTGGTAAACGGATTTCTTTCATAGACTAGAGATCCACTACAAAATGGGTTTTGTGAGATTTAACACCCAAGTGGCATTTCGGGGGATAAGGAGGATACTTAATTATTTCCATTTTTTAATTATTAGACGTAAAATCTTAAAATTTGGTAAGATGTCTTTCATAAAGGAGACATCTGTTACAAAATGGGTTTTATGAAGTTCGACCCCAACTGGCGTTGTGCGGCGAATTAAGGGGCGTTATATAGGTATATATTTCCACTTTTAAACTCTTAGACGCACGGTCTTGAAATTTGGTAAGCAAATTACTTTCATAGAGTAGAGAAGCGCTACAAAATAGGTTTCGCGAAAATTGCCCCCCCAGGGGGCATTTCGGGGGATTAAGGGGTGTAATAGATAAATATTTCCATTTTTAAAATATTAGTCCTACCTGCTTGAAAATTGGTAGGCATGCTCTTTTCATGGGATAGAGTTCTTCTAACAAAGAGTTTTGCGAAAATCGATTCCCAAGGAGGGTTGCGAGGGGTCAAGAGGAATAGTTCTGGAGAAAAATTCCTTTTTTTTGAATTGTTGTCCTACATACTTGAAATTTGTTAAGCATGTTTCTTTTTTTTGATGAATAGATATCCACTAAAAATGAATTTTACGGAAATTGACTCCTGGAAAGAGCGGGCGTTGCAGGTGAATTGTGAGAAAACTCCCTTTTTCGAACTACTAGGACTATAATAATGAAATGTGGTTTGTACGTTCCTTTTGTTGAATTTAAATCCGCTAAGAACAGTTCTTTTGGAAATCGACTCTCAACTTGATTACGGGAAGTATTGATAATAAAAATTCTGTTTTTATTTTATTAGATTTAAGCTTGAAATTTTTCAAGCATGTTTATTTTACGGAGTAGAGATCCACTGAAAATTGGTTTTGCGGAAATCCACTTAGTTATTGAGTTACGAGAGTGCAAAAAGTTATTTTCCTTCCATTTTAGAGATTATTAGGAAATATTAGAATTTCCGTCCTTTTTATTTCAAGAGGGAAGAGTTATAGGTATCAGTATATTTTTCAGTACAATCGAATTCTTAATGCTAAGACTAAGATATCAATGATTTATATATGTATATATATATATAGACAGTGTATATTTATACATCATGAAATATCCAGTGAAGCGGGTGGTTAACGGCTAGTATATTTATATATTTATTTGTCTTGTTAAAATTTTCAATCGTTAATAAAATACTTTCTATTCATCCAATCAAGTTCAAATAAATTTTTTTAAACTTGTAGTGGATGACACTTGATGTTAATACAATTTTTCAAATATTAATTAATTAATTAAATTAAATTAAATTATTTACTGGTTTTGGACGCCAACTTAGATTTGTCTCTATTGTTGTAACAATATAACTGTTAAAACAAAGACAAAAGTTGGCGTCGAAAACCTGTTTTTCAGCTTAATTAGCCAAATCGGGTGTGCATTGTTACAACAATGCAGACAAATCATGCTCTTTTTTAATTCTTACTATTAGTTCACCCTATCCCTCTATATTAGGGGACCGAAAAGTAATGCTGTTTTTGCACATGTCAATGCTGCTTTACCGTTTATGAGTTCATTGAGTAGTTGAAAGTCGTGCCAGAGACATTTCAAAGTTAAAGTGACTTGTTTAGTTGTGAAAACCTAAACCTTAAATTTTCTGTCTCCATTTTGAGTGAAATGGCTAGCCAAATACCAGAAGAGATTCATATCCGTCATTGCATGCATTTGGAGTTTCACAAGGGTAGTAATGCAACAGTTGCTACCAAAATCATTTGCGATGTTTACCCAAGTGCATTAGATGTTCGTAAATGCCAAAGGTGGGTTTCTAAGTTCAGATCCGGTAATTTCGATCTTTCCAACTCACATTGATCAGGAAGACCAACAACTTTAGACAATGAAGTTATTAAGGGCGCAAGTGGAAGCAAATCCGTGTCAGACAATCGAGGAACTGTCAAATGTTCTTAACCAACCTTGGTCGACCATCCAAGAACTTTTGCAACAGAATGGTAAAACAAACAGAGCAGGTGTTTGGGTTCCGCATAATCTGTCTGAAGAAAAAAGAGCTAACCGATCTACGACATGCAACTTATTGCTTCAACGGTACAATACAGAACCGTGTTTTGATTGCTTGATCACTGCAGGTAAAAAATGGGCCCTTTATGATAATCTAAAACGAAAAAGACAGTGGCTCTCTCCGAATGAACCACCACGAAGGACTGCTAAGCCAGGTTTACATCCAAAAAAGGCGCTTTCGTGTGTTTGGTGGGGTGAAAGTGAAGTGCTTAAACCTGGAGAAATTGTTAATGCAGACCTTTATTGTGAACAATTAGATCGATTAAATCAATCATTAATTGAAAAGTATCCAGCGATTATCAATAGAAAAGGCGTTATTTTACAACACGATAATATATGCAAGACCGCAATGCGCAAGAAAAACGCTGGAAAAAATTAATGGATTGGGGTGGGAGGCATTGCCTCACCCACTATACTCGACTGACATTGCGCCAACGGATTTCCATTTATTCCGCTCACAAAATGCAAAACTTCTTAACAAACAAAAAATTTCAAAATTTGGATATGAAAAATGTGCCATCTCCAGATATTTTACTGAGACACCAATTGTGATTTTTATCGATCCGGCATTGAAAATTTGCACACTAGATGGCAAAAGGTTGTTGCCAACGAGGGTGATTACATCATAGACTAAAAATAAAAACTTGTAAGAAATTTATTTATTCGAATTTACTGTAAAAAAAACGACATAATTTCCCGGTTCCCCTAATATATATATATATATATTATTCAAATTTTCAATAATAAAATATTTTTTATTCATCCATTCAAAGTAGGAATTGACTTAATTTTTTTTTATATTACTTCTTTTTCATTTGGATTATTTCCTACGATCAATTTGCATGTTTTTTCAATGATATTGAATAACTCTTTAAGATAATTAAATGTAAAGTTTTTCATTCTGTTTATCCATTTCCTTCGATTTCACTTACTTTTTCATAAGTTTGTTCTTTTTCTGTGTCGATAAGAGAGTCGTCATCAAGAGGTTGATAGTTCATTTGAATATACTCCATAGCATCGGCACTAGCCAATGAGTCGAAGCTTAAAGAACACCATATATAATAATTTAACAAGAGAGAATCTTGTGACTTGAATCAGATGACAAAAATTATTGATGTGCATGCAATTAGGCTATCAGAAAGATTGATAAGTTATCTCTGTGGTCTATATCTGCCACAAGACCCTTCTCTTGGCGATCAAATTTATGCATATGAGCACATGTATTAACTATTACATTTAACTATGATCAATCACCTCAGTTTATGTGTGGGAAATATTATTTGAAATACAATATTTTAGTGATAATATTAGACGCAAAACCTCTCCATGCCTCATAATAGCGAATTAATTGAAATTAATTATCCAAATCATTAAAAGTAAAATAGCAGGGTCCGTACTAAGAAAGGTCACACTAAGTGAAATATTCCTGTATTTAATTACAAACATTCAAGTTGTAGACTGAAACAAAATAAAATATTTATGTTTTTTAACTAAATCTTAACTATTATTGACAAAATATTTTGCTAGGGATTGAAAGATGAATCAAAAGCATTAACAAAAGTTAATGGAGCTCTTACAAATATCTTGAATTCATTCATAATGCCTTATTTGGGCTTACATTAAAAAGATTTCAGCTACGGTCCTGAAATATTGCAATGTTAAAATCCTTAATTAAGTTATGAATTTTTTTTATTTCACTTGGGAATTAAGATTTGACAACATAAAATGTGTAGAGTCTGAGATTTTGATTATGGCATTTAAGTATCTAAATATATCCCAGAAGTAATTGAAAGGCAAATTACATGTTAATTTTTGAACTCAGACATAATGGCATGGCTTAAGGAAAATTTAATTTAACATTTCATATGCCCCATGAACTAAATTTAGAATTAAATTAAAGAATACGACTCAAAAAGAAAGAAATAAACAATTATTACAGTTTTACTTTAAAGGAACGAGTTAACTTCTATGCAGCCATGGAGCTATAATAACGTCAATAAGGCATGAAGTCTGGCTACGGGTTATGACTTTTTATCGCTCTCGCTATTACAAGCATTCCATATTAAATATCATATTACATTACTAAAAAAATTCTTTTCTATCATATTAAGTTATATATACAGCTCTTCTTTAGAAATACCATAATTAGTTTGTTTATTTAGATATGTGTCGGAAAATGACATTTTTTCTGAAAAGGTTATAAGAAAAAAAGGAAGTGCTCTTAACTTAATATCAAATAATTCGCTTTATTCAATATTTTGAAATAGCATAACAAACTGCACCGGAATGCAATAAAATGATATAAATTTTATTAAACCAATTAATGTTTTCCATGTCCTTGATTTAATCGATCAATGAAATATTTAATTGCTAGATTCAAAAATATATTATAATTACTGTTTATGTGGATTAACACATTAAATTTATGCTGCGTATACTTCACGTTATTGATTATCTTTTTTTTTTTTTTGCTTTATAGTACTAATACGTTCTTCTCAAAAATTACAAAATTATACATGTACAATCATTAAAGAAGGTTTTTTTTCCATTTACAAATCTTTTTCTGTGGGTCATTGAATCATTTCTCTAATTTTAATAAGAAGAGGAATTAGAGCGAGGTTAGTGGAATAATCAAATCACAACAGAAAGGCGGGTACGCATACACTCTATAACAAAAAAAAAAAAAAAAAAAAAACGACGCACCAAGAAAAAGCTGCCCGATAAAGGCAAAAATTGGAGGGTAAAAAGATTAGGGGCGGAATAGAAAATGATTAAAAATTCAGAACAATTGAATTATTTATTTCATAGTTACAAAGTAACGAGCTGAATAAGGTGTTGACCCATCTCTAGCCTGGATGCAAGCTGCGACACGACGTGGCATACAGTGATAAAGCAACCTCATGGTCTCCTGCGGTATTTCTTGCTAAATTTGCTCCAATCACTGGGAAAGGTCATCAACATTCCTGGTAGATGCAGTCGCCTTCCCATCATATCCCAG
>BMAV01020413.1:403884-418795 GCA_019973955.1 Trichonephila inaurata madagascariensis | reverse complement strand
GCATTAGGTCTGCCCTTTTCTTCTGAAAAATAAGACCAAGGCACCGCAAAAGGAATGGTAGCAAAACAGTTCTCAGAATGTTGTTGATGCACCGTTGGGCTGTAAGTGTGCCTCTCATGATGACCAAAGGGGTCCGGCTGTCAAAAGAAATGGCACCCCAGACTATAACTTCAGGTTAAGGGCTTGTGTGAAGTGCAATAGTGAAAGCAGGATCTGCACGCTGCCCTGGCCGTCTCCAGACACGTCGTCGATGATCGTTAGGATACAGTTGGAAGCGGTATTCGTTGCTAAACATTATACGTCCCCAATCAGTATGATTTCAACCTGATCGAGGCAAGCACCATCATAATCTGACTCGACAGTGCACATGCGTGAGTGGCAGGTGGCGTAGCGGTCAGTACGAGCGTAAATTTCGCTTTATCAGCTGTCTCTGAATGGTCATGGAGGACACTCGTGTGCGGGTTACACGTCTGATGGTTGATAACGATGAATAAGGTACTGTGACAGTTGATCTGACAACCAATCTGTCCTCCCGATGTTCTGGGGCCCTAGGTCGACCGCTACCCTCATGACTCTGAAATCTGCCTCTGTCCACCCATTCTTGTCAGCATCTTCTAATGACCGCATCGCTTCGACCCATATGACGAACAATTCTTCGATTTGCCTAACATACCTTTTTCAGTTCAATGATACGACCTCTTTCAAACTCGGACAGTTGCTCGTAATGAGCTCGAATCCTGTGCCAATCATTTTTTCAGTCGTTGGAAAGTATCCCAAATCATAATGCGACAGAAATTTTGACATTCATATTGAAAATCGCTTCTTATAGACACCTACTGAGTGCCCAGTTCCGATGCGCTATAGCTCCCGCTATTCATTCATTGGGCACCAAATTTTAATCATTTGCATGTTCGGTACAAATGTCTTCCTATACGAAATTTCATGACAATCGGGCAACTCCTTCTTGGTGCGTCGTTTTTTTCTTGTTATAGAGTGTATTATACATTCAAAGACCGTCGTGTAACGGGTCTAATGCCCACTTAAATTTTTAGGCTCAAAATCTTGATTTTAACAAAGTGTAAAAGTTAAGAGAGTGGGGTGGCCAACTCAGATCACTTGACCCTATTGTCCCTTGAACATGATTCAGAATTGTGAGCTTTGCCATCAATAATCCTTGAGTTGTGTCTTTTAGTGAAACATTAATTAAAAAACAATAAATAGTAATAAAAAAATAAGTAATGATTAATTAATTCTTGATCCAACCGGCACACATGTTTTGTTTTCATGGCACACACACTTAAAGTTCCTACTAACCTGTTTGATACATTTCTTACTATAAAATGTGTAACAAGGCATTTTTCGGAATCAGAGCTTTAAAATATGGATTGAATTATACGTAAGTGAATTTTTTTATTCAAGGTTAAAAATATTCTAGTTTTTAATTCAAGTAATTTCTTATTGTTGAAACGTTCTCTTCCCAAAAGTTATTGGAATCCTATTTTAATTCTAATTTTTTTAGGATATCAACCATAGTTTTCACATTGTTTTCAATGTTATAGATAACATTTGTAGTACATCTCTCTCTCTCTCTCATTTTGCCATTTGTAATTCAAATATATTTATTTAAAATGTTCCTTAGTGCTACAATTATTAATTATTTTAGGAAATAATTGTTTTCAATTTCACATTTTTTAACTTTCGTTTTATTCTGTTTCGTCATTCAGTCTTGACAATAAAAAGTTGAATGGTATAAATTTGTTTTCTAATGTGCTTTAACCCTTTATCTACCGAAGGTACTTATAAGTACACCTCACTTTAAAATTATATAGAATAACCATATTTTTACGAATACTCTGTGACGATACTTAGAAAGAATATTCTTTTGAATCCACTATTCCAAGATATATGGTAGCACGGGTTCTATGATGAGTATTTTAACGGGTCAGGCTAATAGTTTTATTGCAGAAACTGAGTTTTCAGCTGATGGCGTTTTTAGCGGATTGCGAAGATTGTCATTTTTGTTCTGAAAATATAGTTAATGTCAAAAGGTAGGTGTCTTATTTTTTTGTGTGTTAATGAAGACCTTAGAAAACGATTTGACTATTTTTAGTGAAAAGTGTGTATAATTAATTTTACAGTTGAATATCTTTAATTAATTAACTAGATGCAACTAGTTAAATATCCCAAAGTTGAGTATTTTTTTTATGTATATTCCTTAATTTTCAATGTAGCGATTAAAAAAAATATTGCATGAAAAGAACTGCAGTAAATCATAATGCAGTAGATAAAAGGTTAAGCATATTTCTCTGAAATAAGTAACATAGAAAATTTCTTCTTACTGTATAAATTTGTAACTGAATACATTTCTTTTGCGAAACACACAGGAGACAATCCTCAAAATTTCCTAAAGCTGTCTCATAGCGCAGAAGTATAGATATGCTTTAGATAAACTTAAGTTAAAAAAATAAATGATCAACATATTCTTTTTTTATTTTGTCACAGGCAAGGATTTTGGAAGACATTCTATTGTTCAGTTCTCTTGCTGTTTCAGTTGAAATAATTTTTTTCCTTTGCAATTTTTATGAAAGAAGGTATTTTTAGACGAATATGTTAAATGTAAAAGAAACTTATACGGAAAAACAAACTGTGCATTACTAAGAGGGTGGAAAATGATATATATAGGAGATAGAATCATGTGCTGAACTGGAATATATTTCTTAATATAAAAGTAAGGCGACATTTTTATGCAAAAATCAAATGCAGAAGAGATGTAAAAAAGCAACAGTGCATGCGTGACAGAAAAGTCTAACATTTCCCAAAAGAGTAAAGGAAAATGGAAAACAGTAAAATACCCTACATTTTTCTTTTTAGTTTCCGCCTCACGGTTTGTATTTTTTAAAGTCAATGGAAGATATCATTTTCGCGTGGAATAGCTAAAAAAAGCTCACAAAACAGAAGAACCCACATGGCTAAAAAATTGACCTTTCAAAAAGAATAATAGCAAAATAGTAAAAATTATAATTCTCACTTTTGTGTAGTGTGGCTTACTCTACATAATTGATGACAAGATGGTTAAAACAGAGACAAGTAAAACAAGAACTGGCGAGTTCTAACTACCGACATAAATTTGTTGAAACGGAAATTGCTTTAGAGATGACAAAGTAACTTTCTAATATTTTGTTGCAAAACTTCTCCCAGAAATCGATTTAGAATGCAAGCTTCAATAAAAAATATCCTAAGAAGGCCTGATACGTATAAATTTTACAAAACATCCCAGGAAAGAGTTTTTATGACTGTCGAAAAAATGCACCTCGTACATATACGTATAGATGCACGATATCTTTTAATGTTAAATTGTAAATGGAGCGGTTTAAAGTGGCGCCAGGTTTAAGAGCTCATTTTGTTCTTTCATATTCATTTATTCTTTTTTCCCTATATTGTACTCTTAGTACTGGCGTACTTAACGACTCCCGATGTATTGAATATCCCAGTTTGTTGCTGAAGGCATTTTTCTTCATACAATAACTAATAGCAGTAAAAATAATATAAAACGTACCTTTCTTGCTGATAAATATAATTACCTTTCTTTTTTTTTAAGTTTTTGTGGTTATTATTTTTCGATAAAGTTGTTTCTCTTACTACCAGTGTGGGAAAAGTTTTTCAGAATTATGTCGTCATACAGATTGCTTCTGAAGAAAAAAAAACCTGGTTAATCCTGACATAACACAAGTGCTTTACCTGGATTTTGATGTTTTTCGCGCGTATGAAATAAAATAACCTTCCTTCTTTTTCATATTGAAAAAAAAAATTAACTTTAAGGTTTTTGCTTAAAATTAAAACTTGTATCTTTCTTTAATAAAATGTGATGTTGACTCAATATTTTGATTTAATATGAACATTTGATTTATTGTAGTTAATTGAACCAGAATTTTCAAAATCATATTGATTGGCGTGGTATAATTGACGTCGTACTTAAAGAGATCAGAACACAACTAACGATGATCCAATATCAAGATATCCACTGTCATATTATCTGATAACTTATCTATTTTTTTAGTTTGTCATACTACATAAGAGAATGTTGTCGATATACCATTAATTTGTATCAGAAGAGAGAAACCTTTCAGGCTACAAAACCGTTTGAGGCTATATGCTTTCAGATAAAAGGCCGCACGCATTTATTTTTGATGTAATAAGGCCATATTCATTTTATGTGTAAGTGAAACATTTGTTTTTTATTGAACCTTGCTAATGTTTACATTAGTTTTAATCTTATTTATCTCGCATGATAAAGTATAAGGCAAAAGGTAAAGATGTAGCACACTTAAATCTCATAAGATAAAAAAAAAGTGCTTTAAAAATATATTATAACCTGTTCCCGAAAAACTTTTGATACCAATATTTATTGGTAAAAATTATTACGGAATATTAGACTTTACTTAGAAGGCTGTACTCAAGGGCTTATGGAAGGAAAATTCTTTACCGTATATAAAATTATTTTAACATTGATATGAAATGGATTCAGGAAAAAATCTAATTAATTAGGATATATAATCTTTCTCTCTCTCTCTCTCCAGTAGATAGAACTAAGAATAAATATAGTCATATGCTGTTTCATCTTCAAAAATAAGCCATAATAATTTGAATATTTCTCATAATAAGAAAGAAAAAAAAAACTATTGCTAGTGTATGGATTTATGTTTTCTTAAAAATATCTAATTTTCATGAGATGCGTTTGAAATTTATAAAATTTTTCACTGGGAATCTTTTTTCATTCGAGTGTTACATCAGAAAATTAAATAATTTTAAACGTAAACATTTTGTTATCCGGTACAGTATATTTCCTCAGCTCCATCCTTGCTAAAATATATGTACATAAGACACTTTCTTATCTTTACCAAGTATTGCACACATTTATGTACCTACAATAAACATTTCAAATATGGATCTCTTTTTTTTCAAATAATTACTTGTATAACAAAATATCCTGACAAATAAAAATTTCTGAATGTGTCCTCTGCTAGTTTAACTTAAAAAAATGACCTCGTTATTTTTTCAGTATTTACAAACTGACAAAAAACAATTTTAATTAATTCCTTAAAAATTTTGTACCATTACATCGGTGCTTCTCAAACTGTCGATTCTTGCGGCCCAATTTTCAGTCATAATTTCCATCTCGCCCCCCTTTCTCCATACAATAACAATGCATTGAATTCAGTAATACTATGATTTGATGCTAAAGCTACAAAACGACTTTATTCTCTTAAGTCCCACCGACGTATATAAACGTCTTGGTCAGCCAATGTATTTATTGGTTCGGACGTATATATACGTTTTTCCGAAGTACGATCTTTTCTGTGAACTTCTGTCTATAGAATTATTCCGAAAGCTTTGTAATGCAATAAAATTAACTTGACAGTGTTTGCGAAGGATTTACGTATTTTTCAGAGAATTTGCTTCTTTATTCCTCTTTTATCCCCCCCTCTTCCTCCAATACATCTCATACGCGCGCCTACATGAAAAAACAGTGGTATTGGGGAGTGAACCGTATAACTTTTAATCTCGGCATTTGAGGGATTAATTATAAACCTTACGAATTATCGAGATAAGTGTTAATTTTTGTATATAATTGTATATATGACAAGCCCACATGGAGTCACTGGTAATTATTGAAATTGCCCTTAAGTTAATATTTTTCAATTACTTACAAAATACATTGTGAAGTACTGATACATTTATAAGTGTATTATATTAGCATAAATGTGTATTTTATTTTTTATTATGCCAGAATGTATTTTGTTTGTTTACTTTCAGTAAATTAATAATTTTTTTTAAATAATCTTTTGTTTTCTACTTTTTAATATCCTCTCGCCCCCTTGTAGGGTTATCACAACCCCCTAGGGGGCGCACCTCACAGTTTGAGAAACTCTGCATTAGATACTTTTATAATTTTAGAAACTTCAAAAGTAGCTCATGAATTCAGATATAATTACATTTGGAATTACTTTATTAATGCAATGAATATGTAAGATTTTCATGCGTGGCGAAAAAAAAATGCTGAATGAATATATTCCGTATATTTGCCTATATTTTACCATTATTATATCTTGTTAAAGGAGCTATAAATTATATCTACATTTCTAAGTATTTATTAAGAACTACAAGTATTATATACAAGTTATATATACAAGTTGCTATTGTAGATATTTTTGTTTAATTATTGTTTTTAATTTATTATCTATCATAAGTTACGTTTTAATACTTTGCTTTTCATATTTTATTCATTCTAGAGTTGTGTTTTGATTATTCTTGTTTTTATTCTATATGTATTATAATCAAGTATTTTTAACATCTTGTAATTGGTATATTCTATTGTTTTATATTTCCTTGTCATGTACAAATTTTCTAGTATTTTTGTATATTCTGAAATTTTTAATTTTCTACATTAAGTAGTTTTAATTAATTCTTCCTCTTATAATTTTATTTAATAAAAACATTAGTATATTTAATTTAATCTTCTAATATTGACATATTCATAGTTCTATTTTCTCTCCTCTCCCCATAGCCCAGTAGTTTAAGAAAATTACAGGTGAATGTTGGTCGGTCTCAAAATAATATTTGAACCTGCATTCTTAGCTCCTAAGTTTAAGAGTTTGCTTTGTACTACTGTGGCTACTTATTTCTTTCCTATACTGACTGGTTATACTTCAATTTATGATTTGCTTATTTAGAATTATAGCTATTTATTTTATATATAATGACTTTTTATAGAATTGGAAATTTTCTTGTTTAATTAAAACACCATATAAAATGTACAAAAGCGATAAAATCATGAAAATACAAAGAGAATTAAAACTGAACTATGGTAAATTTTAAACACATTATGATGACATTTTAACCCTTTATCTACCGCATTATGATTTACAGTAATTTTTTCATGCAATATTTTTTTTTTTTGAATCACTACATTAAAAATTAAGGGATATACGTAAATAAAATACTCAACTTTGGGAAATTTAATCCGTTAGAACTAATTAATTAAATTAGTACTTTAAAGTACCGTCAGTCCACAAAAATCTAAAATACGAAAAGACCGAATGATTTTTTTACTGCAGTTTTAACTCTTAAAAATGCTGAATAACCAGAGAACACTAATATTTTACGGCACAAAATATTTATTTTTAAAGATATTAATTTTTTAAAAAATTTATTTACTTTTTTTACACATATACTTCATTTGATGATATTCAAAGATACAGTTTTCTTTTCATTAATACACACAAATTAATTGCACGTTGTGCATTTTAAATGAGGTTTCGACTGAATGTTTTTTAAAGCACTGCTTCCTGGGATAGAAAATGCTGAATTTTCTTAACATGAGCTACTGCACCTTGAGTCTTGTTCAGTCTCTTGATCGTCATCTTAAAACCCTAACGAAAATTCCAGCAGATTATTTACTGGGACTTCTTCATCTGAAAAATAATCTGTTAGTGCATCACTGATTTCAGATGATAGGTTCTGTAATAAATCCAAAACCTCTTGAAGACTGAGCTTCCGTTTTCCAGAGATTCTAAAAAAAGTAAATAATAATAATAATAATAATAATAATAATAACTCCTTGAAAATCTCCAATTATTGTTAAATCTCAGTAACACAGAAAGAAATTAAAATGCTATTACTTTTTGAAATAAGAATATGTATTTCATTTAATTGTGAGGGGAAAAAAAACCAAGCTGAGATTTAAAGTTCAAATTTTTTTTAAACGCGTTAAACTAAAGGAATAAAAAGACAAAATAAATAAATTAAACTAAAAAGAAATGCAAAAAAGATCACGGATCACTATAGTGATGACTATAGTGATCCGTGCACTATAGTGATGATATTGCATTATAGTGATGACGCTACAACACAACAAAAAACAACAAGCTACACAACAAGTTCTTGCTCTAACACCCAGTGTGTTGTCGATACTTATATGTACCTCAAAGTTATTCAACTGTAAAATTTATTATATTCACTGTTCACTTAAAATAAATAGTCAAATCGCTTACTAAGGTCTTAACTAACATATAAAAAAATAAGACACTTGCTTTTTGACATGAACCACTATTTTGGAACAAAAATGACAGCCTCCACAATCCGATCAAAATGTCAACTGAAAATGCAATTTTGGTTTTAATACTATCCGCCTTCCTTGCTAAAATACTCATTATGTAACCCATACTGCTGTCTATTCTGGAAGAAGGGAGAAAAGAGTATTCCTGCTAAATATCATCAGAATATTCGTAAAAATGGTTATTTTATGCACTTTTAAAGTGAGTGGCACTCAATAAGTATCGTCGGTAGATAAAGGGTTAAACGCTGTGATAAAAGTATTCCATTACTTCAATAAATAAATAGGCAACAATAATATTTTGAAGTGTTCTTATTTCCTGATTAAAGAATAATCAAAAACACACATTATATACTTAATATTTTAGTATTGTTTAATATTGCTGAATAATTGTAACTTTCGTTCATTCAACTTCGTTTTGGCGTCAGTCGTTGGACTAATATACGCCTGTTTGTGTTTTGCGCGTGTGATATCTTCACTATCTATTAATTTACTTAAATACTTTATATAGTGGTATTTTATATGTTTGAAAAAGAAATGTAAGTAAATGTGTAGTTATGGATTTTCGTTTTCAATGAATGCCAATATGTATAGACACAGCTCTCTGCTTTTAAGTCTAAGAAGTACAAAGTCGCACTCATGGGGGGAAAAAAACCGCAAAGGGATTTAGCACTTTTTAAGTTTGTGTTCAACAAAAAATACTGATATATAAACTTTAGAAAATATCTTTAATGGGAATAATGCTATTTTCCATTTGAGACGAAAAACATTATGCTGATAATTTGAATTATTTCTTGGGAGGCAAAAGCACTTAAAAAAGCTGAATTATTACTATTATTTTATAATTTAGTAGCTATAATATTTTCAAAATTCACCTCGTGTATAGATTTTTTTTATCTTATTTTTTTATTTAAAGATATTTCGTTGCAAAATCTTTTGAATAATTGCGCATGGTTTAAAAGGTATTTAAATTATTACTCGCGCTTTGAAAGGAATATGAAATATTACACAGTATTAGCAAAATAAAAAAAGGTAACTACAAAAAGGGGGAAAAGAGGAGAAAAAAAAAATAAAAATCTTTTCTAAAACCTTTTATAAAAAAAAAATAGCTAAAAATCTAAATGTGCCCTTTTTTTTTTAACGACGATGCAATGAATTTCAATTTTTCATAGTAAATGATCTATAAACCTTACTTCTTTTGTCGCTAATACGAACTTTCCAACCGAGAAAAAAAGTTTATAACTATGGATTTCCCACTGCAAAAAGAGTTGAAAAAAAATTCTTCATTGCATAATTACATCATGCGCACCCAATTTAAAACAACATTTTTTTAAAAAAAAAAGAAATTATAACTTAATCAGCAAGGCGGTTAATTTTAAGTATCATCGAGGAATAAATTTGGCATCAATATGGATTAAATTTTTACGTTATTACCCTAAGTAAAGAAAACTTTAAATTCCGCATTATAAAATTTTTCTTGCGTTGAAAACTTTTACAACACAGACCAGACTTACAGGGCATTTACTTCGTAAACAACAACACAAATAATAAAATAAAGGGGGAGAAAAAAAAGGCAGAAAACCTTACAGCTTTATTCTGAAATGAGGTGCTTCATCATCCTTAAAATGTTCATTCCGAAAACTTTCGGATATTATCAACATCGCTTATTGCTCATTATTGATTAAGTCCCATTTTTAGGAGTGTTTTGGGATTAGTATAAAACATATTATGCACTCTACAGCAAAAATTTTTCCCCGCTCGAAAATTACTTTCACTCGAGTAATAGCTGCTGTAATTACTAGCAAAACTAGAAAGAAAGAAAAACTTTAAAGACATGTTGAGCTATGAAGCTGTATTTTATGTATGGTGGTGAATAGTTTTAAGTTACTTCAGATAGATGCGAGAAGTCATATATTTAATTTTAAATCCCCTTTTAAACTGCCCAAAATGTGTTCGCTCTTTCGACCCCTATAAAAGAGAGAGAGAGAAAAAAGTTTCTGAACTCTAATCGTGAACGCAACTGGAGAAGATAATTCAAAAAGCTTTTATCATCACCTAGAACCTGACATTTTAAAGGAGAGATTTACTCGTCTTTTTATTTTTGGGAAAGCTCGAAAAAAACGGGATAAAAATAAGTTTAATTAAAAAAAAAAAAAAAAAAAAAAAGGTTTCGTATATTTAGGATTCAGAATGTTCTTTTAAGTAACGTATATAGTACGGATCGTGTATTCTTCCTTTTAAAGTTTTCTTTCTTTTTGAAAACATAATGTCTTTCAATCTTACAACCACCATTAGCTATTCCAAAATCACGAAAACAGTCTTTAGAGGATGTAAAATTTACCTGTCCGTAAAATTTCAAGATGTGACATTCTGTGGAAAGCTTTTAACAAGGCGGGTTCTAAGATTAAACTGCACTCAGCGATGCTTATGAAATTAACTTTCCGGAAGATATCGTGTAAAGGAAGTGGCTTAAGGAAACTTTTTACTTTAAATTAAAAAAAATAAATAAAAGTAGTAGACATTTAAAAAAATGCTAAGCAGAGAATGAAAATTTTATTTTTTGTATTATTTGCTAACTGAAAAAATTATGATTTAGAACAAAAGTTGTTCATACATGATATAAATTATTGATGTTTATCATGGATCAAGAGAGAGGATTTGTTTAAAAAAAGATAACTCAAATGATCATAATTTTGATCTTTCGCTTTATTGATTGCATATAAATTATATAGTTTTGGAGTGAGTCAGTGAGTGATTGTGGGTTTTAATGGCGCAAGAGCCAATTTTGGTTAAGCTGCGCCAAACACTTGTTTAAGCATTAAAATATAGATTTGGAAATATCATTAAAAACAAGACTTCTTTTGCATGGTTAGATCATTAAGTGTAACGAAACAGAGATGGATGTTTTAATAATTTAAATATATAAATGACATGTATGTAAAATTTACACTATAAATTCTACATGTAAAAAGGGGAAAACTAAATATTTTAGCTTTTATTTAAATAACTTTCCAGTTTAAAAGATTTTTCAGATGAATCAAAAGCTTTAGTAAGATATTCCTTGTATAAAAGCAGCATTTTAGCATTTTTTGAAGAAAATTTAAAGCTTCTTTATACAGTTACACTTGGTCTGAATTCTAAATTCTACATTTTTACTAGAGTACGTACATTGCCGAAACTTGAGACGAAATTTGACTCTGTTCCTGATATTTTTACTATCATTAACTGGTACAGTTAATCCGTGAAATGTCCCAGATTTAATTCTTGTTTCAGCAGACTACCTGTTCCGTATTACACGCGCCCACTCTAGACACGCAGTGCTGAAAAACAGTAATNTTGACTCTGTTCCTGATATTTTTACTATCATTAACTGGTACAGTTAATCCGTGAAATGTCCCAGATTTAATTCTTGTTTCAGCAGACTACCTGTTCAGTATTACACGCGCCCACTCTAGACACGCAGTGCTGAAAAACAGTAATTCTTCCAATTTCACATTCCGCAATGGATCATTTTGATAGTTTTACATCTGCTGATTATCAATCTGTTTGTTCATTCTCTTACGATTAATTAATTGTAATTTTTCATTTCAATTTTGATGCAAAGCATTGGGACTTTGTACTTTCCTTCATTTTAAATCCCTGCAATTCATTTAAATTTGTTTTCAACGACTGTTGAAAAGTATGAAACAGAGATGTATGAAAGCAACCAGCAGTCTTTAATAGTGTTACATGGATCAGGGTTCAAGGATTTTATGCAATCAGTGACAAAGAGCAAGACAGTTCTTCAGGAATGAAATTTATTGTCGAAAAACAATCCTTGAAATGCAGCAGCTATATTCACAGAATAAATCTCAGAAGGTTTTCACATCTTCTACGGCGTTCAGACACAACTATCAGTACCTAAAATACACAAGTATCTCAAACATGATTCACTAGCACTCGCTCATCCTGCTCAACAGCCGAAGTAATAACTAATCGCTGGTTGACTGTTCACTGTCAAATCAATGCTACTCTTCAACGATCACGGTGAGCGACTCTCTATTTATAGCCTGCACGGATTTTTCCCGAAAAATCCATTACATCATATATCATGTTATTTGTAGATTTCTGCACAAATTTCCAGTATCATCCATATAGTCCCCAACTCGCTAAAAATGAGTACCAACATGTTCATAAAAAATGATGCCTATGGTCTCTATGATCAACATTTCACCAAGTTTCCATTGAATCGCCATTATAATGTAAGGAACGGTGTTGCTTACTAGTAATACAATTTTGGCATAAAATAAATACAACAGAAAGTATTATAACGTATTATATAACAAGATAAAAATTATTTACATTATATTTTATGTATTCATTACACAAAATTCGTATAACAATAATAAAATATTTGCAACATCAAAGAAATTCCAAATGTTTATCCTATTTTTAAGATTAATAGATGATACACCGTCATGGATTTAGACTTGAAATCTTATTCTGAATTAAAAACTATGTATTATTTCTCCAAATGGCAAAATGAATAATTATTTTTCAAAACATATGCCGTTCTTTTAATTTTTTTAATTTAAGTTTTACTGATGAAATAGTCTTTTTTTCTATTTCAACTGATAAAAATATCAAGACATTTGAAGAGCTAACCAATTGAAATACTAAGAGTTTGAAGCAATTTTAGAGATTTTGTTGGAAATTTCTCACAGATACCACGTGAATTATGGTATTGTATCCTCTAGAAAAGATTTCTTGTCTTTTAATTATAAATTTAAAAATACGTAAACTTTTAAAAGAAATTTCTAATTCAAAAAATTGTCATCATCAGAAATATTTCTGAATGCCATATAAAGAAATGATTTATAAATTGATTTAATAATAACATGTATTTTAAAATAACAATCTTTATTTTAAAATAATTTTTATTTTAATATTATTGTAATAAAATTTATTTAAAATAATAATTTTTATTTTAATATTATTGTAATAAAACTTATTTAAAATAATAATTTTTATTTTAATATTATTGTAATAAAATTTTTTTTTAAATAATAAATTTTATTTTAAAAAATAAGTGATCTTTTCAATTTTTAAACTAAATGTTATCTTAAAGTATTCTGTAGATCAAATATCACAAAATATTTAGTATTTCTTTCTTTTCCAATGAAGGTATTGCTTTGTCCTCTTCATTATATTTATTTTCTCAGGGAAAAATTCGGATCGAAATCATAAGTCATCTCTAAATAATCTAAGACCTTTATCCTAGCTACATAAGTCCTGATGTTTTGTTGTATAGCTGCCTTGTCTAAATTTTTTTTTACACTTCTTTTCTTATTCCTATTCATCTGGCAATGATTTTCCCATAGAGAATATTCCACATTTTACAAAGAAAGACAATGGAAAAAAATTTCTCTTCAAACCCCCAGTAGTGATTGCGGTTCCGTAGGGGCTGGGTTCGAATCCCGAATAAGGCATGGTAGTTTGTGTTGTAATCCTTCTCTCCTTTGTGATGTGTGTGCTTCACGCTTACTTCTATGTGAATCCCCGTGTGATACTTCGTGGTGGTTGGGGTTATAAATGTTCTCGAAAAAACAAACAAACAGTAGTTACAAATTATAATCGTAAGCCTTTTAAATGTACTAAGAAACATAGTTCATTATGTTAATGATACATCGAGATTGAAAAGTGGATGTGTTGTGATAATGGATATGAACCATCACTTATAGTTGGAAAATTCACAGCTTCATTTATAATCCCGGGTACTTTTCCAATAGCTTTATTTTAAATCGATATAAATTGGCATACTTTTCAGTAATTGCTTCTTTATCTCATTTATATAGCTGGTTACAAAACAAATTTTTCTTCACATTTCATGTAAATATGTTCTTTTATGTTTCTAGTGTAGCTGTGGATTGGTATTTTACTATTGCAGACCTAGTACAATCCCCGGGAGCCGGTATCTCTTTTTAGAGTAGCAACATGCAGGTAGTATACCTATCACCGCAAGTAGTTTTGATACCCAGTTTCCTCCTTAGAGGGAGACACCTGAGCTCTGACAATGCTAATCCGTACAAGGAAATTAATTTTGTTGAGAACACCCAAGCCACAAACAGGCACTTAAGGTGTCACCACCCGAAGTTCACGGGTGCTTGAGGGTTAAAGGAAGAAGCAGACATGATCATAAAAATAGCTACTTTTTTTTCTATCCTTAGCATTTTCTGAAAAAAAAAATTATAGCTTAACTCTGGGAGCAATACGAAAATTTATAACCCTTAATCTGATATACTACAGTATTGAAATTCACTTCTCTGGATTTGTGTGTTATGTTCCTTGTGTGTTATGATCCTTCTCGAAGTCCGATAGCGCGATCAGCTCCAAGTTTGTTTACTTTCACAATTCCTGGTGGATTCTACGTCGACTATTAAGCTCAAGACTCGCGACCACCCAGTCGCTGTTCACCTTTCTAATACTTGAATTTCATGCTTTACCATTAACCTCATTTACACAACGACAGGTACTTAAGTAGTAGTTAGTCAATTCATCTCTACGGGGAAAGTGGTTTTTAAACTAAAATCACAGTTAAAGCATATTTTTCTCAAGAGGATTACAAGAAGAACCCGAATAGTACCCTTTACAAAGGGATTTTTACATGCCGCATAATCATACGACATGGATACTGTTGATTTTTTTTTCATTATGAAAATCTACAGTTCGGGTTGGGGTCGAGCCCGCAAACTCGGCGTGCAAGGCCAGTACCAAACGAACTACACCACCCAGCCAGCAAATACAAAATAAGTCTCCTAA
>BMAV01020413.1:385502-399194 GCA_019973955.1 Trichonephila inaurata madagascariensis | reverse complement strand
CTGCACGTCCTTTTGTATGATTTTATGAGAGAATATTGATTACATTAAAAGAATTTAAAACTTAATCAAGAATCCTTAATTTAAGGAAACAAGAGTAATGTAACAATTTTCAAAAACTTTTAGTAGAGTATGCCAAAAATAATTTGAAAATCATTTCTTTTAATGTTTAAAATAGTACGAAAATAATTTGAATATAAAAATTGGGAGTCGGCTTTTTATGTCTGGTTGTAGTAACATACAGTATGCCCACTAAAGTCCGTTATCACTCCAATAATTTATGAACGACGGGAGCTATTGTCATTAAAGTGAGGACTAGGTGTAGTAAAGTCACCATAAACTACATAATAAAACAGCTTACAGCACCCCCTGGCGGATAAATTCGGAGAGTGTTCTTATTTCAAAAATAGTATGAGATACATGAGAAAATTCAATTACAACATTGTTCAGAACCATCGATTTATTTTTTAAAAAAAAAAAAAAACATCTTGCGCTCAAAAATAATTCAAATGAAAAGCACAAAGTATAAATGTGTTTGATCGCGTTGAACAAACCATACCTTCCGCGAATGATGTCCTATCTATCTGTCATGCTTAAAATGATGTCCTTTAGCAAGAATACACATCTGGACCCGGGTGTGCATTTCCCGTTGCACTTTCTTCAACATGGCACGTGACACGCTGGCACAAGCTTTCGTAATACAGTACCGAAATTTCTGCAGTGTTGATGGAAGGGTAGCATGCACTCTCTGTGTTTATATAATGTGTCTTCTCAGAAAAAAATCCAATGATTTTAGATTAGAAATCGTGCAGGCCATTCAACGCAACCGCTGGAATGTTTGTTGCTGGAATGTGTCTCGAATGTACTGTGTGACACGTGATACCTTGTGCGACTGGGCACCATCGTGTTGAAACCCTACTTTTTGAAGGTCACTCAACGGCAAATCCTAGAAAATCGGACCAGAAATGGATATCGAATATTACGTCCTTCTGTATTGACAAGTATCGGTTAACGTGCCCTCGTAGAATACTATGGCAATCAGTCAGACCAGAAATGGCATAGTATAGTACACACAAAGCATGCCTTATCTGTTCGTATGATGTCGGCAAGAAACGTTGGGTAGACCTCTAAGTGGTTCATTACGACATTGTACCAATCATAGCATCTCCTATCATCTGCCATTAGTGCCTTCACACTGTGAGTTACGAACCAAATAAATTAGCATTTTATGCCTCCTATTTTTTCGGAAGTCTTCTTTTACTAAATCGACGATGCTTAACAACTTTGCAATTGACTTTTTTCATGTATTTCCATCTTTCAAGATAAGAATGCTAACTCGAAATTTATCTTCCAGGTGGCACTTCAAGCAGTTTTATTGTGTAGAGGAAGGCAACTTACCTATACCTAGACTACACTTTTATGTCTATATAGCTCTAGCCATTCACAAATTATTGGGGTGACACCAAACTTAAGTGGTCATACCATATTCATTCTTTTTGGTGAAGCTCTCTTGCTATTTATTTTAAAAAAATTAATTAGAAATTTCTTTTTCTTATAAATCTGCTTGTATGTGTGAAGTCTAAGCATATAAATATCCCCACCACAGATTAAAAATTGATTTGTTTACTTACAAAAAAATAAGTTAAATAAAACGAATCTTGTTAAAATGGTTTTGCCAAAAAGGTTCTTCAAAATTTAATTTTAGTCTAAATTTTTCAAAAGTTTTATCAAATTCCAAAAAACGAAAGAATGAACTATTTTTAAGCCTTATATAATATTTTCCTAAGAAACTAATTCATTATAGTAGACAACTTGATATAAATTCAAATAAATCTTGTATACAAAAAAGAAACTTGATAAAATCTTAATTTTTTTTTTGAAAAAGATTCTTGATGATGAAACGTTTAATCTAGGTTCCAGGTTTTTTTTTTGTTACAAAAAATAGAAGAATTTCAACCCTAATTGAAGAATATAAATTGACTGGTATATAATACTATAAGAGTAAAAATGAATCTGATATTACAAAACAAAAATTCTCCCAGTGGTTTAAAGTAAAATCTATGTATCGTCATATTTCTCAATATTTCAGAGGAATTACAGGGGGATTGTTGTTAAAGACACTGTTTTCTAGAATGTCTTTCAAGAGACAAATCGAAAGCTCAGCAGATGCAACTTGTCATTTCGAAGACTAAATCGAAAGAAACTAATGGTTTCTATATTTTTATCCTGACGTTTGGGTTATTATCAATTTTTTCCCAACGAAGATAACTGAGAGAAAAATAGCAGGATTGGACAAGTAAATAAAGTGATGGATTTATTAACTAAAAATATTCTTTTGACTAGAACTGATATTTTTTGCTGATTTCTCAGTACAAGTATAAAGACCCAGATATAAGACGGAAAGCTTTATCATTTACCACAAGCAGCTTTATTTCTAGTGATTTTGACTAGGATTTATATTTTTAATTTAAAATACTGGTCTGAAGCTTCCGAAGAATTATTAAATAAAAAATGAGAAACAATTCTCTCTTAAAAAATTTTGTTTGTTTTCTAAAGAAGTGATACAAAAAGATGAATTATTCAAAAGTGCTAGATTGCAATCGACAGACACACGATTCTTATGGACATAATAATTGAAAACTACAATTGCTTTTAAGAATAAATTTTACTTTTAAACTTCTGTATTGTGTGTTCTTGATATGTGTATTGCGCACTTTAGGGTTCAAGATCAGTCTGGGGGTGGGGGGATAATTTTTTATAAGTGGTGATTGGTCATGGATGAGTTCTCTACACTTATTGATTCATTGTGTTATCAATTAAATGATTCAAAACAACAATGGTAAAGAAACAAATGGACAAATGAGCGTTTTACAAAGGAGCTATGACGTTTTCCCTTATAATACTTTTTAATCAGGTCTCTCTTATCCTTCGTATTTTAATTCTTAACAAGTAAAAAAAAATAAAGTAAATTACTACTCTGTCAGAAAAACCTACTGGCGCCATCTATTGCAGATAAATCTAACTTCATCAGAAATAACGCAGAATAAATTTAAAGTTAAAGAATAAAATTTAATTAATGAATTAATAATTGAAAAAACTGTATTAACATCAAGTGTAACTTACTACAACTTTAAAAAAATGTATTTGAACTTAGAGGATGGATAAAAAGTATTTTATCACCGATTAAAAATTTGAACAAGATATATATATATATATATATATATAGGGAGAGAGTGAATAAATAGTTGGAATTGAAAAAAATATTTATATTTTGGTTGTTATGGATTAATTTTAGCTTTTTTTTAACTCTTAGTTTAGAGTCGTAGTAGACTGGCTAAATAGAATAAAAAGCATCGTAACTGTGAAGCCATAGATTCGAGTCTAGATTCCATCAAACGCTAAGGCCATGGTGGCAGAGTAATGGTCACGAACTCATGGCTGACGTTATTAAGTCAAGGGTTCGAACCTTAGTGTCACTGAAGACTGCCTATTGTCTGATAAAGGGTCTGATGCATGTTAAATCTGTCATAGCTCAAAGTTTTCGTGTTGGTGGAGTACGGAAATTAGGAGGTAGGGGGTTACCAGCTCAGGTGTCGACCTCGTCATTTGACCCTTGTTCAAAATCCATTGCCAATATTCCTTAGGGGAGAGGAAGTTTGAGGAGTTATATTTAAATTTGACACACAAACCGTAAAAACTCAAGTGTATCTCCAACATGGTGTTAAATACACAAAGCGAGCACAGTTATTTAAAGATTAAAAAAACAGAATTTCCATTTTTCAAAAAAATTAGTAACTATCAATCAATAAGGAATAGATAGGTTTTTGAAATGAAATATTGAAAAATATAAGCTATATTCTTCTAAAAATATTAGAATTTCGTTATAAAAAAAACCTAGAAAACATATTATACCGTACAATTTTGTAGCAAAACTGTATTAACTTATTAAAAATAAAACCCAGAATTTGAAAATGAAACAGGATTTAAAAGTGTTTGTGTAGTTATTGTATACAAAGATTAAATAATTTATTTTAGTTAGTATTCCCTTTTTAAACTTGGTATTTGAGACTTCACAGATTTTGACTTGTCACTTTCGGAAAATGCTCTTTTTTCATCTTTCATCTAGTGTCACTCGCATTTAAACGAAAAAATAAAACAGAATGTCTTTTATCGCAGATGCGCGCGTTCTTTTCTGAATATTTTTGACATCCAGTCTTATTTTTCGCAAACTGTCAGAATGCACTTTGTTTGTCAGTTTAGTATAGCCAATAGAGAATGGGGGATTCTTAGTGCTTCTTTTGGAGACGCTTTTTTTTTATTGTTTCGTAAGTTAACTTATAATGCCTTTAAGCATAAAATCCTCTTCTAAGGTATCCGACTACGTTCGGAACCGCGATTTTGCAAAAGCGTATAGATGGATAACATTTATGATATTTAGTGTCTCTTAGATTAGAAAATGTATAGAAAATTGTTTTAAGAATAGTATTACAATAAAAAATAATCTAAGTACAATATTTTGACAAAAAATGAACATAGAATGATCCATTTTCAAAATATTCTGCTTTTGTGAAAAATGCTTCTATTATAATAATATTTTGCCTGTATATAGCTCAGATCTCTCTACAGAGGCTCAACTAGAATTTTTGAAATATATAACTTAGAAGTGGGTTTATGCATGTTTTACGACAACAGAGGGGAGAAATTTTGAGAAAAAAGCGCCGATAATTATTTCATTTGGTTGTAACTCTAAAAATAATGTGAATTTTTCAAAAATAGTTGAGCCTCTGTACAGAGGTCTGAGCTATATACAGGCAAAATATTATTATAATAGAAGCATTTTTCACAAAAAGAGGACATTTTGAAAAAAGGTTAGTCTAAGTTCATTTTTTGCCAAAATATTGTATTTAAATAAATTTTTCTGTCAAAATGTCCTTAAAACAATTTTATACATGTATTGTAATCTAAGTGACACTAAATATCATGACAATTATCCATTTATGCGCCTTTTTAAATTCACTGTTCCGAACGTAGTCGGATACCTTAATGTAAAGAAATACAAATACGTTTTATGCAAATGCTGCATATAAATCTTAAGGATTGATAAAATATTTATGCAGTTTATAATTTTAGTAAAATTTTGTTTTGTGGGTGTACTACGGACGGGCATTGAATAATTGGTAGTAGTTCTCCAATTAGTCACTCTTAAAACTTTTAAAATCATCCTCCGCACAATCAGCCCATCTCAATTTGGGCCTATCCCCTGTTCTATTTCCAATAGGTTTGTAATTGAAAATTCTGAATGTCAAGGATGAAGGGTCCATACGGCAGATGTGGCTCGCAAGCTTTAAACGACCAATCTCGTTGGATTTAAGGGCATTGCTTCCTTAAATAGCTTATATAATTAAAAATATTGTTGTTGTCTTCACAATCCATTCTCCTTCACAGAAACAAAGATATATCTAAGAACTTTTCGCTTAAAGAGGGTTAGCTGTCCAGTCTGTGATTTAGTCAAAGATCCATAGATTTTATTTATTTACACAAATCCTAATTTAGTCTTTACAAAAGTTTTCTTATCGGTAATTCCATTTTCAGGAATACCTATGATGCCAAAAGAAATAGAGTCGGTGCTATTTGCAAATATTATTCTTCCTTTTTTTACTTTTCTTTGTTACTTTATTCATCTAATTGATCATGTTGGTGTGTTTGCTCCTCTTCATTTGACCTTTATTCAAAATTATGAAATGCGTAAGCAATAGCCCTCTTGTTGTTTCTGATCATTATTCTTAGTAAGAAAATTATTCAACTAATCAAACCTTTTCTTTATTACTCATTAATAGGAAAACAATTTCAATTAAGTATGCTCAAAGCTAAATTTTTCTAAAACTAAATTTTGATGAATTATTTGATTTCAACTGTTATGAAGAAAGGATTTGCAGGGGTGCATTTGCTTCCTCTGGTTTTCATTAATTAGAATTTGATTTCACAATAAAACGATCAGCTTCAAAATTTTGTTTTAGGGAGATTTCGACGAGTTTTGATATTTGGAAGAAAAAACCAGTTTCTCCTCTCTCTCTCTTAAAACACGATTAAAGCTTTGGACTCTGTTTACTGTGTAAAAATTATTCATCTGTATTTGATTCTACTTTCTACTGCATAATGGTTTCTGAATGCCCATTTTACTTATATTTTTCGACGATACGTTGCTAATAGTTAAGTAGCGCAAATCTGGTTTCCCCTTTTGTTTCATAGTTAATCCAAATTTTTCTCAAAAAGTTAATTTTTCATAAAAAAAAGCATACCTTCTTATTTTCGTTATTTTTTAAATTTTTAAGTTAAAAAGTTATCAATAAAAAATACAAAATTCTAATGCAGCCCCATGCTTCCACAAGATATCTAAAGAAAAAAATGAAAAGAGAACGAAGTCTTTTGCAGTTCAGTGGATATTTATGGATAGATTATGTTTTATGAATAATTTCAATCATTTTTTGTAACCAAAATGTAGCTATAGCGTTGATCCGGTATAAGAGGTAGTGTAAAATCCGCTACGTTACATTAAAAATCCAACATCAAGAATGAGTGGCCAGAAAATTGCAATTTTCTGGGTAAGTATACCTCGTCGAATAATTCCATGATGTGAAATACATATCACTATCACACAAGTTGAATAGGATATAAGGGAAGGAATCTATAATAGGCAATGTCCGTCCTTATATAAATTTTTTGTAAAGGAAAACATAGTGGGAGATCTTTTTTCTTGTCTCAGAGGACGTGTGTAATGGCAAAGAATGCTAGTCCACTGCAAACGGAGGCAGTTGTAATATGCAGTCGATTTTTCGACGGACATGGTGTGGACTGAGAAAGACAGTTTGGTTCATACAACGTTATCTCAGCTAATACCTAGCTAAACGAGTTTAATAAGGCAAACACTGGGGCACTAGTGGGGTAAACACGGATGAAAGAAAGAAATGTAGCAAATTGGAGGGGCTGCAAGTGTGGTTAGAGCGACATTCACTCGTGAAACTATCTATTAACAATTAATCATCGGGATCATGGAAGTTGTCTGGTCAGCTCGGTGAGTATCTCGTCAAGTAGGCCGTTCTGATTTGACTGTGAGGAGGTGTTGGGACCAATGGATAGAAGAGACGACATTTACACGGCGACCAGGCTCAGGATGCCTTGACAAACCAGTCGTCCAGAGATCGTCACGTCATACGACACGTACACGTAGAGCCAATTGCCTCATTGGCCACTGTCCAGATACAGACAGCACTTTCACTACGGGTCCCTATGTCTTCCCGAATCATCGCAAGACGCCTGACTGAAGGACATCTGGTATCGCGGCACCTATTACGTACACTGTCAATGACACCTACCTTCCGATGCCTCCTTTTGGAGTGGTGTCGCGTACGAAAGGATTAGATTGCAACGGAACGAAACCAGGTCATCTTCAATGACGAATATAGATTCAATTTCAGCAGTGATGACAATCGTGTTTGTGTGTGGAGGCCTCGTGATGAACGCCTCAATCCTGCCTTCGTTTTGCAACTTACTACTTACTATTTCGCTCCCACTGCTCCCACAGCTGGTGTGATGGTATGGGGTGCCATTGCTTGTGATACACGATCACCCCAAATATTGATCCATGACACAATGACAGCCCAGTGGTACATCCATGATATGTTTCAGCCACATGTGCTGCCACTCATGGGAGGGCTCCCAGGAGCCATTTTTCAACAAGACAATTTTCGGCCACACACAGAAAGGATGCCACAAGATTGCCTCCGTCACATTACCACCCTTCTCTGGCCTGCTCGATCCTCTGATTTATCACCAAACGAACATATCTGGGTTCATTAGGGATGGCAAGTTGGACAGCCTACGAGTTTGCTCGAACTAGAGGCGTGTTTACAGGAACTGTGGAATGAGATATCTCAGTACATCATTCGGAATTTGTATGCCTCAATGCCCACTCGTACCACATCGGGCATTCACGCTAAAGAGGGCCCAAAAGAGTGCTAAAACTTCCGTTCATTTGCAATTTTTTCTGCAATAAAGGATCCTTTTTCTTTGATTTTCTAATCACTTATATTAAAGTAGTACTTATATAAGTAAAATTTCGTTTCGACTTTTTCTTGGTGGGCAAATTTTTTGCCAATGAATATATATATATATAGCTATTCTGCTAAAGAATTTACAATGAGACCTTTAATATGTTTACTATTTTGCACTATAGGATTACGAAGTTTTATATTTTTACTAATTTATTTCAGTTCTTACAATTTTTTTAACGTATTTTCTATTCTCATTTCAGTGGAGTAATATAAGCAAATGAAGGGGAAAGTTGGCACCTTGAAACTGTGTTTAACTCTGCAGTCTTAGTCCTAAGCCTTAGAGTTTACTATTGTTTGACTGTCGATATTCTGTGTTGACCTGCATCATATTGCTGTATTTCTATACATTGCGTAACATTAATTTATATTTGTAGGAAGTAAGTACATAATATATATACACACATACATAGGGTGATTATAATTAAATTCCTACTTTTTCAAAATGCTGTATAAAAGAGCTGCTGGTCGGAATGAATTTAAATTTGAACTGGATTTCTGGAAACAGTATGGCAAAAGGAAAAACATACCAAATTGTATCAATAGATGGTGCCGTAAACGACATATCGAAATTGGATTCAACTACAAGTCTCATTTTGAATCGAATCACGACGGCTTTGGCATGAGTTGCTTATGAAACCAATTGTACTGTTCAATGTGCATGATTAATTAGGTTTTTTGTTGGAAAAAATGACTTCCAAATGATTCAACAGTTGTGGCAGTCTTAGCTTAGTAAAACCCATCCAACACGTCAAAGTCGTAACACATTAGATAGAAAAATTGGTTTTTATTTATCCTTGGGCCAAACATCACATAAAAAGCAACAATGAAGACACCTGTTAACTATCGTTAGACTTGCGAAAGACATGTTAGATATGGTGTCCACCATTTTCCGCTACAAGTTGTTCTACAACAGGCGTCACGTTGTGAATGTGTTGTGTAATCTGTGCCTTAAAGTCAGCTAAATTTGAAACCGAGCCAATAAACGCAGCATTTTTAAGATAACTAAACCTCCAGAAGTCACCAAGACTGAGGTTCAAGGATGTTGAAGATCAGACTATTGGAAAATTAGGACTGATCATTCTATCATTTCCGAAATGTCTTTTAATAAACTTTGGAACCTTTTTTTCTTTCACTAGACTTTTTTCACTTTCTGCAAGTATTTACAGTTCAAATTTGAAGTCATTCTGACCAATTGTTCATTTTTACAGCAATTTGATTATGGGACTATAAATAAGGCATAAGGATCAAGAACATCCAATATTTTGAGCGTAAACTATATATATGTTACCGTTAAAGTGTGAAATCCGTTATTTTATAGAATTACTAGGTATTTCATAAAATAACTAGACAAGTCAGTTAAAGTATATAAAATTATTGAATTCTACGATGTAACTAGATATTCTACAGAATAGTGATTACTTGATCGTTAAAGTATAAAATACGGCACTCGAAAGTTCTTCGAACCGGTTCTAGTTGCTTTAGGAAGGATTTTCCAATTAGAAACTACAGATGGCCGAATAAAACAATTATACTCTCGATATCAATTCAGTATATGTCAGCGAGAATTAATTTCCATTGAAGAAGTTCCAAATATTCACACAATGCTTCGATTTGTTGCGATAGCTCAAAGTTGCGGTACTGTGGACAAGGATTTAAAAAGTGCTTGTGCAAAAAAAAAAAAAAAATGTGTAGTAGTAAAAAGTATGTGCTTGTTTCAAAAGTAATAAACAGGGCAATCCAAAGTGTCATCACAGCAATCCTTGCTCTAATAAATAATGAAAAGTAAAATAAAGGTATCTCATAAAATTTAAATTAATATTCTCTTACATTTTTGTACTAAAAAGTTTACACAATGTTTTTATGAAGCAACAGTTTTCCTTCCCAGCATGTATTTTTGTTGATAATATTTAAATATAATCCATTTTTGCTACATATTCTTTTTTCTCCTTTCTGTTTAACTAATGTTAGCAATGTGAGCAATAATAATTATATCATTTGTTTTCCTTTATTATTTATGAATTATTCATCCGCGAAAGGGATAAAATGTATTTTTCGAGAGATTTTGGCTATTTATGATCAATTAATTTATAAAATATCTTTGAAATTATTTATTTTTCACTTTAACGGTCTATCCTTAGTTATTTTATAGAATACCTAGTTATTTCATAGAATAAATAGGTAAAATATGACATTTTTCATTTATTATATACTTTAACTGAGTTGTCTAGATATTTTATGAAATACCTAGTTATTCTATGAAGTAACTGAATTATACACTATAACGGTAACATAGTAGTAATGGTATTCAGTTGTGTTTGTGTGTGCATCATGAACAGCACTTATTCTTCTTAAGGTATCCGACTACGTTCGGAACCGTGATTTTAAAAAAGCGCATAAATGGTTAGTTTTCATGATATTTAGTGTCACTTAGATTAGAACACATATATAAAATTGTCTTAAGGACATTTTGACAAAAAAAAATTATTTAAATACAATATTTCGGCAAAAAATTAACTTAGAATAACCTTTTTTCAAAATGTTCTCCTTTCTTGAAAAATGCTTCTATTATAATAATATTTTGCTTGCATTTAGCGCAGACCTCTGTACAGAGGCGCAACTATGATTTTTGAAAAATTCACAGTATTTTCAGAGTTACAACCCATTGAAATAATTATCTGCGTTTTTTTCTTAAAATTTCTCCCCTCTGTTGTCGTAAAACATGGATAAACCCACTTCTAAGTTATATATTTCAAAAATTCTAGTTGAGCCTCTGTACAGAGGTCTGAGCTATATACAGGCAAAATATTGTTATAATAGAAGTATTTTTTGCAAAAGGAGAATATTTTGAAAATAGGTCATTCTATGTTCCTTTTTTGCCAAAATAGTGTACTTAAATAATTTTTTATTGTAATACTAATTTTAAAACAATTTTATATACATTTTCTAATCTAAGTGACACTAAATATCAAAAATATTATCCATTTATACGCTTTTGCAAAATCACGGTTCCAAAAATAGTCGGATACCTTAAATTTTGATTTATATTGTGTTTGGCTTTTTTTTTCTTATAATTAACATTTGGGGCTACATTTAAATTGATTTGATTTTAATTTACTTCGTCCTCTTTTAGTGACGGATCTCATTATTTTGAACCAAGGTCAAGTGACGAGGAGGAAACCTGATGACGAAATTTTGCCACCACACCCAGGAGAATTTTTAGCCTACACAGATTTAGCATGCATCAGACTCTCTTCTAGGTGGTTCTTAAATGACGTTAGGTTTTGAACCCGAGACCCGACTACGAGGGCCACGAGTTTACATTAATGACCACTAGACTATTTTATATTTTGAAAGAAAGTCTTAAAATATGAATAAAATATTTTTCTCTCTATAATATTTTTGCTAAGAGAACTGTCTCAAACTTGTGTTGAGAAAGAATCTTCAAATGAATGTCGAATTTTTTTTTTGATAAAAACTACAAGCAAAAAGGGTTATCTAAAAAACATCATACGATTTATGTGCTTTAATATTTTCGATAATTCTCAAGAAAAACGAATTTATTTGTGAATGTAGGAAGAAGTAAGAAATATTTAAAGAATGAAAAATAATCATTTTTCTATAATTTTCCAGCTGTTTTCAGGAAAAAAGGGGAGCTATAAATTTTTGCCTGATGAAGATAGCTAAAAACTAAGCATTCCCTAGCATTCTTTTAAAGATGTACCCCATCGCAGGAATTGGTGTGCATTGACCTGTAGTTGATTGAGCACAAATTGAAAGAATTTGAGAATCGGTATTTTTACGCGTGAATGAGCGCTCCACAATTAATTAGTCGAATCCATCCTGATACTGCAGAATTATAAAAACATTGTTTAATAAAAGGTTAACATCGTCGAAAGAAATAATTTTACCATATTTGCAACTAAAAATCAATGGCATGGAAAATAAAAACAGATTTTCCTCAAATTAAAAAGTAAACGAGTTTTCGGTTTCAATTAAAAAAAGTAAAATGATAGTTTTAATACTTTACAACATAAATGTTCCAGAATATCAAGTTTCTAATTAACAAATACAACGTAAACTCATCTGATACATTTTTGTTTTAATTATTTCCGAAAAATGAACATTCTAATTTTTATTTCTGCATTTAATTATGGAAGTAAATAAATTCTTCAAGCATAGTAAAATTTGAAGCGTTTTAGAGCTAATTAGCGATAAATACTTGAACTTTTATAATTAAATGCACCAATATTTACAAAATGCAAGTAAAAACTTAAGGATTCCGATATTTGTGGCAACGAACGAATCGGGAAATATAATAAAGTGTTCTTGAAAAATTTCAGATCCGAGTACCACACACCCTTTCAAAGCTTATAACAATTTTTAAAATCCTGCATTTGATAAAAATCGATTTAAAAATAGTTTCAGAGTATCATTTGATAAAATATCTTATTAAATAATTTTTCTTTTATGAAACTAGTATCAAATCGGTATATTTCATTCAATAATTTTGAATATCTAGAGGTGAATTAAAGTATCTAGGACCCAAGTTTGAAATTAGTTTCTATAAAATAATATAAAAAGAAAATTAAGTCAATTTCTACTTAGGTCAACAAAGAAAATTTTATATATTTTAATTACTTCTTATAAAATAGTTACAATTAATAAAAACATTTATATACATATGACAAAATCACAATATTAAGTGGCAAAATAGAAAGCGATTTTCCTTGCAAATTTCCATTTTCCTTTCTATAAATGGAATTGGAATATTTGTTTTGTTTTGTTTGTTACTATTTATTCATTAATTAAATTTAATTTTTCTAATAAAATAGTATGGTAAAAAAGAAATCACATTCTAAGAAATTAGGCAATCCCAGGTGGTATTTGAACCCAAGACCTTTGGATTAAAAGTACAACGCGCGATCCATTGCGCTACAGTGGGACAACGAACGTGTTTCCTTTCTATATATGCTTTTGGAATACTATTTTTGTTTGTTACTATTTATTCGGTTTTTAATTTAATTAATGAATTAATATTCGAAAAAATGTATTAACATCAAATGTCATCCACTACAAGTTTAAAAAAATGTATTTGAACTTGAATGGATGAATAGAAAGTATTTTATTAACGATTGAAAATTTGAACAATATATATATTTAAATGTATATAAATCAATTAAAAAATTGAAATTATGTGAATTTTGTAATACTAAATCTCATTTCAAAATATCAATGGCGAATATAGAAAATAAATTACCAACGTTTTCAAACAAAATTAAAAATTTCATAAAATAAAAATTTATAAAATATCCAAGTGCAACCTTGGACTTAGGACCGATAAGTGGGGTCAAACTAGTTTGATGGCGCAAACAGTTTGTACATATATATATGTACAACCTGTGGCCAGAAAAGTCGGCGAATGAATTTTTTTTCAAATACAGTATTGTACAGCAGTGCTCCGCAACCCCCGGTCCGCGGATCAAATGGTACCGGGCCACCCGTTTCATTCCAACTGAATTTAAATTTCTAGTTCTATACACCAAATTAAAAATATCTGTGTTCCATTAAATTTTTTTTAAAAAAA
>BMAV01020413.1:332719-358766 GCA_019973955.1 Trichonephila inaurata madagascariensis | reverse complement strand
CTCTGAATTATTTCATTCTTAATAAATCATTGTAATTATCATTATACTGCTGAAGTCATTTCCCCATATATATCAGTGGCGTCCATAGGACATTCTTCTAAAAATAATTAGAAGCATTTTTTCCAATTATGATTAAACGAGTAAAACTCTAGACGCCAAAAAATTATTGTCCCAACATATTGTAAGCATATATGTGTGTGTGGGCAGGGACATTCTTGAGAACCTGACTTCTTGAGACCCTGTGCCCTTACGCAAAAGTAAGCCCTGGGCCCCTACACAAATGTAGGATCCTTAAAAGTAGACAGTACATAGCGTACGTTGTCAAGTATTCGAACAAACAATAACCCAAAACAAATAAATGTGCATGATTTACAATTGCACAAACCGGTTCGACTGACTTCAGCCTTTTGACTGCATGAGTAATGATGGTGTATGGTGGTAGGCTTAGGTCTGTAAATGGACGACGGTTGTCTTATGTTGCCAGTTGACATATTGTCCGAAATTACTAGTTTCTTGGAGAATATAATCGGAAATAACTCACCACATGTCATTTAACCGTTGACCTTATTCAAATAATGGTTTTATTAAGGTATCCAACTACGCGTTCGGAACCGTGATTTTGTAAAAGCATATAAATGGATAATATTTATGATATTTAGTGTCACTAAGATTGGAAAATGTATATAAAATTGTTTTAAGAATAGTATTACAATAAAAAATTATTTAAGTACAATATTTAGACAAAAAACGAACATAGAATGACCCATTTTCAAAATATTTTCCTTTTGTGGAAAATGCTTCTATTATAATAATATTTTGCCTGTATATAGTTCAGACCTCTGTACAGAGGCTCAACTAGAACGTTTGAAATATATATCTTATAAGTGGGTTTATCAATGATTTATGACAAAAGAAGGGAGAAATTTTAAGAAAAAAAACGCCGATAATTATTTCAATGGGTTGTAACTCTGAAAATAATGTGAATTTTTCAAAAATCATAGTTGAGCCTCTGTACAGAGGTCTGAGCTATATACAGGCAAAATATTATTATAGTAGAAGCATTTTTCACAAAAGGAGAACATTCTGAAAAAAGGTTATTTTGAGTTAACTTTTTGCCGAAATATTGTATTTAAATAATTTTTTTGCCAAAATGCCCTTAAAAAATTTTATACATGTTTTATAATCTAAGTGACACTAAATATCATGAAAATTATCCATTTATGCGCATTTTTAAAATCAGGGTTCCAAACGTAGTCGAATACCTTAAGGAGGAGTCGATTACGAGACAATGCCCTAATGCGTCCGAGGCCCTGGGCCCGGACCCAGTTGGCCCATGCCTTAAGACGTTCCTGTATGTGTGTGTGAGAGAGAGAGAGAGAATAAAAAATAAATGTGTATGCTGCAAGACAAAGAAGAGTGATTGAGTGAATATTAACGTCGCATTATTTAGCTACTCGAGGGCTTTAAGACGAAGAAAAAGAAGGAAAACGTTTAATATAAGGAAATATGTCAGTGATTGACTCTTACATTATCTAATATATAATTTTTTTCATAAGATCACATTTATGCATTCATGCATCAGAATAAAATAATGCAATTTCATATTATAAAAGCTATTGTTTGGAAATAAGTTATAATGAAGTATTTTCAAGCTTGTTTTACTATATTATATAACTTTTGAGCAACTTTTCTGAAGTATGTATTATATCTTGTTTTATCTGTGGGCAGGTTTTCCTTAATTTTCTATAACATGTTTTGAAAACGTGAGACTTAAAAAGTACTTAAGCAGGTTTTTCAGGGTTTTCTTTTAAAATCCATTGATATTGTCTTAACAGAAAAGCAAGATTTATGGTTGAAATGTATTTTCGTAAAATTTGACTTTATGAGAAAGTCTTTGAGTAATATTAATACGGAAAAGCACAATTTCTTTTAAAAAATTGTAATATATCAAGATAAACAAATCCACAAAGACAATTTACTATTAAATAAGTTTTAATTTTGAATCTGTATAAGTATGACACACGTAAATAGACCGGTATACGTAGCTCTAAAGTTTCACTAAGGGTGAGCTTGGTCTTCCATAGGCAAAAAAAAAAGTATTAATAAATATTTATTAAATATAACACACACATTTAAAGACCCTTTATTATAAGATTTCAATTTATTGAATGTGTCCGTAAATTGAAGAAAATATTTCAGTACAGATTGAATAAAAAGTTAAATGATAATGTTTTGAACGAAAAAATAAAAAGCCAAATTATTCAAGTGATAAATTTTTAAATAAATCTTAAATTTTTTTATTAATGTGTAGTTAGTTTAAATTAACTTTGATCAATTCTCAAAAAAGTATTAAATAAACTGATACATTGAACGGAGGAGAGTACCACTATTTATTTTCGTGATTTTCTGACATTTTACCTTCGTTTAAACATGCAGAAGTATTTCTTCAGGATACGGTCTTAAAAAAAGTATTAAGTTTGCTTTTTTCATATCATTGGAATAGTTCATCTTAAGAAATGACTTTTTAAAAAAAGAAAGTTGAAGTATTTAAATAGAGCCCGCATATGTCTCACAGACAAAGTATCATTCGCTGATTTGGTAATAGTTTAGGATTTTCAAGTTACTATTTGTGCTTACTTTTCCGTTATAGACTGTAATAGAGTTTAAAGAAAAACTTTGTGTATATATATATATATTTCATTTTTTTACATTTTACGCTCGGGAGGATATTGTCATTATAAGCCGACTCTATGGTACTAAAACGGAATTGTTAAGGATAAAAGATAAAACTAAGCCAACACAAATATATGCTTTAAATCTTAATCCATTTTTTATATAGTTATACAACTTTTAAACAAGTTTTTATCTGTGTTAACAGTAACGAAACATGACACTTTAATACTGCTAAGGGAACAGAATTCAAGCAAATTTTAAGGGAGGAAATTCACGGGAAAAATATCAACCGAAAAGATCTTTTAGAACTTTTGATCTTAGATTACTTAAAAAGCATCTAAATAATTTCTATAATAGAGTATGTGAAGTAATTGTTCCATGTATGAAGAGTCTTCTTCAAATTTGGGCTCAATAATGGAAATTTATTACAAACCACTTGAAAGAAAGAAACTGAAAAACACACAGTTTTGTTCAACTTTGTTTCTGTTAGACAATATAAATTGATCATTGATCCATACCTTTATTTGTATTTGTAATATTTGTTATAAGCAATTTCAAATAGTTATATCTGCATTTCATAAAAGAGTATTACACCAAGAGAATATTTGAACTAGAGAAAGTCTAAATCACTAATTATGGATAGTAGTATATATTTATAATTATTTAAAGTTTTTATGGATAAATTCTCGAAAAAAAATACTGCATCTTCTTCATCTAAAATGCTGTTATATCACGATAGATAAACTTCGCTAAGGTCTGTTTCATTCAGTGCTGATTCTCTTATAGTATGATTGGAAAATTTGAGTAATATAAATTTCAAGCAGGACTGATTGAGATTCACTGTTATGTGGTTTTGAAAGATTCCCACTAAAATAATACAGGAAAAATTAATGGCGCAGATTGTTCAAGATCAAGCGCGATAAATACTGCATTTATATTTTCAAATTGGATCATTCAAAGTGACGACTTGTGGCATATATTGCCTACAGAGAGAAATGGAAAGAACTTACCTTTAATCTTTATAAAAGCCTCATCGCGACCACATTCACGTAACCTAAACCATTTAAATTATACACTCTATAACAAAGAAAAAAATCGGCGCACCAAGAAGGAGTTACCCCCCCCCCCAATTGTAATGAAACTTCGAATGCAAAGACATTTGTACCGAACATGTAAATTGTTAAAATTTGTCCAAGGAATGAACAGCGGGAGCTACGGCACATCGGAACTGTGCACTAACCAGGTGTCTATAAGAAGCGATTCTCAATCTGACGGTCAAAATTTCTGTTGCATTGCGATTTAGGATACCTTTCAACGACTGAAAAATGCCTCGCCGCAGAATTCGAGCTCATTATAAGCAACTATCAGAGTTTGAAAGAGATCATATCATTGGATTGAAAGAGGCTGGGTGGGCAAATCGGAGAATCGCTCATCATATGGGTTGAAGCGATGCGGCTATTAGAAGATGCTGGCAAGAATGGGTGGACAGTGGCAGATTTCAGCGTCATGATGGTAGTAATTGACCTAAGGCCACAGCAGATCGAGAGGACAGATTGACTGTCAGATCAGCTGTCACAGCGCTTGATTCATCGTTATCAACCATCAGATGTGCGACCCGCACACCAGTGTCCACCATAACCATTCACAGACGGCTGATAGAGCGAAATTTACGCCCGTACCGACCACTACGCAACATGCCATTCACTCCTGCACATTGTCAAGCCAGATTACAGTGGTGCTGGACTCAATCAGGTTGGATTCATGCTGATTGGAGACGTATAGTGTTTAGCGACGAATTCCACTTCCAACTGTGTCCTGAAAATCATCGAAGACATGTCTGGAGACGCCTAGGAAAGCGTACCGATCCTGCTTTCAATATTGCACGTCACACAAGCCCTCAACTACGAGTTATGGTCTGGGGTGCCATTTCCTTTGACAGCTGGACCCCTTTTGGCGTCATTAGAGGCAAACTTATAGCACAGCGGTACGTCGGTGACATTCTGGGAACTATTTTGCTACCGATCCTTTTGCAGTACCCTGGCCTTATTTTCAGCAAGATAATTCCAGACCACATACGGCACGTGTTACTATGAACTGTCTTTCAGCTTGTCAAACACTTCCTTGACCAGCCAGATATCTCTCCAATCGAGCATGTCTGGGATATGAAGGGAAGGAAACTGCGTCTACCGGGGAATGTGTTGATCACCTGGCCCGACAATTGGAGCAAATTTGGCAAGAAATACAGCAGGAGACCATCAGAGTGCCTTATCACTCTATGCCACATCGTGTGGCTGCCTGCATCCAGGTTAGAGGTGGGTAAACACCTTATTAAAATTTTTACTTTGTAACTATGTTGCTCTGAAATAAATGATTCAATTTTTTTGAAATTTTAATCATTTTTTACTCTGTACATACTCTTTCTACACACCAATTTTTGTCTCTATTGGACAACTCGTTCTTGGTGCGTCGTTGTCTTTTTGTTATAGTGTTTAAATATATAATGTCATTCCTCAACCCATTTTTACTGAACAAGAAACGAAAATCAGCAGATCTTTTGAATTTCGATTTAAGCTTTGATTCACATTAGAAGCTGTTGATGTCATAGAGTATATTAAAACGGACTCTCAAAATCTTTATAACGAATCTGTCATGTGCATGGACTGAACTTATGAAGAAGTTAAGTGAGATTGAAAAAAAATTGCAAGCTGAAAAACATCTTATTGAATCATCTTGAAGATTTATTCAGTGCCTTCGAAAGAGCACGTAGATTGTTTGAGAAAAATGATCCAATTGAAAAAAGGAGCAATGAAATAACAGGGATAATTAGGCAAAATTAGAAAGTGATATTCTGTATTATTGCATGATGTACAAAGAAAAAAAAAGGGGTAAAAAATTCAAACAAAAAAATTTGATAGATTTTATAGTTAAAAAATGTTTTTCTTCTAATTTGTAATCGTTAAGCAATAAAAGTTCTCCATTACTTTTACTTTTGATCTGTCAACTATTTTCATTAATTTTAGGTGAATGCAATTTTTTTTTGTTTTAACAAAACACAATAGAAAATAATTTCCTACTTTCCTATTAAAATAAAGTTCCACTCGATGTGGATTAATTTAACAATGTAGTTGAGAGTAATCAACTGAGTGAGGTATTCCTGAATTTCAAATGATACTTATATTACGAAATTACATTATATGTAAAAGTAGGAATAGCTTATATAACATAATAGATTTATTTTAAGAATATCTCTTAGTATTTTAAATGGAAAGTTCTCATATTGTAGCTTAGAAAACTATTTTTGATTTTAGCATTTCTTCAATGTAAGATATTAATGCGTTATGCTTTGTGCTATGCTTTTCATATAAAACTTATGTAAGTGTATACCAAATTATATGATTATACAAAATTAAGTATTTTTGCGTAACTATTTTTAATAATAATTTAAAGTTTTGTAAATTTTTTTAATATTTTTTTTTGTAAACTGCCCTCTTCGAAATATGTAAGCATATGAAATTGCTCCTTACTGATACTAGGATAATGTTTCTCGACGTGAGTATCTGTTGTCCTTTTCAAATATATCAAGAAAAGTACATATATACTATATGTGAACAAATAAATAACAAATAGTTCTACACATACTGACCCAAAGAAAGATGATTTCAAATAATTTACTCATTTCAGATTTTATTTTATTTACTCCAATTTATATTGAAACTATCATGAATAGACGCAAATTAGGGAGATTCAACTCATTCAATTCATTAAAAAATCTTTACAATGTTTTTCTTAATTAGTTACGAGGCTAGACTAAAATAAAATGCAGACTATTTTAATTAAGTCTGGTATTTAATTTGCTGTAAAGAGAATCTTGATTATCTTAAATTACTTCTTATTGTGTGTGTTCAATAGAACACAGTGAACAGATATACTACGAATTTTAGTATTCCAGTTAATACTGGCTAGTACATTTAAAAACTAGCTATAGATCATTTGATAAATAAAGTGAAAAATGAATTGGCAGTCTTCCCTCTCAGTAGTGCCGCGTGGCTGCTCGAAACACGGTCTTCTTGAGGCAGTACCATCCCTTGACCACTGCTACCAACAATCATGGCCAATGGATACATTTCGGTGAAGTCTTTCTGCAATATCATGGAAAGAAAGGGCACCTTCTCGTAGCTCTATTACACGACCTCGTTCAAGCTCGGTGAGCTGCGGATAATGGTTTCTTCGTCTTCTTAAAGGTATTCTTGGCTAATATCAACTCAAATAACGCTCACGAGCTTTACAACACACATTTAAAGCAATCTTGATTTGTGCATTTTCCGAGTGGCGCTACTATTATCTCTGTTTGAGAGTTACCGCTTGTATGCATCATTATTTCATCGTTAAATTATTATGTATAAAAGTTTTTGCTTACCCATAATTATTTACAATTTCTTATTTGTTGTATATTAGAGTTAATAATTAAATATCCGAAAAGAAATCATTGCACAAATGATAATAAAGCAATTTTGACTAAGATACTACAATCACTGTAAGGAAAAAAAAGAACTAACCACAAATTTTATTACATAATTCCTGTAACTGAAAAACAAGGGCATTTTTATTCAAATTCCTTACAGTCAAGCTCCTTTTTTAGTAAACAAAATTAAATTTAGCAGTAATTGGTTACATTAAGACACAATTCAAGTTAATTGCGATTTAACAGGAAATCTGAAGACAGTTTTAAGTGAGAATAAAAAAAAATTCTCAATGCAATAAACTAAGAAAATTTCTTCGAAAAATCTAATTTATTTAGTTCTTAGTGTATTCCTTAATTAGAGTGACAGTGCAATTAAAAATAATGCTTTGCTAGTTTAATCTGTCTAAGTTTTTAGTTAATTTCAGTGTAATACAATTATAAACAATTGCTTATTGTATTTATGCAGAAAATTTTCGTTAGTCACCGTGAACTCAAGACGTTTTACTGAATTTCACAGATAAAGATTTTAATCTATTGTTTTTTATTTTTTATGTTGGGCTTAGTAAAATAAAAATTTAGAATCACAATTCAAAATGTAACAACCTTTGTCTCCAATATCCCCTCAAAGTTGAAAAAAAAAAGTTTTAGATTTAAAGCAATTTATAAACATGAAGAAAGGCTTATGATTGGTTAAGATATATGCTGAAAATTTGCTATCGATCTTCAATTTAATACAATTTTACAATTTTAAGCAAGCAATTACTTGTGATAATATAAAAAAGCTATCGATTGCAATGAAGTAGGGAATATCAAACAAAAAAACAGTTAATTTAATCAATAGTTAGGAGTCAACGATAAAGTATCAGCTTTAATTTGGATGAAAAATAATTAAAAGAAGATATTAAGAGGACATTTTTGTCACTTAACAAATAATACGTTAAACCTTTTATTTCTATGTAAGAGATTTAATTTTCTTGTCAATAAATTTTACTAACAATTTCTTGCTTATACAACAGCTTTTAAATTTTATTCTTTGTATACGGGACTTTATTGGGCTTTGATTGTTGATCTGTGAAGTCAAATCATAGAAAGTTAAAATTCCGTAATACATATCTGTGAAATTTTTATCGGTTTTTGTTAGTTATATCAAATAAAAATCTTTTATCATTCTGTAAGAGAATCTTTGAATGAAAAAAAAAAATTAAAAAAAAGTATCTGAATTTTTATTTTCGTTTCTTGGTAACCTATTTTCTTTATGAAGAAAATAATTATCGTGTAACAGAGAAAAAGTAAATGACAAAAACTACTACTTTCTAAAAAGAACAAACTATTACTTATGGTTTTTCTTCAGAACTTACTTTACATGTTACGTTAACAATGTAAATTTGATCAATAATTTACCAATAAAAATGTCTGGCTAAAATCTTTGACAAAGAGCTCCTTGCAGCGGCAAACACGAGTATATGTTTTTCTGTGTAATGTTTTAAAAATACAGTTTAAATAATACGGACTTTCAAATAATATAATAAGGAAAATATGGTTAACTACAAGCCAATAAATAAGATAATTATAGAGTACCTTAAGAAATATCTAATATAGAGTTTTTTTAAGCAAATGCCATGTTAGAGCGTGTTTAAATACATTAATTGGATAAATAAGTTAATTTTTAATACAAAATATTTTACCATACTAAATAAATATTTAAAAATAAAATTATCTGGAATATAAATTTTGTTTATAAATAGCTTAACTTTTTAAAATTGTTATTCAAAAGAGATCATGTTTAAAAATACATAAGAGGTAATTTTATTCTGATTCTTGGATGAGTTAACCGTGAAAAATGACATAAATTTACTAAATTCTGGAGGAAAATGAATTCATGCAATAGAGTAAATTTTTTTTATAAATATAAATATTCAAAATAAAGTTTTTACTTAATGAAGCTCGATACTCAATTTTTTTTTTCTTGGTGAAAGTAAAAAAATAAAAAAAAAAATAAATAAATAAAAATTCTGTTACATATACTCAATTCTTAAGTTATAAAGATGAAATAATATAATCGGTTAAATAAAAAAAAGTTATTCTAAAATTATGAAATCTCTCTCTCTTTAAACCATATAAAAGTATTTTAGCTTTGGTTTTCAACATTTAGAAATAAGCATACCTTGATTTTATAATTTAATGAATAAAAATTCTAAAACTATATATTCCACGGGGTCAAAACGATATCTTCATGTAAATAAAGTACAATCCAAAAAATAAATTTTTGTAGAAGTTACATTTTTCGCGATATAGCAAAAAGAATCACGAATATTTAAGAAAACATAACCACTTTATATTAAATAATTTATTTATTAGTGAGTTAGAAATATGCTGCAAAATAGGGTTTTATTCTAAATATGTGAAATATTTATTTACTGAAATAAATTTGTGAAATAAATCAAAATATATGTTACTGTGTTCTTTTAATCCAAAGTCAAATTCCTTCGATGAAGAACATGTTCGCTTAGAATATTCTTTTTTTCGTTAACGCGTCAAGAATAAATTTCATATTTTTTAAAGCTACACAATCAAATATACTGAAATTTATTTATAAGCATGTTCTAATGTATACATTATTTATACTTTATCAAAATTAGTAAGAACTTAATTTAAGGAAAAGATTGTGAAACTTTGAAGCAGCAAGTATCGAGAAAAATACCTTGATGGAAGGATTAGTTACGATATTCTTAGGGATTCACTTTGCAACATGCATGCGAATTACTTTTTAAAGTTAGTCTGTATAATTAGGGAAGAATATATGAGGAATGTATGAGTAATAAAATGAAAAAGGAATTTAAAATTGTGAGCTCATCATCTGTGTTTTATGCTTGTATAGGGAATAAAAAGTTTCTACAGAAACGAAATTTTATTATAATTTTTCATTAAAGTGTATCCAAGACGATTCATAAAATTCCGCCCCCCCCAGGGGGGCGTGATAACCCTACCTAGGAGGCATGAGCATATCGAAAAGCCAAAAATTAAAGATTATTTAAAACAATTATTAATTTACTGAAAGGAAGCAAAACAAAATACATTCTGACATAATAAAAATTGAAATACTCATTTACACTGATATTACACTTATAAAGAGTATCAGTACAGGCAAATATATTTGATTATCAATTTACAATACTACGTTGAGAACAAGTTTAATAATTACCAGGAACCCCATGATCATATCATAAAATTATATACAAAATTTAATATTTTTCTTAATAGATTGTGCGGTTTGTAATTAAAGTCGTACTGTACCTTTACGTCAAAATATTCTATTATTGAATCCAATTTATTGCTATTGTATAGATGGGGGCGCAGTGGAAATTATGATTGGAAATTTGGTTGCAAATATTGAAAGTTTGAGAAGCACTGCATTAATTCATTAAATAAATTATGTCTTCTGTTTACTTACTGTTATAAAGTATTTATAGCCATATTTTGTTACACTTCATTTATAAACGTCTTCTAGCTTTATGTGCACGAGAATGTCTTGGAACTTATTAAGGAAAAATGTTTTCTGAACTATAGAAAATTTGAAAATTTTGAAATTTTTTGAATTTTTTTCGAGTTTAAGGTAATATTTTGCTCTGTAATTGTTATACCATAAAATGCATCTTATAAAGCGGACTTGTAATACGAAAAGTAGGATTGAGATTTACAGATGCGAGTTATGCACTGGGCATAAAAATGAGAACTTTAAAAATGAAAAATAGAGATAAACATTAAAAAACGTAGACTCCTACATACATTAAAACACTGTTTATTTAAATAAAAATGACATACTTTATGGACTAAAAAAGCTGTAGTTTTAAAAGTATACTATATTTTTTCAAAAGCCTGGAATAATACCTTAAGCAAATGACTTCACAACATAAGCTTATTGCATACGCATATTTCAAGTGTTTTCGAAGAATAGGGGGAACATGTTATACGGCAAATATACCCAAAAATTAAAAAATGCAGCTTGAATATGTAAAGACGTGCGCTATACACCGAAATTTACGGTATATTTATGTCTAAGTAATTTCATTTATCCATCTCTTTTACTTTATTTCCAAAACGAAATAATAAATTTTTCTACACACAATACTATACTTTTCATCATTACTATAATATTCTTTAAAGAATATCCGTTGTAAATAAATTACCTTTTTCAGCCATTTCCAAATATTGTCAGCTTATTATGAAGTATATCGATGCATTTATAAAATTATTTTTACTGTTGCATTCATCTTTAATTTAATACTAATTTTTAATGTAACAATTCAAAACATAAAAAAAAATTTAAACCTCAAAGAAACTTGAAATGTGAATTACCTTCATTTTATTTCCAAAACGAAACTCAGACAAAGCATGCAACAGAACTGAAACTGATTTTTGAGTCAACATAGCAAAGAAATATCGACATAAATATGTGAACACACATCCAAGGCGCATAAAAAAAATGGACAGAAGCTAAAGACAATGCATAGTTGAAATTTCTTCTTTTCCGATATATTAAAAAAAAAGAACACAAGTAAAGTTTTTTTTTGCTGACTTTTCCTCACCTCACTTCACTTACTATAATTCTGTACTGCGAATAGCGAAAGTCGATTCTCTTAACCGTTACTGAGAAATGGCTAAAACTATTCGCGTCATTCAGGACTTCATTTACATTTTTATGGTGTCTTCTTATCTGAACACTCTCTGACTGGTGATAAATATGAGCTTTCAAGTAATTTATTTTCAGAAAAAGTGCTAAAGATATGTGACCGGGAAGTGTTGAACACACAATTTTAGTTACCACAGAAAAAAAAAAGCCGAGGAACTGAAAATAAAGAACAGGTCTTACCGGAGCTGCTTAATTAGGAAATATATCATAGAGAAAAGGATTAACGCGTTTTCAAGTAACTTAATTTGAATATTTAAATATTACACAGTGCAGGCGGTGTCGTAGATAATTTTCACTTAAATGTTAGACATTTATTTCTTTACATAAATGACAATAAATGATTTTTGGATACGTTATTTATATAAATGCTTTTATTCTTGGATTAAAATTATTTTCTTATTTTTTATAGCGTTTGATTACTTCCTTGTGATGTTAGTGGCCTGTAAAGTGATATTTAGTTACCTTGCCACACACACACACACACACACACACACACACTTGCATAAAACCTTGATTTGGCTTATTATATATTAAAATAACTGAGCAAGAACTTACCGTAAATTATGCTTTCGCACAAAATATTTCAGTATATAGCAAAGTGTTTTAATTATTGATACTTTCTATGTTGTGAAATATATCAATAAAATAAATATTGTTTTTAAGGCATCATGCTCATGCTTTAAAATAAATTTCTAAAGAAGATTTTAAGTATAAAATGAGTGAACTAAAGAGAAGAATTTTTTTTCAATTTATTAAGGAACCCAAATTATTAGAGTAAGAGTTAGAGTGAATGGTAAAATTATTTAAGAGTACCTATTCAATGAATTAGAACTAACTTTAAATATTAAATTATTATCATACGTATATACTTAAAATATTCTTCACTACACTTCATTAGGCATGAAATATTTCACCGAGCAGAATGAGATCTGAATAAAAACTCACTATATTTTATGCTAATTGTGTGGTATTTAATCATTCAAATAGTTAGAGTTTCGCCGCATTTCAGAAAATTTATAAGGTACATAATGTATCTGGTACAGTTTAGGTAATGAAATTTATACTACTATACATATATTATATTGTATATAATTCTGAGTTTTTAGATACTTGAATTACACATAATTCAAACTACATCCAGCTCTTTCTTTACAAGGTTGATACGTTCCTTATAAAACCATGCAAAACAAAAACGTGTAAAAAAATACATGTGATATATAGTGAATTTGGGAATATATTCCACAATTTTAAAAAATCGTGTAAGACGAAAAATCTCTAAATATTCCCCCAAAAATCGTGCAAAAAAAGCAACAATGAAATTCATGCTACATATTTATAAAACAAAAACAATTCATTTTTGGGACACCAAAAATTTGTATAAGGGTACAGTGAAAATTCAGTCTGTAAGTACATACAACATATAAAAATTCAGAATGAAATTAGGATTAAAACTACTAACTGATAACTATTCATCGTTGCTTGATAAAAAAACATGCACGTTTATTAAAACTTGATTAAAAATGCTATCATTAATAGATGTGTCAGATATGTCTAGTACAATTATCGGTTTTGATTCAAAGGAAGGATTTCACTTTTTATAACGGCCTTTTTTGTTGTTAAAAAGTCTTATTAACGGCTGTCTTTTTGGTTTCTCGATTATATAATCCTCAATATCCTGCTACACAAGATTTTTTAGAAATTTTAATGAACAATCTAGGTTAGAATCCTTCCTTCTTGAGTGGCTCGACAGCCCAGGGTGGACCTTGGCCTTCTCAAGAAGCCATTTCCAGGCTCGCCTTCTTCATGTTAGTATTCTCCAATTCTTAGTTGATAAACTAGGGGATCTTTTTCTAGGCCATCAATCCATCTGAGATTTGGCTTGCCCTTTCTTCGTTTGCCAATCATTTGGGCATTGAACACTTTTTGGTGGTGCTGTCTTCATATGTTAGAATCAGGAATAAGAAAATGTTGTTTCATATGTTGCAAATTTCAAGACCACTCGAATTAAATCATCTGTTAATAGCTGAACTTAACCTTCGACTTCACCAGTAGCGGCCCCTCAGGGGGTTCACCTTCTTTAGGTGGGTACGGGTGTCACAATCCCGAGGTACCCTTTAGTGATCTTTTCCTTTTCCCAAGGGGTTTACTATCTTTGGTAAACACGGGTGTCACGCCCCCGGGGTACCCCAGTGATCCTTCTCTATTTTCGACCCTCCATCTTGTCATCCAATTTCTCCTTTTCTTCTTTTCCCGTCCAGACCACAGACCTATGAAAGTTTGGCGCAGTATAGCCAAAACTGGCTCTTGCGCCATAAACACCAAGCTCATCATCATCATCACCAGTATCGACTTCTTTGTTATCATAAACTCGTTAAAATCGTCCTCGTCCAAATGACACGAATCCGTAGTTATTTATTTATTTATTTATTTCTGGAATTCGTGATAGAACTAAAAAAAAACCGTGTAAAAAATATCGTTACATTCTTGTACCGCGTTATCTCAAAATAATGTAACAAAAGACCGTGTAAAAAGAGTTGGGTGTATTTGGTCTTTTAAAAGAGGAGCAAATTTCTATCATCTCTCATTCTTCACACTACAAAAATAACGATATGGACAGTGAAGTAGTGAGTAATCAGTGATCGACATTGCCTCCATAACTTGAGTAAGAGATTCATGAGGAAATATTCCATAAGGTTTTGATGATGTTGGATCATCTTGATCGATGATTCTCATTTCAGATAGGTATTCAACTGACAGGGAACAAGCTTGTAACAATAATGAAAATGACTCTTTTGGGAAAAGAGCCTTTCGTCCTGATTGTGTTGTATCCATTTACTTTCGATAGCCCACTAGTGTTTAAATATCTACTTTATTAAATGCTAGATTAATAGTCTAACTTAAAGGTAAATATTATGGGAAGCGATAATCATGATTCTAAGACATGTTTTCTTCCATTCATTTCTTCTGATATTTGATGTAATATTTGAAGCTATAACAGCGGAAAAGCGTACTGTTACGTCAAGATAATTAATGCTTAACCTTCCTTTCTGAATAACCTATCGTTTATCATCATTCTAGGATATGTGTATGTGACAGTAAGCAAAATTGTCTTACATAAAGCATTGACTAAGAAATTAAAGCACCGCAGAGTAAGAATTTTCTGGCATTTCTTTAAGGATTTGTTAAGGCGTATTAACAAATAATGCTGTGATTGATTTCAGTTTCAGACAAAAATTAAACAAAATTTAATGCATGGAGTTTGTAATCTGATTATACAAGCAGAAATTTGCTTCTGATTTTAAGGATTCAAAAAATTGGTAAAAATATTATTTCTTTGATTATGGTTTTCTTATGACAAATAATAATGTATTCAAATTTGTTTGAATTTGTGTTATCTTCTCTCTCTTAGAGTCAAAACATCAGGGTCTAAATTTTTACTGTAATATTAAATCCTGAGACTAGATTGTATTATGTATTAAGCGAATAAACTTTACTGTGGAACGTTTGGACCGTTTTCTCTTCCCTGTCGTGGAACTATAAGAGTGTGTTAATTTTATCCTAATAGAAGATTAATTATATATCTAGATAGTTCCAGAATTAATTGCGATTTTCTCTGAAAAAATATACTTGTTATTAGCTAAGACCTTTCTACGTTTGAAAGCCGTTCACCTCCGTAAAAATATTTTAAAAGTTCGGAGGTATTTATATCCTCTCACGTTTCTTTCTCTTTTTCAACATTTCTGATAAATACCGATGTGTTCGCTATGCTTTGATTTACGTATATATCCTGTTTTAACCCTCCAAGCGGTCTGCACGTAAAATTCCGTCATTCCAGAGATGCTTTTTCTGCCTTCAAGCAAGATTCCCAAAAGCGGCCGAGCCGCATTCTTAAAAATATGGCTCAACCGCTTTTGAGAGCCCCACCTGAAAGCAAAAAAATATGTGCGGTGCATTTTTGAAGCATCTCCAGAATGGCAAAACTTTAAGTGCAGATCGCTTAGAGGGTTAAATGACTTTGGAACCTTAAGAGTCAGCTAAATTTTGTAGCAGTTTTCTTTTTGATCTATATTATGTTATATGTTTGTCAAAATAAGGATGAAATCAAAGAATCCATTTGAGAATTTAAGGGCGCTTTTTGTTCCGAAGAAATAGAGTGATTGCATAAATTCTCCTGGCGATAACATTACACGAAACTTAAAAATGAGAAATGGGAAATTTATATTTCTATGCTGTTGACAATTACTTTATCTTATTTCATGGAAGCAAAAATTGAAGAAATAAATTTCATGCCTCATACTGAGAATATTATAAATACTATTAAATTTTGCAGTATATAGTGACATCTTATGAATTTTGATTATTGGAAACTAGTTTGGTTTCATTTGTAGCATCACCAAGCACATAATGTTCCTAATAAGATGTTTTTCTAGATCAGAGGTTCTCAAACTTTTTTGTCTAATAGACTCCTTGCCATGTCTTACGGTTTAGGGTAGACTCCCTACTTACCTAGAATTGATTTTTTGCAAATTTATCAACTTAAAAGTATTTTTGACAGCTGGTACAATTCTACTTACTTTAAAAGTTTTATGCTTCCGACTGTAGTGATATTATTTAAAGCTTAAGAAACACATGTTGATTAATTAAATTAAAATTTAATTAGTAAGAAAAATTACTGCCGCATAAAATAACTAAATAACAAACAAATGCTTTTAATGAGTGGGATGGATCGGGGTCTTTAATAACAAATTTTCAACATTTGGTATCAATCTTGTCAGGTTTAAGCGCAAATCTCCTCAATTAATAATGTTCAATTATTATTTTTTTTTTCTGTTTTTGTTTTGAATATTGGCAACCACGCTGAGCCTCTTTCTCTCTAGGAAAAGCAATTAAAAACTTTCCCTAGATGTTCCATAATTCGGGATAAATAACAGGTATATCTCTTTAACCCTCTAAGCGGTCTGCACTTAATGTCTTGCCATTCTGGAGATGCTTCAAAAATGCACCGCACATATTTTTTTGCTTTCAGGTGGGGTTCTCAAAAGCAGTTGAGCCGTAATTTTAAGAATGCGGCTCTCCCGCTTTTGGGAATCTTGCTTGAAGGCAGAAAAAGCATCTCTGGAATGGCGGAATTTTACGTGTAGACCGCTTGGAGGGTTAAAGCTAAAATTACTGACATCCGTAATTTAAAATCCTCTTTAGTGGCTATTCCGATCATTTCTTGTAATATGACATTTATTTTTTTCTATGTGACCACATGAATTCATTGCCTACTGTGGCATTAACATAGTCAAAGCACTTTCAAATCTAGCTTCAAAACCTGAATAAAGGGCATTTAAATTTTGAAAGTAGGTTAAAACGTCATTTTCCTGACAGATTGTCTGTGGACAATTGAGAAACTGGTAGAATTCGCGACGTCGAATAGTTATACTCCTTTAGCTAAATTGTGGCAAAAATCACTGAAACGATGATCGTTTCTTAATAAAATGTATGCTGCTGCCTTTTGTAACTGCAAATTAACCTCATTAAATTTAATAAATAAATCTGTAAATTAAGTAAATCTGATTTCCACTTGTGATTAAATTTTTTTTTTAAAATTAAAGTCACATGATCTGATTTAGATTATCGTAGCGCCCCTCCCTCCCATTTACACTTCATGGACTCCCGAATTATTTTTTCGCTGACGTGCATTACTTGAAAGTCGTCATAGCTCCTTGGTGGTCGATATGAACCACTTTAGGAATCACTGTTCTAGATGTTTACACACTGAACCATTCATTTTACCCTGTTTCAAAATTCCATTTAAAAGAGATCTAAATAGAATGGAATTGTATATATATATTACCTTTTACAAATATCTCCAATATAGTTATATAATTGTTTTCATTTATTTTATTCTCTTTAGAATTCAATTTAAAAGAGAAATATAATTTAAGGTTTACTTCTAAAGGCATACACGTTACTTTCAGTTTGCGTCATTTTTACTTTATTGTCATCTTTATATTATGTATTTACAAAATAGATTTGTTCTTAAAAAGTACTTATATTATTCTAGTTCTTCACGAAACATGTACTATTAATGTTTTGAGATATTAGTTTTTCAAGTGCGATGTATACTTGAGATAAATTCTTAACAGAATATGAAAGGTGACTTACAATGAAAAAAAAAATTAAGATTACACTTTAGAAAAATTACATTTGAGAAAACATTTACAAAATTACATTTGAGAAAACGAATATTACATTTATTTCTATCAATAATAAGAAACAAATATTATATTTATGTTATACAGTAAACATTAAATGGAACTCATTGTCGTGTGAACATCTTTTTTATTTCATATAACTTTCTGTAGAATACGTCATATGAAATTTAAAGTATTTATTATTATTTCACCTGGGAAAGAAAATTGGTTTTTAGGATATAGTAAGAAGTTTTTTTTAAACGAGTTATGTTTTTATTAAATTTGATTCTTAAATAATTAGAAGTCTTTTTTATGACTGTTGACATAAGGCCTGATAAGACTCAGAAATAATGCACACCACAAAATACTTTAAATCATTTTTTTTTGACACAGGAATCAATCTTTGTATCGTATGATTAGTTCAAGAATTAAACTTACTTCACTAAGGTTATAAGCGAACATAGAAAAGTTATCTCTTTTTGAGTCCTGTTAAGGATTAATACTTGTTTTTAAGCTGTCAAGTTGTCACCACTGTGACTTTTGGCAGGTTCTCTCTATTACTAATACTGACGAGTTGGCAATCGAAAAATATTGGAAAGTACAAAAACCTTTTTTAAAAAATAAAATATAAGCTATGCCACTTTTATTTTCAAAGTGGTATTTAAATAAACATTTCAATTTTTTTCTTATATTTCTTTGAATTTTTTTCTTGAAATATATCTATCTAATTTCTCTATATCTATCTGTATACTTTATACATATAGGAAAAGAGCAATTAACACTCCCTCACTTATCACGAGATATCTGGAACTATTAGACCTACATACTTGAAATTTGGCAGGCCTGTTCTTTTTGTTGAATAGAGATCTTCTAAGAACAAGTTTAGTGAAAATAGATTACCAAAAAGTGTTGCAAGGATTTTAAAGGGGTGTTGAAATAAAAAAAACATTTTTGAACTATTAGACCTATGGACTTGATATTTCACAAACCTGTTTCTTTTGCTGATTAGCTATTCGCTAAAAATGGGTCGTGTGGAAATTGATTCCAGGGTGGGGTGGTTACGGGGGGGCAAAGATAAATATACTTCAGATTTAGAAATTCAAGTCCTTTCCTTTATAAATCAAAAGGTGAGGGCTATAAAAACGTTTTTCAATAAATATTACTTTAGTCCTACAAGACCATGAAATACCCAGCATAGCTGGAGAGTAATGGATAATATATAATAATCCCTTATTAGAGAGAGAGTATTTACAGATTTTCAGTATTCAATGATATCTACTATAAGCAATGAAAACCATTTTTTATTCCTATATTAATTTCATTTGGTATTAAAAATACTACAGTTTTCTCATAAAAATTTATTAATCATTTTTAATCGCAATTTACACTTAAATAATTTACTTATCTCTATGTTTATAGTTAGAATTCATGAACTAATCTTCTGCTTGCACCTCTCAATTTTTTATGCATTCATATAACTGTGAATTGCTAAAAGCAAAGCGATGTGAAATTCGCTCATATGAAGCACTTACACTCTCTGATTCTGGATATTTCACAGCAACCACGATTTTCAACCTCTATGTACAGATAGGAATTGACTAAATTGACGGGTAGTCTTTTCATAAATGCAGCATTTTTATGCGTTTACTCTAACTTTTACGATCCATTTTTATTGGCTGATTTATTAAATTTTGCTTGAAAATGAAATTCCGTAGCAAAAAGTTGAAAATGAGATTTCGTTTTCGTGCATGTCCTTTTTGAGTTGAAATTCCTAGGGTTTCTCTACTCACTTCTTCACTGAATTTATTATCTTATTTAATTAATTTTAAATCTAATCTGTATTCTAATACAAGTTTTCGATATGTTTAATATAATGAAGAAGGTAATGACATCAAATTTAAATGAAAGGAGTAAAAAGTTATACATTGTTAGGAGCTTGAACAAGTAATTTTGCTTCGTTGTTTGTGACATTTAGTTTATTTAAGAAACCGGTATTCTATCTACAAAAAATTTTATATCTTGTTCCTTTGGATGGTGTTAGAAAAACCTACCTATCATAACTAAAATAGATTTTGATGACTAATATATTTTTGAAGCTTAATTGGAATTTCATAATGAAATACCAGAAAAAAAGAATATTGAAAAATATAGGTTATACAGCAAACTGCAAAAAGAAGTAAATTTAATTCAATTTATAAATCATCATAAAATTCTCTTTATATCAAAATGATATATTTATGTAAAATGTTTTATTTAGCTTTATGTAGAGGAAAAACTGGAGTGAGATTTTAAGGGATACAGTACCCTTGAAATGTCCTAAAAATTGTATACAGAATGATTCGCTACCAGACCGATAAACTTTCAGGGTGTGTAGGGGTTACAAAGACGGCTCAGAATCCCATAGGAATGCAGGGTAAAAAAGTGCCGTACTTGCGAGATATGGTGGGAAAAAAAGCAACACATTAATGAGACAGAAACATTTAATTAAAAGTTTGTACTACAACAAGTGTTTGAAATCACTACCAGAAGTCGTTTGACAGGCCTGATAGCGGCGCTTCGAGGAATTTCTTACGTTCTGGAAGATTCCTGGCGTATCACGTATCCTCCTGGCAGCTACAAATATGAAAGTGATGAGGTCTTTAACTGATGGAACGGGCATCTCGTACACCTAAATTTTCATGTGACCCCAGAAGAAGTCCATGCGTGATAGGTCCGGTGATCTCGCAGGCCAATGAACCGGGCAGCCACCTCTTATCCACCACTTTCCAAAGGTTACTTTGAGGTGTTGGACGTGAGGTGTTGAGGTTACGGACGTGAATTCCGTAATGAGGAGGAACCCCGTCATGCTGGTACCTCATGAAATGACACAAAGATGGAGGAACATGTGCGACGTTAAAAAGTGTGGGTATGACTCGTTGCAAAAAAAAATCATGTATAGTCTACTTTCCAAGGGACTGGGCCAAAAGTACAGTCCAATGAGGTGCGTCCAAAAATGTAGACTTAAACATTGATTGAGAAACGCTGTTGAGCTGCAAGGACACAAATGCAACCGAAATACGACTTCCTCAGAATCGGTGTTAGTACAACCTCCATTCAGCACCATATACCGTAAGATAGCCGGGAGGAAACTTCCAGAATGTAAGGATTTCCATGCAGAGCCACTGTCATGCCTGCCAGATGACTTCTGGGCGTAATTTCGAACACCTGTTGTAGTACAAACTTTCAATAAAATGTTTTTTGTTCCGTTAGTGTGTTGCTGTTTCTGTTCTTTTTCTCTGCTTCGTTACATCATAGTTCGCAATTACGGCATTTGCGACCTAGCTTTCCTATATGATTCTAAATCGTCTCTGTAACTGCTACATACCCTGCAAGTTTGTTGGTCTGGTAGCGAATCATCCAGTATATGAGAGCTAAAGTTTGGAATAAGTAAACTGAAAAATGTAAACAAGCACATTTTGGGACTTGACCACGTGTTTTTTTTAGAAATGACAGTAATTTCATGTTATTTTTCTTATTATCAACTCTATGACTACTAATTTTATTTTGCTTGTTCATAACTGAAAAGTTTACCTTTCTTTTTGGTGGCTGTAATTTTCACTTGAGCTATTTGTAGATATTTCGTGTTTTATTTTTAGTGCAGTTATTGTATTTATTCTAATTATGTTTTTTATAATGAAAAAAAAATGTATTTCAGTACTTTTTTGAAAGCTACTGTTAAAATTTGATTGTAGATTTTGGTATTAATTTTTTTTTAATTGTTGATGATTTGGCGTGAAAATCAATAGTTTAAATATGTGATGTCTTTCTGTTAAAGATTGAATTTAGAGTTAAACGGAAATAAACCAAATACCACCAAGCGTGTGTAATGATAAAGAAATAAATTTTTAAGAGAAATGTTACATAGGAAAAGAAAATGCTCTTGTACATATTTCTTTATTCTAAGGTGCATGTTATTCAATTGAAAATAGTGATTGCAAATTTTCTTTTCATCGTTTTATTAACAATATATAAACCACATAATACATAGTACAACTAAAAAGAAAATACAAAATTAGATGATAGCATAACAAACGACAATCGATTCAATAAAAAGGAATTTGAACAAGAATTATCGTTATCATTGTCCCAAACGAAATAGTTACCTCGTCTTTAACTGTTTAAATTTCCCTTTCGGGAAAGGAAGATTCGCTTAAATTTCCCTTTTGTAGGGATTACCACGACAGGTGTGAAGGACAAGACGAACAAGAATACTGTCGCAAGTGTGACGGGATTCTTTTGAGGCTTAAAAAATAATATAAATGTTTTATTTGTAAATGTTGTTAATAAAACGATGAAAAGAAAATGTGCAATCACTATATGCAATTGAATAACATGCACCTTAGAATAAGGAAATATTTACAACAGCATTTTCTTTTCCTAAGTAAAATTTCTCTTATAAAAATTTATTTCTCTATCAGTACACACGGATGGAGTAAATTTTAAAAATTTTATAATTTTAATTTTTATTCATCACAAATTTTCGTACAAATTTATCATTTCTCATCATTCGATAAAAATTTTTTAAAAATGGCTTCACTTTTCCTTTTTTCAGATTATCTTCCATTTTTTTAGGTGAAAAGCAATCAACACTCTGTAAAAGAGACAAAAATTTGAACTCAGTTTACGTGCAAATGCAATTATTTGTAAGGAAAATATATAAATAATATTTTAATAGGTCATTGAAGCATATAATACTTATTTTTTCAGAGTTGTAAAATTTAAAATGGCTTTTCTCAGTTTGTGTTTTTGCGATTAAAATTGCATCGACAATATATACAAAGTTTCGACTGAAATCCTTTTCTGGAATAGACACTCTATATAACATGCTTAAACATACTTTTTAAATGATTACACAGAAAACAATTGTTCAAAGGGCTCGAGCCCTCAAGTATCGAATCTGTTGTAAGTATCAGAAATGACATAAATTGTATTTATTACACAACCTCCATTTAAATGAAAAAAATTAACAACGTAATTATCAAGGTCTTACTCCGAAAGTTATATGAGATATTTAAGTATTCTAAATAGATACTATTGTACTATTATTATTTATTGTGATACGAAATAACTCTTACTCCATATGTGCAGTGTTAATTAATATACAACAAAAGAATACAAATTTGAATTAATTATACAAACATATAATATGAATGAAAATTATATGAAAGTGAAGTGTTCTGTTTTACTAACTTAGTAGAGATGAACAAGTATCCGATAGGTTGTAGGTTCGGATCCCGTACTTCTAAAGACCCTTATAAAGTGTGACTGATACTGTTAAATGTATCAAAGTAGTTCCAAGTCCTTTAGTTAGGGTGGCGTGCGTATGAAAAATAGAGGAATATAACAGGTGTAGTATTCTCGTTACTTGATTACGAGTAAAAGTTATGAAGTCCTACAGCAATACCTCTCCCATTGCTTCTGGAGTGGACGTAACTTAATCCAACCAATTTTGTTTTAACAATGCAAATAATTTTCTTTTTTTGAAAGCTTTTTTCTGCATTGATTAATGTATTATATGCCACGTGTAAGAGAACAAATCTCATTTTTCAATTCCTACTATTAGTTCACTCCCTCCCAATATATATATTATATATCTTGCTCAAATTTTCAGTCGTTAATAAAATACTTTCTATTCATCCATTAAAGTTCAATTACATTTTTTAAACTTGTAGTGGATGATACTTAAGGTTAATATAGTTTTTTTCAAATATTAAGTCATTAATTAAATTAAAAAATGAATAAATAGTAACTAACAAAAATAGTCCAACACCATATATAGAAAGGAATATGAAAAATTGCTTTCTATTATGTGACTTATAATATTGTGATTCTGTTATATGTAGATACATATTTATATTAATAGTAATTATTTAATAAAAAGTAACTAAAATAAAAATTTTCTTTGTTGGCCTATGGAGGAATTGACTTAATTTTTTTATACTACTTGTTCTGTTTTCAGTTCGTGGCAATATAAATCTGGAGAAAATATTTTTAAAGCATTTTTAAAAAAAATAGTATTTATTCATACCATATTTCTTATATTGCTATATTTCAGATTTTTTTAAGCATATATCTGTCTTTAAAATATATAAGTTCAGCAATATGTTCTTGAATTGTATGAAATGAATTATGTATTTACTTTTGACTACGTTCTAATGAATTATATATACGGAAACAAACTACAGTAAAACTTCCATATCTGCCTGAATTTATGTCCTCAAAGTACATCGTTCAAAGAATTCTTTCGTCCAGAAATTCTACTTCTTAACTTTCCCTCTGTCAAGTTTTTTAACACGTATATAAATCCTTAATCTCCATCGCTGCTCAATAAAAACAAAAGTCCACGAAAAAGATCCCGCATGGTTTGGAAAGTGGCCGTAGCCAACCATTCTTTAAGAAGATCCAATTCTTTGAAGACCTTTCTTTCTCTTATTCGTCAAGAACTTAATAATAGTTTGGAGGTAAGGAGAGAAAAAAAAATGCGTGTGAGATTCTCTTTCTCTTCGTATTTCTCATGGGAAATTGTAACCCAATGGTACAGAAGTAAAGTAGAAGTCGTTACGAAGTGGATGTCCTGTAGCATACGAATAAAAAATAGTGTTCGCTATCCGAAAAAATGGTTCTGAACAATGTGTGAACAAAAACCTTCTTTTTTTTTAACTTCCTCAGAAAATGTTACAGGAGACTTCCTCTGAATGATAGTCTAGTTTTCTGACGTCAATGAAAACAATAAATATCTGTAATTTGCTGTATGATTAGGCCAGCTAGAACGCGTCTTGGGTGATATATTAAATGATTCAGATTTTTTTTATTTCTTACTCATAGTTATTTTTCATGCTTATTGTAATGAAGTTATTCAAGGAATACAGGGTTATGACATGAGAAAATAAATGCAAGGAAGTGTTAGAGTATTCGAAAACATCTTTAAATGGATAAAAGTTTAAAAATTTATTCAAAACTATATAATTTTATGTCACAACGTTTTATGTAAAATATGGTTTCAGGACATAATAATAATAAATAATATAAATAAATAAAATAGCAATTTGTATGCGTCGGTTTTTCATGAATATTATTTTTAAGTTTTGAAGATTTACACACATTCTAAAATTAAACAAGTTTAAACTTTAATTATAACATATCTCAGGTATAATTATCATATATTCTAAAATCATGTTAAAGAATTTGAGAATAATTTTACTGATCCGTAATCACTACATTACAATAGTTGTTTGCTTCATGCTTTCAAAGATAATTAATCGATCAATTTTATTCCTATATACGAATGAAAATAATATCCTGCAAAAGCTTAAACTCTATTCTAAGACTCTGCTCTTCTGTAAATGTATCCCAAGAACAACACAGCATACGTATTTAAATTTAACAAAATAGTTTTTTTTTATTTCCAATGGCTAGGGTTACAGAAGATCACTACACCACAAGGGAGTAGGAACGAAAACAAAAACAGACAAAATAAACAAAGTAAGGAAAAAAATAAAATAAAAATGGCGAGAAAAGTCTATGAACCCAATAAGTCCCTAGCTTGCTAATAAAGGTCTCACAGAGAGGAGCCCTTTAGGGCTGGGCAACGGCGAATATGGTCAGAATCCATATCCTCAAGAAAATCGCCGAGCGGGAAAATAGGGGCCTATGCAACATGAATTCTATGTAGATGTTTTAGGAGAAAGTCGTTTCTAGTGGTGAGACGAAACTCGGCAACTGCTTTACGTCTTGGCCACATGGGACGATCTTTAAGATTATTCCACCACATCTTATTGGAATTTCTCACAGCGTATTGTCTTGAAGAGAGATCATTCAACTTTTTCTTAATGATACGCCTGGCACTGGTAAAAGGGACATCTTTCCTTGTTATCTGTTGAATGGAAGCTCCCTTCTTTGCTAGGTGGTTAGCAAACTCATTACCAGTTACACCGCAGTGTCCAGGGATCCACTGCAAGACGATTTGCTTAGTGTACTCAGACAGAATCTGCAGCAGTTTCT
>BMAV01020413.1:313340-327719 GCA_019973955.1 Trichonephila inaurata madagascariensis | reverse complement strand
GAAATCGCTTCTGAGATATTAATACAGTCAAAATGAGTAGATAAAATCAAATTTGAATGAAAATTATGATTGGGAAAATTATATTGGGTTTCCTTTTTCATGCATAATCTGAAGCCTTATTTACAACGATATGTATCTTCAACTATTCCTTCACTGAGCTGTAATGTTCAAGAGTTTAAATATTTACACAAAGGTATTTACATACAAAATTTCATTACAACCAGATGAGTCTTCCTTTCGATCTTTTTTAACACCCTTTTATAAGCTTCACTTGTAAGTAAAGAAAATTTTGAACTCAGTTTTTATCCACTTTAAAAAGTCAGATTAATTCGAAATTTTGCTTACTTGTCCAGGACTGATGAAAATACAATAATTTAAAAATTGTGTCCATGGTCCTGATCAGAATCTTCAGGATTAACGATTTTCCATTTTAAATACCATCCCGTATATGGTGACTAATTTCAGATCCCATTTCCAGATTTGGTGTGACTAGAAGATTAAGTTACAACTTAATTACCCATCCGGTATAGTGGTTAGAGAGACTGATTGCTGTGCCGTAGGGCCTGGGTTTGAATCCCGGAGAAGACATGGATGTTTGTAAGTGTATAGTGACTTCGCGGCATGGGGGTACTGTAAATAGCAAGTCCTCTCGTCTGGTTGGTGGAAGGGGAAGAGAGGTGGGATGCCCCTGACCACCTCCAGGTGTCCTTTATCAAAATAGGGGTGGAAATGAGCCAAATCGTACTGTCACCTTTATGTTGATCAAAGCTCCGGCTAACGACAGGCGTCACTTAGACCTTTATCATGATGGATTTCGAGGGCCTCGATCTGACCTTTGCCGATCAGATCACATCAGAAACAAGAACAACAGTTACAACTTAGTTCAATTAACTATAAAAGGGTGTTTTTAGTTTTTTATATATAAACTATAATTTATTCAACCATAAGATACATTTATGAAACAAATGGATAATGCTCATTAAGTTAATTTTCATTATAATTATTGTATATATGTGCTGTTATATCACAGAGTTATAATATTATCATTTAAAATATATATATATGCTAAAAAATACTAAGCTCCACACAGACTTATTTGAATAATTGAACGTTCTTAAAGTGACAGATGAGTCTAGCTAAAAACAGAAAATTTTTTATCGGAGTAATTTTGATTCCTTTTAGTTTTGTTACAAAGTTTTAGAGCAGATTTCAAACTCAATTTTTCGATAGCGTTTAGTTTCAGCATTTGTATTCAGATATTGAACTTCCGTAACTATAATATAATTGTTAGTTTTTGAATTCTGACATTTTGTTCTTGACAGTTTTTAGAAATTATTTTTTCTTTAAAACTGGCATTATAGAATTCTGTAATAAAATTTGAACTTATTCGTCCAGTTATTTGGAATAAAATATTTTTGCTTTAGAAAAACTGTTAAATTGAATTTTTAATACAACAGTCACTCACAGAATCTTTCCTTCTCACTGTTTCATTTCTAAAGATTATATTTTTGTATTTATCGTATTTCTTATTTCAGATGTGTTGTGGGCTCTATGTAATATATGGTTACAATTGGTATAACTCGAAAATAGGCAGAAGTAGAGAGGGGAAGAGAGAAAGAGAGAGATGTATTATATAAAAAGAAACTGAAATAATTAAGATAGAGATAGTTGGAAATTTTATTTTAAGTAGTTCAATTATTTTTTTGTTTAGTAAAAAAGGTTTTAAAACTTGGAATTTTTGATTACTCTTCCCAGATAACTAAGCTTTCATACGACACAGTTAGAAAATTTAATGAGTGAGGTATAAGCTCAGAGTTAACCCCTCAATTGCCGATTAAAAGTTCAGCGATTCACTACCCAGTACCACCGTTTTTCACATAGAGGTGGCACCTATGCGGTGTATTAAAGGGGAGGGGGAGGAAATGCACAAATAAGCGAATTTTTCTCTGAAATAAGTACTAAGTACTTCGCAAACACTGTCAAGGTCATTCTATTGCATTCCATAACCTTCAGAATAATTTTACTGACATCAGCGAAAAGAAAAGAACCCTGTTTTGGAAAGACGCATAAATACGTCCAGGTCACTCAACGCACCATTTGAGCGAGACGTATTTATACGTTGGTGACATTAAGGGGTTAATGCCATGATAACTAAAAGTGAAACATTTCTTTGTTGAGGTTCCAGTTCAGCCGATTTCATCATTTGTCTGTAGCTGATAAGGATTGATGATTGTGCTGTAAGGTATTTTTTAATTAACATTCCTTTTTTTGAACAATGCAATGTTAAATATCTAGCGAACTTCATTAATTTCGAAAATGACGAGCAAACGGAAGGGAAGAAATGATAACATCTGAGGTGGTATTTAAGTCACCGTGTTTAAAGATTTTGAAACTTAGATTTAACAATGTATTCTTTACTTAGTACTCTTCTTAGTTTACTTAGTGCTTTTTGGTAGAATTAAGAATGGAAAATGTAATCCAAGGTCATAAGTTCGAGACCTTACCACAAAGCTAAATTGGAGCTGTTATAGGGTATTGAGGTATATTAGATTTTAATATTTATATGGAGATATATGTCTTTCAAATTCCTATTAGCTTTAGGAAATCTCTTTCTCTAAAATAGGAGAAAAGCCTCACACTCATTCACTGATTCACTCACTCACTCACTCATTCATTCCCTCATTCATCATGAAATTTCCGATACTATTAGAGTGACAAAATTAAAATTTCGCAAGCATGTTTCTTTTGTTGAAAAGACATCTATTAAGTACGGGTTTTGAGAAAATCCTAAATGTAACAGATAAAAAAATATATATATTTCCGTTTTAGAAATTGAAGTCCAATCCTAACAGAAATCAAGAAGCTAAGCCTATTAGAATGATTTTAATACAATCAAAAGCTTATTGTTAGGTCTTATATATCATTTACTTAAAAACAATATATAGTCATGGAACATCAAGATATACTCAGTGAAGCGGGCAGGTAACGATTAGTATCCTATAAGAAAAATGAGAAATGCGATATATCTTTTGATAGCTATTTTGCTCTTATCTTGGACTTTCGACAGCATTATAATTTTGGAAATTTCTCTTTCTAGGTTTTATAGAATAAAACAAATTTGTTTTCCAGCTTTTTTTTTGTTATCTTATTAAGCTATTTAGTTTTATATTGTGTGTGTAAATTTCTTAAGTTTTTTTAGAAATATAATAATGTACAAATAAAAAGAATCAATTAATCCATTAAAATTCACAATTTAGTCATAAATATTATGTAACCTGTCTATAACACAGATAGACAAAATTATTACTACTGTTAATAAGCAAAATATATTTGTAAATATTATGATGTTAATCACTTCATTGGTTAACTTTATACCGAACCTCCACTTGCATTGGTGCTAGGGTTGGCGGAATGAAGAACCATTTTCCAAAATCAACAAGTTTTTTTTTTTATTCTTTCAACTGTAGTAGTAGCTCATGGGGGGGGGGCGAGTCAGTTTTAGCCTATTATAAATATTGATGAGAAAAAATATTTATCAACAATATTTGGCTTGATTCCTTGAACTTGAGCCACAAGATTCCTAATCCTTTTTCCTAGATACACTCACAATACAAATATAAGTTTTAATTTAATTTAACATCCACACACGTCCACTTGCTATCTTCCTCCACGAACTCAATTCACTCAACTTTAAATAGTAGTTCGATTTTGCATACATCACGGTTCCTTTACAGAAAGAGGTACTCAAATCAAACAATTTATTAAAAGTATTTTCCTTTGAAGATTAACAGAAAGGTGCAAATAAAATTCGTTGCAAATCAAATAATTAACTATTATTAACCTACAGCTCCTAAGTTTTAAGATTTAGGGACATTACCTTTGATATTTAAATTTTAAACAACTTGATAGAGATAATGTATATAAATGGTATAAGCTTCGAATTTCATTCGAATATTTACATTATTACCAAAAAACTTAACCAAAGAATTGTAAGGGAGACATTTACCAGATCACTTGTTTCAAAATATTAATCGTCAGATTGATTGAATATTAACGTCGCACTATTCAGCTACACGAGGGCTTTTGGCGACGGACCACGTAATTTTGAACCATGGTCAAGTGACGTGGACGACACCTCTGAGCTGGCCCACCACACCAACGGGAGGACGTTTCAGCTCTCGACAGATTTAACGTGCATCGCTGCCCTACACGGCGGGTCTTCTTTCTTTCCGTGTAGGGCTGCCCTACACGGCTGCTCTACACGGGTCCTACACACAAAGAAAGTCACGGTCCGATACCTATGCCACTCGGCTACCGCAGTCTATTAATCGTCAGATAATTATGTGTAGTTTTCACTTTGGAAAGTATTTGAAAATCACGTGAAAACTAAATCATATTAATGCAAATGAAAGAAAATTTACACACAATTTAAGTAAAAATTTCTTATTGAATTCTTTCACCATAATTCGATCCACGATATTTAGACAATCATGTGTATTAGTTTGATTAGGAAATGTGTGGTTAGTTCCACTAGATAACTTGTAATGGTTTATATAATTGCTAGTTACATCCAGTTAGCGCTTTGATTGTATTTCTCAATCTACAAATTTGATTAAATTATTTTCTGAAGTAATACTTTTACATCTTAAGACAAAACTACTGCATTGAAAAATTATGCCAAGTGGGTATTGTGCTTTTAGATAATAATTCCAACAATTTTTTTAATTAATTGATATATCAATATGTGTGGTTAACTAGATATAATAATTGTAGTTTGTGCATCTGAAGAATGTGTTGATCATAATCTGACCAACAGAAAGGATTAAATACGATTTAAATGATTCAATCCTAAAAACAAAAATTGATTTACGAGGAATGAACACAATTTCCTAATGACTAATATTTCCTTACCAAAATTTTTATTTTCCTTGTTCTAGTTTTCAGAAGTTAGAAACATCAATAAAAAAGTTTACCTTAGTTGTATGTTACATTAGCTAGAGTACCAGAATTAGTTTTTGTTGTATTATATATAAATATATATAAATTACCCGCTTCAAAATTTACTTTAGAATTTTTCTACGAAAAATTTAATTTGTGGTTACCCATAAATGTTTGCTCCTATTAGATATGTTAACTTTCACCTTTTTATTAAAATCGTTTGAGAGCAATACATTATAAAATAAAAAAATGCTGAAATCATTTATTAGCCTTATTATGCATAAGAATGAAATAAATAAAAACAAAAAGAGTGGGAAGGAATTGTAGACTATGCATAAATATATAACAAACGAAATGAAAAAAAATGTTAAGTAAAAAACATCAATATAGAGCAATGAATATACATGTAGTGCTTTATGCAACTGAAATTTTAAGGAAAGATATTTTAAAAAAAAACTATAAAAGACAGTATCATGTAATTCGCTAACAGCGAAACTCGTATATACATTTTTTCAAACATTACTTATGCGCTAATATTTTTTAAAGAGTAATATATAAGATTATTAAGCTAAAATTTTTATAAGACAGCTTTTATTTCATGTTCTTTAAATTAATTAAACTTTTAAAATCCTTTTAGTCTTTTTTATCGAAATTAGTCATAATTACGGTTTTTGAAATCATTATTATCTATTTTTTAACACAATATGAGTTGCTTTTAAATTCATATAATCAGTTCAAAAAGGAAACATACCAAACATGATATTTTTTCACTTTTTAAGTTTTAAAAATAAATGTGTTTTTTTTAGAAATTGAATATCAATAGGTACAAAAATAATGAATAATTTAAACATTTACTTGGAAAAAAATTGATTACTGAAATTTTTAGCGGGTATTGTTTTTAAGACAAAAAAAAAAAAAAAAAAAAAAAAAAATTAAACCATCTAAAAGTTTTAGTTAAAATTATATATATTTTCCTTCCTTCGTATTTATATTTAACAACTAGCTGGAGTATCCATTCATCGCATCAGTTAAATTTTCAAAAATAAAATTCAGCGATCAAGCATAAATTTTTTTTTTGCTAGCTGAATTCATCACAATCTGTCCAGTTTATCATTTGTGCAAAAGACGACGTATTAAAAATTGTAATATTCTTTTTTAAATCATGGTCCACAATTTAACAGCTTTCTAAAAATATGCAACGGATTTTGAAAAGAACCCTTAATTGTGATGATTCATTCGAAAAGAACATTCTGTTACGGAAACAGACGAATAGATACTATAAAGTTCTTCCATGACTCATGTGACGAAACACGTAAAAAGATTTGCGAAACGGTTCGCTTTTTTTTTTTTTTTTACAAAAGAAAAAAAAAAAAAAAAAACTTGCTTACTTTAGTTTTTTCTAACATCATTTTTAATCAGAAATGGATGTTTTTCAAAACCATATTTAAAAATTCGCAAAGAATTGACTAATAAGTTTACATATTTCGAACAAAATTGTCTTAAATAAAATAATTAGATCTCTCAGATAGTGTAAACTCATTAGTTTATGCTCAATAGCTAGACAAAAAAATTACTTTAACACTAAATTTAAAAAAAAAAAAAAAAAATCTAAAACAAACTTTGAACATTTTGAACTTAGTTATTTGAAAATAGTACAGTAAATTCGATGAATTAGTTATGATACAGTTTCCTCAATTTTTCAGTAATAGGGCTAATTGTGTGAACTCATACAATTTTTGGACTTTTCAAAACTTGATTTATTTTTTCTTTCTAAGCAAAGACGTTTTCACTAGTAGAGTTTATATATTTTGCGCAAATTAGTGCTTAACTTTAATATTAACTGTAGTTTATTTAATTTTTAAGGGGACCACATGGCACAATTTATACAATAATCTTTGATTTAATGGTTTTAACAATTTTTTTTGATTGTATATGGTATGGATTACGTAAAATATGGAATACGCAAAATAGATGTATATGGATGTATGTGTATGGAATACGTAAAATAGAAAAAAATACTAAGCTTTTAATTTTTTATAGAAAAGCTTTAAAATTTATGAAGGGATTTGAAAATACTACTCCTACAATAATTGATGTACACACATGAGATTTGATTTACAAATATGTCAAACTATACATACTTATGAGTTTACTACTACCCTCTACAAACATAAAGGGGGGGGGCGAGACTCACTCACTCACATCAAGATATGTCCGGAACTATTAAAACTACAGACTTCAAATATGGTAGACATGTTCTTTTAATATAGTAGAGATCCACTAAGATCGGATTTTGCAAAAATAGAGCCCCAAGGGGCGTTGCGGGGGCTTACGGGGTGTTATAAATAAATATTCCCGTTTTTGAACTATTATGCCTACTGACTTGAAATTTGGTAAATATGTTCCTTTCATGGACTGCAAATCCGCTTCAAAACTGGTTTTATGAAATTCGACCTCCAAGGGGCGTTGTGGGTTCTAAAGGGGTGTTATAGATAAATATTCCCGTTTTTGAAATATTAGTCGTACAGGCGTGAAATTTAGTAGGAACGTTCCTTTCATGGAGTAGAGGTCCACTACAAAAGGGATTTTGCGAAAATTGACCCTTAAAGGGTGTAGCGTGGGCTTAGGGGGGGGTAGATAAACATTTCCGTTTTGGAACTATTAGACCAACCGACTGAAAATTGGTAGGCATGCACTTTTTATGGAGTAGTTTCTATAAAAATGAATTTTGCGAACATCGACCTCCTCTAAGGAGCCTTCATCACCGAGAAGTTAAGGGGAATAATAGAAAAAAAAATTCCTGTTTTTGAATTGTTAGATCCACATACTTGGAAGTTTGTTAAGCATGTTTTTTTTTAATTTTTCTTTTTAATTAATACCATTTTCACCCTAAGAATGTTTTTTTCGAAAACCGACTTCTGCGGCGGGGGGCGGGGGGTGTTACTGGGGCGTATTGATAAAAAAAAATCCCATTTTCGGACTATTAGGCCTTTAACAATGAAATCTGGTATGTCTGTTTCTTTAGTTGAATTGAAAAAAATCCGCTATATATATATATATATATATTTGTAGTATTCATACAACATTATATGGAATACCTAGTGAAGTGGTCGGGTAATGGCTAGTGATTGATACACTTAAAATAATATTTTATTTTCTGAATGCTTATTGAAAATTCATTGAAAAATGTGCAAATTCCAAATTCAACTATTTTTTTTTTAAAAAACAAGTATTGCTTCGATTTAAAAATGCATAACAAATTTGTTACATGTACTATTGACAGTAGGTTAAAAAAATTAAAAGCGATAAAATGAAAAAAAACCTTTGCATTTTAAATGAAGATAAATGAGTTATTTTTTCTTTCTGAGATAAATAGGCTTAAAGCTTTTATCTGCCGTTGGGATGTGAATAAAAACGAACATAAAAGTCATCATAACATTGAATTTATTTTTTTTACTTCGAGCTTTCAAATTTTGCGAAATTATAGAAAACTATCAAGAATATATAATTTGGGCTAAAAACTCTTATTTGATTTTTCCGTAAATTTTTGTCCATTGAATCCTACTGTGTCCTCTTAACGGAATTGTTTCCTTTGTATATCTTTGCGGTTAGAAAATTCTTAATCCTAAAGAGAAGCATTAGAATGACGCTAATTAAAACAAAGAAACCCAAAAAAGACATTAATTTTCTTGTCTACTTTGAAATTGATCCTGGATTATAGCCAACAATCTAGTGCTTTATTCCATAGTATAATATAAATCAAATAAAAATTATTTGGGAGTATTACAAGTGAAATAATAATAATAACATTCCTGTATTAGTTTTTTACTCTGTGAATTCTCAAAGAGGTTGGTTGTTGCCCAGTGGTCAAGATATCGGATCACGGCAGGCATGTCATGAGTTCGAGCCCAGTACCACTAAAGACCCTCCCTGTAGGGCAGCGATGTACGTTAAATCTGTCGAGAGCTGAAACGTCCTCCCGTTGGTGTGGTGTGGTAGTTAGGAGAGTGGTGCCAGCTCAGGTGTCGTCCGCGTCACTTGACCATGGTTCAAAATTACGTGGTACATCGCCAAAAGCCCTCGTGTAGCTGAACAGTGTGACGTTAATATTCACTCACTCACTCAAAGAGGTTAAAACTTTATGAAAAAAAGTACGTTATCTTCTAATGAGCAATTCATAGTTCTTTAAATATTTTTACTCTAAAAATATTACTACTGCATAACACATTCAAAATACATTTTAGAAGAGAGATTCTACATAATTCAAATTTATTTTACCAGTCCGCTCCAAGCAATGATTGTCATTAGAAATATCAGTGCATTTGTTACTTTCAATTTCAATTAATTCTTGCTCTGTGTCTGAATTTCGGATGAATTTCAATTAGTTGATATTCTGCGTCAGAACCTGACCGCGTTTTAATATAACTTGCAGTTTTGTAATCATACGCTTCATTTCAGTTTTCATTATGTGACAAATTTTCCCTCGTATTTCAAAAGATTCATTACTCGGGTTATATTTCCTTTCCTCTGGAGTCGAAACTCATTTAATGAATGTTTTTATAAGATAAGGGAGAGTTATATATATAGGAAAAAGAAAAATCCACTACTTAAATTAAACAGGCACAAAAAAAAACTAATAAAGAGAACAAAATTTACTACAAATACAAAATGTTCTATGTTTAGAAACCTTGGTTCTAGAAAATATCGAAAATTATCGAAGTATCTTGTACAAATGTCATACTAAGAGCAAATATTGAAGGGAAAAAAGAGTTTTATTAAAGTATTAAACTCGTGAGATAATTGTGAGACTAACTTAGGTTCGAAAATCATGATACCAAGTATTAACCAGGAATAATGTTCCTAAATGAATATTGGATGGATCAGAAAGTAACTAAGGCCTCAAACTACAGATCATTAAATGTTAAAGAGAGTCAAGTTTTGTGAACTAGAATACTTAATTATCCGTTACTGAGCAGTTATGTTCACCATAAAATGTGATACTTTTCAAAATATTAAGTAATATATCGTTATGAATTCTTAAACATATGTCAATGTATAATGGACACAGGAGACATATATGAACATTTCAATATTTTCGTATTTTAATCGCACAGTCTCTCTCTTCTGGGTTAATTCTCATTTATAAGTAATACATTCTGCATTTTCTGGGAGTAATGCACTTTAATAAATATAATTAGTCTACTACGGAGATAAATAATTTAGCAGCAGAGAGGAGGATATTCGTATCAAGATGAAAATAATTTTTAAGGAGAAAGAGTTATTTTAACCTGGGAGAAGGCGCGTACTCGGTATTAACCTCAATCCTTTTTTTTATAATTATTTTTATTGTACTAATAAAAAAATCGTAATTCCAGTGAATAAAATAATATAATTAAGATGAAGTATATTTACCTATTTTTAAGGACTTTTCACTTTTTCTTTGATAATTTGAGAAAAAAATCCAACCAAACTGAACTGAAATGTTTCAAATATGCGTGACTTAAAGGATACAAATCACAGACACTTTTTGCTAACATTACAGGAATGATATTTGCAGGCAAAATTATCATATTTTGTTTAAGTTCTTGTAGTTTTATTGTACTTAGATGATCGACAAATAGGATGTTGAGCTTCTTCTTGCTTATGTCTTTTTGACCAGACGCAGTGTGTCATGTGGTACAATTTTGGTTTTATATCTTTCTTGATGGAGTTTTTCAGGTAGCATTTGAACATTTTCCTTTCAATTCAAACATTTCATGTTCATCTCTTTTCTGAATTTTTTTTTCGCTATCATGATTAATGTCCATTATTTCATCAAGTTCTTCCCTTGCTTTATCAGTTTCAACTTCATCCAACAGAGATTGCAGATGCCCATTTCTTTTTTTTATATTCTGTTCTCATTTACATTTATAAAACATAATGAGTCAGAACAAAACTATCAAAACCACTAAGTCGTTCAACGGGGGAAAATGTAGCGTGTTCATAGAAAATATTTTGGGAAAAAAAGTGGTCACGCGGGGAACTCAGTCAACCCTAGTACCTTAAGACTGTAAAAAGAGATACATGAAAAAAATACATTTTGGTTCCCATGAAGACTCATATAAGAGGATACTCTCTAAGAGGGTAAATGGTAACAAACAAACGGTTTTCCCAGAATTAAAGATTTCGTGAGCCTGTGTTGACACTGTAGCCCCCTCGACTGTTTTCCCGGGTTAACGTGGCTCTAAAAAGCAGCACGAGGGCTATTGGTGAAGGACCTTGTAATTATGAATCATGGTCAAGAGAAGAGAACGACACCTGAGTTGTTACCCCATCATCTAACTTCCATACCACGCCAATGGTAGGACGTTTGTTTCGACAGATTTAACGTGCAGTTGCCCCCTCTACGCTCTGCAGATCTTTTTCGGCACTAGGCTCGAACTCATGATCCGCAAACCACAAGTCCATTACCTTGACCATTAGGCTACCATGGCTGAATTTTTTTAAGGAAAATAGATGTAAACCATGTTCATAAATTTTTTTATGCTCTTTTTATTAACATTTATAAAAGCAAATGAACTGCCATAAAGTTAAAAATTTTTCCTAATATCAAGTTATATTCGGTGTACAAAAATTTAAAATACCATGCCGAATGTTTTTGATATGCTAGAAACGCCAAAATCACGATCGAACGTGGATGGATTTTGTTGTTTACATCCAAGTCAATAATTAGTTTTATTGCTTGATAGTCAAAAGTTTGACTTCCACAAAGTAATTTATGCATTACGTATTTTCTTTACTTGAATAGTTTCATTAAGTAAAAATTGAAAAAAAAAAAAACCAAAAAACTTCTGAACTATAAAAATTTCAAATCCGTTAAGAAATATATAATATATATCCCTAATAAATTCATAATATAATGTTAACTGTAATATGAACGTATAAAAATAAATTTCATTTGTCTTAGAAACGATTCTTCTAAATTATTTGAAAATTTTTTACACATTCTGTATGTACAAACAGAGTAAAGCTAGAAAGAAAAACTTCTCATGCACCTCTTCTTACTGATTTGATCTGAATTGGAAAAAAAAGTGTTTTTCTTTCGATTTTAAGTCGCTCTGTTAAGCAACTCGAGTTATTTAAGAGACAGACCACATAATTTTGATCTATGGCAAGTGACGAAAATGAAACCTGAGCTGGTACCCCCTCTGTAAGCTTCCGCACCATGTCAATGGAAGGACTCTGAATCTCAATAGATTTAACCTTTTAACTGGCATGCACGATATTATCTCGGGAATAGCACTAGTGCTCAAAATGTCATGCCCGAGATTATCTTGGGCAGGGCACTAGTTCTCCGAAATGACACTCCCAAGATTATACGGGTTAATTTTTTGGGTAATTTACTATGAGTGGTGTAGATCACTGTGATCAGGATATGTCCTTTCATCCGGCAATCCGAAAATGACAGAAAAAGTATTATAAAAAGATTTATTTACATTTACTAGACAAGGTACTCTGGAACTCATTTTTGCTTTATAAAAGGTAGTTGAAACGTCTTACATTTTTAGAATTTCGAATTAAAGTTGTAGAAGAGATTTTACATAAATATGAGGATACAGCTTCAGGACAAAAGAATCCTGGCAGGCCACCTACAGTAGATAACTCTGCTCTTCTTACTGAACGACATTTTATATCTCATATTCTTCCTACTCCTGCGAAATGTCAGCCTACAAGACATTGCAAAGTTTGTTGATCAAAAAAAAGATGCAAATGGAAAAAAGGTAAGGAAAAACACGATTACATGTTGTAATAATTTCGGAGTTGGTCTGTGCTTGGAAAAGTGTGTGTGTGTTTCCAGTTACACCACACACAACTTCAATATTGAACTCTACTAATAGGTATTCATTTTTATTATTATTTTTTTTGAAAATAATGCTGTACTAGAAGAGAACTTTAAACCTGCCACGCTGTAGGGTAGCCACTTCAAGCGAATATGCAGTTGCTATAAAACCTACAACTTTTTATGCAAGTGATTCAAAATATCATTTTTTAACTACTAAGTATATTTTATTTTGTACTAAGTGTTTGACTTCTTGCAATAAAAAAAGTTTGACAATTTATGCACCTTAATCATCAAAATAACTTGACAGTTAATGGGCATCGTCCCCTGCACGGTGGGTCTTCAGTGGCATTAAGTTTTGAAACCTTGACACGACAACACCGGCTACAAGTATGCGACCATTAGCATACGCCTACGCGACCATCTAAATGGGATCAGGTTAATGATTAAACAATAGTTTTTTCTCAAAGCAAGTTAGGGGAGAGTACAAATGAATATTAATCAATAGAAGTCAGTAGTCAGTAATAGTCAATAATAATTCAATAGTTTTTTGTAAATACATACTTAATGAATTGTATTATAAGAAATGCGATTCAATGACTAAAACATAAATATTATTCTGAACAAATTTTCAATTTATATTTGAATAAAATGTATTTAATTAATCTATTGAAGGCAAATTTTGCTCAAAATACACAATAAAATGCGTCTATAGGTAACGCATATAAATTATAACAAATTTCAACTTTTTTATCGAAGTTTAGAAAGGAATTTAGACAAAAATGGCGAATTTATTCGCATGCAAATTCAAACATCAGATTTCATATTCGAAGGATTGTCTCGTGAGAATTTTGAACACAGTTCCTCAATTCTCTAGTATCCATAGAATACTGCGAAGCAAATTCCTGCCTGTTTCAACAAGAACTTGGGTCGTGTGATATGGTCTAAGCAGCATAAAAACGATTTCAGTACCAAGATGTGAAAAAGGATTGGTCAACATATAAAAGAATATCAGAATTGAATCTGAAACATGTGGAATAAACTACAGAAATGGTTAACTTTTTCTACGGATTTGAAAAAGGAGTGGAGATATTCTTTGGTACAAATACATGTATGAATTTTTTTTTTAAAAAAAATACTATGTTTGCAATGTTAGCTGTTAAGTTGTTTCTGTACAGATGTATAATATCCTAATAATTCTATGAGGATACACTATTTGATCAATTTTCAATCGAATTGTTTCGAGTTTTTTTTTAAAAAACTAAGGTACATGTAATTTTTACCAGTTTTCTAGAGTCAAGGGGCAAGGGTGGTAATAAAATAAAAACAGGTATAACTCTATAGTTCAGTGTTAAGTCTGAAATTTCTAATTAAAGTACTAGGTATCAATTTTCACTTTTTATGTACCTCATCAATTGGAAAGTAATTACTTTTTCACAAGTTATACATATATATATATATATATATAATTATTAGTACTTATACCCTTATATTATTCTAAAATCACATAAATCCTGAAAGTGGATATCAATCACTCATTTACTTAGTCTACGTATTACGATGATATTCAACTAAAAAGACGGGAATGAGTGAGAGTTATATAAATGTCTTATTATAAGGCA
>BMAV01020413.1:106543-308340 GCA_019973955.1 Trichonephila inaurata madagascariensis | reverse complement strand
CATACTTTAATCGATATTTAGGAAACACTGTTAAAGTCCATGAACTAGAAAACTGCGCCAACACGGTTCATATAATATTTTCTCCTTTTTTTTTAATTCTACATAATCAGGGGAATTAAAAAGAGGCCACCCAACCGGTATAGTGGTTTGCGACGCTGACTGCGGTGCCGCAGGGACTGGATTCGAATCCCGGAGAAGACATTGATGTTTGTAAATGTGTATAGTGCCATTGCGGCATGGGGGTACTCTATATAACCGTCGAGCCGAAAGTCTTCTCGTGAGGATGGGGGAGGGGGAAGAGAAGTGGGAGGCCCCGGGCCACCCCTAGGGTTTTCTCCCTCTAAATAGGGGTGGAACCGAGCAAAATCGTACTGTCACCTGCATGGTGCTCAAAGCTAAGGCTAACGACAGGCGTAAAAATTCTTGCCCTTAGCCGCGATGAATTTCACGGGCCTCGATCTGACTACGTCAGGCAGGTGGCATTAGTCACAACAACAACACAAAAAGAGGTAAATACCACACAAATAACCAGTTGTAATGGCCTATCCCCCAGGGGACGCTTCCTCATCATCTTGTCGACCTAAATCTGTAGGAGGGAAAGATGGATGACCAAGACTAACCATGATAAATCTAATTTATTATTATCAAAGATAATATTCGAGAACAAGCAATCTATAAAGGGAATCTTTTTGGAGTGATATAAAGAAAGCGCCACACACACACACAACCTTATGTGAATAAGCGTACGAGAAATCCGATTAGATTAACTTTTAATCAATCCTATCTTAATACTCCTAAATTCACTGATTTATTCTAGTAGATAAATCCGCCTTCTTTAGTCACGCGGCGTAATTCTTATTCTTACCGTATTAGCACAGCTTTCATCGACTCCGCTCCTTCTCCATCTCCTTATACGATTATTAAACTTTAACTATATAAACACTAGCTAATTTGTATCTCATGGTTTCTTCTTGAGAGGGATGGCTGTGAAATAACGCGATTTCTGGCCCAAAGATTCCCCAAGAGGATTATTAGTTGAAAGTCACGTAAAGCTCCGTCACACAGTTATTAAACTCCTATTATCCGATCGATAATTGGAGTTTTTAAAGTACAAAACCCTTTCAAACTCCTCTATTTTCTTTCGTAATTCAAAGTCGAGTATTTCCTGAACTATATTAAAAGGTATTGCATGAAATTTAAATTTAAAGGTTTCATAACACGAGGGATTCAAATATTTAAAAATTCCTGCATATTACAATTCACTCTTTTTTGTATTTGCATTTAATAATTTATATCTTTTCATAATATAACTTTGTTCATTTTATTTCTAAACTATTTAAAGTTTGGAGCAAGAAACTTTTTTTAAAGAGACTTAGCATAACTCTTTTTAAACCGTCCAGAGTTTTTGAAACATTCATTAAATATTAGTGGAGCCACATTGCTAAAGTTACTGCAGATCAAATATTTCCAAGTGGAGCATTACGAAGTTTGAAATTTAGGTATTTATTATAGAGTAAGAAATTAGGGGGAAAAAATTAGATACCAAAAAAGGGAAAACATTTTAGAAGTTAATTAAGTAAATTTTATAATTAAATTATAATGTTACAATTTTGGTCCTTTTCTATTAACAATGATAACAACGTTGCCCACCTTTAATGAACATTGTGAAATTTATTAAGTATCCCATTCCTTTTTTTTTGTAACTGTGTACCAAATATTTCTCTGTACCTAGTGTAGGTGCCGTTACTTGTCGTTTCTGATACTTGAATATAATACTAACGACTGACATGTTTACTAAATTAACTTTACTTAATTGGTTTTGATACTGTTATCGTAATATCTTAAATACTTCTGTATAATTATATTTAATTATGCTGAAAAATAGGGCATGCAATATATAATTATTAAAACGAATTTATCACATTACATGATGTCTTTAGATATATAATTGCATGTGTTTTTCCACATTTATATTCATAAATTCAAATTTTTGTAATTGGTTTCATTATATAAAAAGAATAGACCTTTGAAAAATAATGGATAGTGAATGTGTTGAGTCTCCAAAAGTTAAATTAAGTGTCTACTAAATGCTTAGTGGGTATAAGTGCTTTTTTTTATCGTCAAAAATTCGCAATTATGCATTAAAGAACATTAAAACTATTAAAGTATAGAATATATACAGGAAAAACTTGTTTTGTCCTTGTGGCTAAATGTTTTTCCCCGTACAGCAACACTTCTCAAACTGTGGGGCGGGCTCCCCTAGGGGGGTGCCATGATAAACCTAGGGGCATATTGAGAAGTCGAAAACAAAAGATAATTTAAAAAAATTGTAAACAAACAAAGTACATTCTGACATAATAAAAAATAATCATTTTTACACCGATTTAATACACTTATAAATCTATCAGTACAGCAAAATGTATTTTATAATTAGTTTAACAATACTGAGTTAAGAACCAATTTAAAAATTACCAGTGCTCCACGGGCTTGTCATTTTTAAAATTACATGCAAAAATTAACACTTATCTTGAGAATTTTTGAATGGTTTATAATTAATTCCTTAACTGCCGATTAAAAGTTACGCGATTCGCTCCCCAATGCCGCTGTTTTGCGCGTACGTATGTGTTTTATTGGAGAGAGAGGGTGGGGAGAGAAAGGGAATAAACACACACACACACACTGTCAAGGTCCTTTTATTACATTTCAAAACCTTCGAAATAATTTTATGGATAGCAATTAACAGAAAGGATTTTATTTCGTATAAACGTGTACTTACGTCCGGGGCAATTTACGCACTGGCTGAGTGAGACATTTATATACGCCGGTGGCAGTTAAGAAGTTAAAGTCGCATTGCTGCTTTAGTGTCAAAGTATTGTATTATCGAATTCAATATATTATTATTGTATGGGGGGGCGCGATGAAAATTATGATTGAATATCGGGTCGCAAGAATTGAAAGTTTGAGAAGCACGGATGTACAGAGATACAAAAAGCTGCGGGAAGAACTTAAGGGGAAGGGATAGTACTTTCAATTTGAAATAAAGAGTTGTAGCAGGCAAATGTTTTCGAATGAGGACCACAATTTATCGAAGGTTTATCCTAAGAAATTACGGAGCTCAATAAATCTTATACCTGGTGAAAATTAAAAATTATAGAATCTTAATGATTTGCAAATTTGAAAAATAATATGTGCGCTCTCGTGAGATGCAAGTAATAATTTTTATCACTGAGTATAAGCTGAAGAAAGATTGACTATACATTACAAATCCATACAGAGTATGTAACTACACTTTATTCTCTAAGCAAACAATTTAAATTTAGTTTCAAGCCAGTGATTTGTATGTAAATCTGATAACAATTTTTAAATAATTAGAAGAAGCTATTGCCAACCTGTCGAGACACCTCTATTAAAGTAGAAATACATCAGAAGACACATCTGAAACTTTTGCTTAGATATAAATACGCATAAAAAAGATGCATAATCTTACTAAAATATATATTTTTATGAAAGTAGCCGACAAAAAAAGGATAAAAATTGTAACCCTTCTATGTACAATACTGTCTCAGCTTTTTCTAATATTCCAACAAATTATTCGACCAAAGAATTGTTGATTAACTTTTTTGGTCTTCTCAGTCAACAATTTTCACCCGCAAACATTTCACGACAGATATTTTCGAAGTAAAACTTCTCAATAAATCTTTTTCACGATTCACCAGTCAGGAAACAAACAAAAGACGGACATTTTCAGGTCTAATAATTCTTCGCTTCCTGTTAAAGAAAGAACAAATACGGTTTTGTGTGCCAGTATACCTACCATCCACATATGGTTTTGAGCCGCATATTTTTTCCATTAAACCTCCAAGACGGAAGTTCAATTTAAATGTTCTTTCCAACATTTCAAGAAAGTACTCTATTCTTCCTGTTCCTTGCCTTTTTTTTTTCATTTCGTTCAAATTTGCATATTGCAAGAAAACATTTTCTATGGGTTTCCCAGGGAGCAGAAAATTTGTCTTTTAGAGGGGGATGAGGTAAGCATTTGTAATGCGTGTTACGATTTAAGGGAGTTCATTTTTAGAAGACTACCTTCCATTACAGCCCTGTTACGAAATGGAAAGGGCAAGCTCATTTATCTGGCATCTTCATTCCTTATTCAGAAACGAAAAATGTAAGCAAACTATATCCAAGATATTTCAAAAAGCTCCCCAGAGTCCTTCCAGAATGGCTGCGATAGAATATCCTCCAGAAAATACTGTGAATTACTTTCTCAAACTTTATACTGGTTCATACATTTTTACTTATGGCTTTCTCTATGATGCAAGATTATTTGAAGTAATTTCAGCTTTTGTTTTCAAAATAAAAGAATAGAGTTTAGATAATTTATTAAAAATTGTATACTTCGCTATTGATTTCTTATGGATTCATTTGTTGTATTAATTTGAGCATTTTTTAAACGTTTTATTTTTATTTTTGTGCCATTTTTATTCTTAATAAAGTACAGCCACTAAAAATCTATTCTTAACACTTCATTTTCATAGCCTTGGCTAAATATAAAGGATATACAGCTGTACTCAGATTTACCGAGCCCCTATATAACGAATTTCACGATCTAACGAATTCTCCCGATTAAAATGAATGCAAAAACCACTATTTAACGAATAATAAACCTAAAATTAACGAATTATTTCAACAGCCCAAGAAAAATGTTTTTGTATGCACTAAATTTCTACGGGAGAGTGTAACCCAATATTAAACTTTACAGGTGCTGATCAGTTATGAGTGTAACCTATCGCGGGATTTTTGAATAGGACTGGAAATTCCTTTCTTAACTCAACCCATTCCACAGTGCAAGAGATATTTCAAGATATTTCAAAAGTTTTTACCATTTACTTCTTTTCTTGACCTAAGTGAGGTTGATTATAAATAAGGTTTTGCAGAAAAAATTTTGTTTTTGAAAAATTGTGAAGCATCGTAGATTGTTGAAATACAGTCGAAAAATGTTTTTAGAAAGTAGGAATTTCAGACATTAATGTGAAAAGTGATGAAGATTTCGCCCCTGATGACGGAGTCGTATGAAAAGAAGTCATTTCCGGGATAGATTTTAACGAATCTGTCACATTTGATGTGATAGATTGTCTACCTGTGCAAAAATGAATTTGAAGAAGTTGATGATTAGTCGGAGCCCAGAAATAACGCTTCTGATGCAAAATTTCAAATGAAACTCCTATCAAAACTCTTACATTTTCTAATACATTACGTTGCTTGGACATTGAAAACATACCTCAAGCAGAAAGATATAAATGACGCAATGCTTTTTCTCAGCAATAAGTCGAAAACCTCTTTTGAATCAGGTATAAAAATTTATCAGTTTTTTAGTCAGTATTTTAAAATTCCCGATTAACTGGTGCGCGTAATAATTTGCTAATAGAGTGCTTCTCAAACTTTCAATGCTCGCGACCCAATTTTCAATCATCATTTTCATCGCGCCCCCCTCCACACAATAACATTGTATTGAATTCACTAATGCTATACTTTTACACTAAAGCTACAGTACGACTTTAACCTCTTATGTGCCACCGACGTATATAAACGTCTCTATCAGCCAAAGCTTTAAACATCTGGACGTATATATACGTCTTTCCGAAGTACGATCTCTTCTGTGCACTGCTATCCATAAAATTATTCCTAAGGCTTTGGAATGTAGTAAAAGGACCTTGACAGTCTGCAAAGAATTTACTTATTTGAGAGGATTTTGCTTGTTTAATCCTTTTCCTCTCCCCCCAAAAAAACCCTATCAAAATACGCGCGTCTACGTGGAAAACCATGACATTGGGGACCGAACCGCGTACTTTTTAATAGGCATTTAAGGAATTAATTATAAACCGTACAAATCATCAAGGTAATTGTTGATACAACAAGCCCATGGGGTCACTGGAAATTATCAAACTTGTTCTTAACTTAGTATTGTTAAATTAATAATAAAATACATTGTACACAGTACAGATTCTTTTATAAGTGTATTACATCAGTAAACGTATATTTTATATTTTATTATGTCAGAAAGTATTTTGTTTGCTTACTTTCAGTTATAAATTAATAATGCTTTGAATAATCTTTAGTTTTCAACTTTTCAATATGCTCGCGCCCCCCTTGTAGAGCTTTCACGCCTCTCAAGGGGGGCGCGCCGCACAGTTTGAGAAACGCTGTGCTAATAGTATGTTTAGCTGTTGAATAAAAAATGTAGAATTTCTATCAATGGACATTTTTTATTTAGTTGCTTACAGAGTTTTCAAAATGTGAGTGCAAAAAATTTGTATTTTGTTTTCACACACCGATATAACGAATAACTCTGAATTAACAAACAATGTGTTCGGTCCCAATGAATTCATTCAATCGGAGTCCAACTGTATATAGATGTAAAGATAAATATTACGATAGAAATCGCACAAACATAATCTGAATAGAACTTTAAATTAGATTTACAAGAAACGTTGTTGCCCATCCGGTACATTGGTTAACGAAGCTGACTGATTGGGTTCGAATCCCGGAGAAGACATGGGTGTTTATAAATGTACAGTGCCTTTGCGGCATGGGGAACTCTAAATAGCCCTCGAACCGCAAGTCTTCTCATGAGGTTAATGGAAGGGGAAGAGAAGTAGGAGGCCCTTGCCCCCCCAGGGTGTTCTCCGTTCAAATTGGGGTGGAACCGAGCTAAAAATCGTACTGTCACCTGTATGGTGCTCAAGGCTACGGACGACGATAGGTGTACATCTAGAAGTACAATCTGTCTCAGACTCTGGCATCTTTCTCTCCTTACCTCCAGGAAGGACAAGATAACACACACACAACAACCGTTAATATATGCATGGAATTAAAATTTAACGGTTGTCTTATAACGTGCTGTCTGCAATTGTATTAATGCATTTTTTATATTCTGTGACGTATATCAATCAACAAAAATAAAAAAAAAAAATACAACGACTCATTGAATTTAACGTAATTAAGAAGGGTTAAAATGTCTTATATATATATATATATATATATATATAACGAAGCTTTTAAACGTAGTTTCTTTCTTAATAATAATTTATGCTTGAGTGTGTTAACTGTAAAGTGTGCAAGTTTTGGATTCATCTGCTGATTTTTGCAAATTAAATCGATGAATCCAATAAAAGAATACACAAGAAATTAATAACAGTTATACTAGAGTTTTGATCGGGAAAACTGTAAATTAAGTATAAATATATATATAAATTATACATTTTTCAAAATAGTTAAGGAGGGCAAAAACTGCAATCGTGGAATACCGAATTCAGAGAAACTACATTTAACCACCTTGCAAACGCAAAAACTCAGGTATGTGTATATCTCAAATTTGTCCATCAATAAAAAAAATTATAAAATTAATTTAATTACAAACTTGTGTCACAGAATACAGTATTAAAGGAAAAGTTGACATCTCGATCATATCAACAGAAAACTGAATATAATGAAAATATATCATAAGCGCAATAAAAAAAGAATAGTTGTTGTTACTAATGTCACCTGATCGGCAAAGGCCAGATCAAAGCCCATGATATTCATCATGGGAAAGGGCTAAGTGACGCCTGTCGTTAGCCGTAGCCCATACAGGTGACAGAACGATTTAGCTCGGTTTCACTCCAATTTTAAGGGAGAACACCCTGGTGGTGGTCAAGGGCCTCCTACATCACTTCTCCTTCCACCAGCCTCACGAGAGGACTTGCGGCTCGACGGCTATTTAAAGTACCTCCATGCCACGAAGGAACTATACATTTACATCCATGTCTTCTCCAGGATTCAAACCCAGGCCCAATGGCACTGCAATCAGCGTCGCTAACCACTATATATATATCGGATGGGCGATTTCTTCAAAAGAATTAATACATATAAATATCAAAATTTTAAAAAATCGCTTTATGATTAAGAGAGTTTTGGTGAGGTTCGATGGGGGAAAACAATAGTCGACTCTCTCCACAAGAATAATTTTCCAATTATTTTTTCTTCGATAAAAGAAAATTCAAAATTCGTTTTTATGATTTTACTCACTCATTCTTCTGCACGTCCAGCATGTTATTGAAGAACTTTTGAGAGAAAGGATTTGAATCGGCCATAACAAAGTTGTTCGCGAGATGGTTCTCGTGGCTTGCCATGTCACGAGTTCGAGCCTAGTACTACTAAAGACCCGCCGTGTAGGGCAGCGATGCACGTTAAATCTGTCGAGAGCTGAAACGTCCTCCCGTTGGTGTGGTGTGGTAGTTAGGGGAGAGGGGTGCCAGCTCAGGTTTTCGTCCACGTCACTTGACTATGGTTCAAAATTACGTGGTCCGTCGCCAAACACCCTCGTGTAGCTGAACAGTGCGACGTTAATATTCACTCACTCGCGAGATGATTCCTCAGTTCAAAATCCGAACACACACAACACAAAACGTAAAGATGAAATTCGGTTCTAATCGCACTATTGTCAGCTTGAGAAAGAATAGCTCAATTTTTATCGTTGCCAACTACGAATGTACAAACATGCACAAAAACTGTTTCATTTCCCTCTATAAAACGTTTATTTTGGCCCAATGTCACTAAAGAACCTCCATGTAGGGAGCGATGCACGTTAAATCTGTCGAGAGCTCAAACATCCTCCTGTTGGTGTGGTGTGGATGGTTAGAGGGTTTTCCAGCTCAGGAGTCGTCTACGTCACTTGACCGTGGTTCAAAATTACGTGGTCCGTCGCCAAACGCCTTCGTGTAGCTGAACAGTGCGACGTTAATTTTCACTGACTCACTCACTCGCGAGATGATTCCTCACACACACACACACACACAGTTCAAAATCCGAACACATACAACACAAAACGTAAAGGTGAAATTCGGTTCTAATCGCACTGTTATCAACTTGAGAAAGAATAGCTCAATTTTCATTGTTGGCAGTACAGATGCTTTAAACATGCTAAAAAGAGTTTTTTATTTCCCTCTATAAAACGTTTATTTTGGCTTTCGCTCGTTTGGATTGTACCGTCTAAGCTGTTGTAAATATAATGTTTGTGGAAGAAACGATAAAATGTAGAACACGAACTTTATTAAATCCAAATGGAATCTAACTTTTTTACTCTACTCGCAAGTTACTGTTACATAAAAATCAAACGATATATTTTATGATAAATCAGATATTGAATAGCAATATTTGGAGGCGATAAATAAAATTCTAAAAAAATTTTGTATAAAATCATATAATTTATAATGTAATTTGACTAAATTAATTGTTGCTATTATATTCAGAATGTTTTTTTTTCGTGTTCTGAGATCCAAAGGAACTAATTCTTGCAAAAATTTCGATATATATTTTCAGTCATTTTGGAGAACTTTAATTTAAAAATATTTTCAGTGTTGTGATGTATGATTTTATTCTGTAGTTAAAAGTGCTTAAAAATTAAAAATATTATGCATTTATTTGATGCCTGTAATTAAAATAATAGTTTCTTGCTTAAAATCATTGTCCTAAATTAATTACATAAAATAGTACATCATGTTTAATTTTCAAGAAATAATCTTGAAATTTTGTTTTAAAAATTAAGCATAAATAAATAACCTTTATATAATGATTTGTGGTGCTGGTGATATCGGGGGCGGCGCTGGCTGTAGTTTATGTTCCTTAGATGGGCGATATTACAATATGGTTACCTTAATATTTTATCGTCTGTTGATGGCGGTTTGCATGGGGATAGCGTATATTAGAAATAACATTCTTTTTTTCCCGCTGCTTAACCCTTTAATTTCAGACGACATCTTTAAAAATTTAACGCATTTCAGTTTAATTTTTTCTATTCTTTTGCATCTTCTGTTATTTAATTATGGGCTATTTTCAGATATGAATCTTTCTAAAATGAGTGAGTACTAGAATATATTTTTTCTTAAAGAATAGTGTGCTTTTAATTGTACTATAAATCATTTATTTTCGTTTTAAAATTGTTTTTTTCGTTCTTTGTTCGCGCTGAAATTCGTTGGAAGGAACCTGCGGAGAAGTGCAAGTTTCATATTGCAAGAAACTGCACTACTTTGTAATTGATATTCTAGAATTAATTTTAACATACATTATGTAATTATTTTATTCATAATGAAAAAAATGCAATTATTACTATGTGTAATAATCCTATAATATTTTTATTTATAATTGTTTCTTTTAGCGTTTATTTATAAATATTATTAACATTTTTTGTTATTTAAAATTTAATGTTGTTGTTTATTTTAAAATTTAAATTTTTTAATTATTTATTTATTTAATTAAAATTATTTTTATTTAATTATAATTATCTTTTTATTTATAACTTTCTTTGTTTTTTTTAAGGTTTCATGTTTTTTATAATTATGTTTTACGAGTTCTCTTATGCATTAATTTTTTTTTTTAAAATTGACGATTATTCTTTTAAAAAACCTTTTTAATTATTTTATTGATTATTATTTCTAAAACCGTTATAAAATCGTAATATGAATATTATATATAATTAAGAAAAATAATATTTAAGATTATATTTTTGCGCTTATATAATACTATTAAGTTCATGCTATTTTTTATTACATATTATTATTCATTATTTATTGATTGATCTAGGCTTTCTCAATCTCTTCCTCTATATCCTTCATTTGAAATACTTTTCCCAATGTATTTCAAAACATTTTTTAAAAAATTATTGCGTACAAAAATACCGCGACCGATATTGTTTCATTCCAGCAACGAGAAGCGTTGTTTGGCAAAATCCTTATCAAAAGCAATTTCCTATTACCCCCGTTATGAAATTTTCCCCAAACTTTTTACCCCATAGGATCAATGTTTGATACTTTTACCACGGCCAGCTGACGGGAAAGGTTAACTGTTTATATTTTAGTTTAATTTGATTTAATAATTTTATTTTAATTGTATTTAAATATGCTTTCAGCTTAAAAAAGTTACACCGAAAAATGAATATATATTGCTTTAACAAGGAATATAAAAGGATTTCTATGGAAAGTCGCTCAAACATGACGGAATACACCACAGGGATTGCGATACCGATCAATCAACCGGCATTAAGATCTAAAAAATACCGAATACCGGTATTGAGCTTTTGGTCCATTGCAATCCCTGACCACAGAAAATAAGATGGAAATAATTTCATGTTCCTTGGGAGGCCCGGTACTATTTGATCCATGGACCAGTGGTTGGGTTGATTGATTGATTAATAACGTCGCACTGTTTAGCCTAACGAGGGCTTTTGGCGACGGACCACGTAATTTTGAACCATTGTCAAGTGACGTGGACGACACCTGAGCTGGCACCCCTCTCTTAACTACCACATCACACCAACGGAATGACGTTTCAGCTCTCGACAGATTTAACGTGCATCGCTGCCCTACACGGCGGGTCTTTAGTGGTACTGGGGCTCGAACTTCGTGATAAGGCAAAGCCACGGTCTGATACCTATATTCACTGGCTGGGTCATGGCCACACGCAGGGGAAGTTGGGAACCACTGCTTTAAAACATGACTTTTTATTTTCTAACAGCTTTTTGTTTATCATTTACGGCCAAAAGTACTACTCATGTTTAATACAAATTAATGGGGCTACAAATATGTAATTATATTTTTAACACTTTAAAGTAGTATTATATTTTTATCCAAGTGGGCAAAATGTCTTACATTCTTATTTTATATTACACAATTTAAATTTAAATTACAACCTTGAAATAGATTTGTGTAAATCCAAATTTAATTCTTAATTTTATCTTACACTCAAAATATTGATTTTGTTGGGATTTCATGCCTACATTTTTTGGTAATGAGAGTGACATTATTTTCTAGACTGGCCAGAGAGAGAGAGAGAGAGAGCTGTGTTGTGTGTGATACCTGACATTGGTGAGGAGGAACGAGAATTCATGCACCCCCAATATGAATCTTGTATCACTGCTGGTGATCACCCTTTCGCGCGCGAGCACCTATTATAAAAAGCTTAAACATTAGAATTTTTGATTCCTCTTTGACCTAACCGGATTGATTGATTGAATATTAACGTCAATCTCTTTCAACCTGCCACACGAGGGCTTTTGGCGACGGACCACGTAATTTTGGAAACTTTCATGGCCTGGCGACGTGGATCACACCTTTGAGCTGGCACCTCTTCCTAACTACCACACCAACGGGAGGATGTTTCAGCTCGACAGATTTAACGTGCATCGCTGCCTCATACGCGGTCTTTGGTGGTACTGGGCTCTCGATCCCCGTGACAAGGCAAGCCACGATCCGGATACCTATACCCCCCTCGGCCAACAAGTGGCCCTTGACCTAACCGGTCTTTTCACTTAAGTGATAGTACTTCTGTGCATGTTAGTGCTTACTCACGGCCTTTCCGTACCCAAATTTCTATACTAAATCTACTTTGGCTCCCTCTATCTGTCTTAGCATTTTTGATAGATATTTTAAAACACAATATATATAAAATATATATCTATTTTGGTAATAATAATGCACATCTGATATCATAATAAATAGAAGTTTTCATGGCCTCAGAAACCAATTCAAGTCTAAGTTTATTTCTATAAATACCAAAAAGTGAGCATATATAAAACTTTAATCAGGTTTATAACTCTGCATGGAAGTGAATGTTAGACCCTCAATAAAGCGGAGGAAGAAAAGTTACTCATTTTTGAAAGTAAAAGGAAAATATTTGAACCTATTCAAAGAGAACAATGAGTGGAGAGTTCATTGCAATCATGAAATTTACAGGAAATATGACGGGAGTGAGACATTGTGAGAACTGTAAAAGCATCACGTATTAGGTGGCTGAGCCCCATCTGTACAGATATGTTTATGCCTTTTCTACCCAAAAAGTAACTTTTTCGAAAATTAAAAACACTAGACGTAGAGAATGTGACTCACTTACACCCGCAGGCCAAACGGTTAGGCCGCAGCCTTGCGGGTCGTATGTATCAGAGTCATGGCAGGCATGGTGTCATGAGTTCGAGCCTCAGTACCACCAAAAGACCGCCGTGTAGGGCAGCGATGCATGTTAAATCTGTCGAGAGCTGAAACGTCTTTCCGTTGGTGTGGTGTGGTAGTTAGAAGGGGAGGGTGCCAGCTCAGGTGTCAACCACGTCACTTGACCATCGTTCAAAATTACGTGGTCCGTCGCCAAAAGCCCTCGTGTAGCTCAACAGTACGACGTTAATATTCACTTAACGCCAAACGTTTCGACCTCATGGACCAGTGCATTCATAATTTAAATCCTGCGGACCACTAATAGGATTTTTTAAGTGTTAAATATATTTATACAAAAATTTGAGATCTAAGAACACACACGTAAAATGTACCTAGTTAATAAAATGAAACTATTAATTGTAACCAAATTATGAAAGCTTTATAAATAAACCATAGTAAGCTAAGCAAAAACTGTAAAACCAAACAATAAAAAAATCGTTTAAGGTATCCGACTACTTTCGGAACCGTGATTTTGCAAAAGCGTATAAATGGATAATACTTATGATATTTAGAGTCAATGACAGAAAACATATATAAAATTGTTTTGAAGAATATTACAATAAAAATTATTTAAGGCCAAATTATTTTGACAAAAATGAACATGAGTTTCAATCTATTAAAAATATTCTCCTGTGGCAAATGCATCTATTATAATAATATTTCGTCAGAGATAGCCCAGACCTGTACAGAGGTCTAACTAGAAGTTTCGAAAATATATAACTTAGAAGTGGGGCTATCCATATTTTAATGCAGACAACAGAGGGGAGAAATTCTACAGTAAATACGCCTATAGTTTTCAAAATGGCATGTAACTCTGAAAAATAATGTGAATTTTTTCTGCAAACTTCTATGTAGTTTAGTTTCGTATTTAGTAGTTTGAGTCATATACAGGTAAATATGTCATGGTTAGAAGGATTTTCTTTTCACCAAAGCAACATTTTGGAAAAAGGTGTTATTCTAAGTTAATTTTTTAGCCGAAATATATATATATATATTGGTATTTCAAAATAATTTTTTTGTCGGAAATTGTCCTTAAAACTATTTTATATACATGTATTCAATCTGCGACACCAGCATCGTACGAAAATTATCCATTTAAGGCGCGCTCTTTAAAATCTAATGGCCCGAAACGTAGTCGGATACCTTAAGTAAATCAAACTTTTAGCATTATACATTCCTGTATGAAGTGGCGTAATTCTGTACATTATCGTTTTTATAACTTTTCACGTATTGTAATGAATTTGAATTGCTTCACAATCCATCTTGTCGATAATTGAATGGGATGAAAGTATGTTCCACCAATATTTCTGCAACGAAGCGAAATTTTCCTTTGTGCACTTAATTAGTGTTCCCGCGGACCACCACTTTGGCGACCTCTTTTCTGACTTACGGGATGACTATGTTGAAAAATGCATCCACCTCATATACCGGGAATCAAACTGATGGAATGCCACATATGACTGACCTAAAGCTATTTGGAGGAGGATCAGCGAGTCGCTTGTGACCCAAAAGCGGGCCGTTATGTTATGAGAAGATATCAAGTAATAATGTATACCAAGCCTTCTATCTTGTATAATTTAATATCTATTATGTAAAATGCAGGTTCTTATTGTACTACTATATTACATTTCAGAAACATATATAATTCAATTGTAATCTAAGAGAACTACCAAAATTCTGCTTCTTAACTAATGCAACACGATTTTCGTCTTCTTTTAAGTGGCGTTTTCGGGCATATTAGATTTTTTACTAATTTGTTCTGTATTAAAAGTTTAAATTCTGCAGACCTACTCTATACCTGTTTTTCTTTTAAACCTTTGAAATTTTCGGCGGTAAACCCATTTTCAAATATTATGTTATTCTAGTATAGATTTATCGTTTATTTTACAGCATTATTAAAACCCCAATCCCAGCAAAAAGCTAAACCACAAAAGTTTATAAAATGATACTTTATCTGGTAATAATTATATGCTTATGGAAAAATTACCTTTCATTTTTTTTCTTAAAAACATTCCTTTGTCATTTTTCTATCCTTTACCTGTTAGACACACATATCAGACCTCGTCGAGAATTCTGTATATCCTAAATTGAACTAAGTACAACATCTAGCTACTGATATATCAATGCAAGAGTTAATTTCTTCCATTATGTGTGTTTGTGTTATGATGTGTGTGCAAAGCTTTATTTCTCTTATCAAAGATTTTATATTCCAGTTAAAAGTTTGTTTCATTGTTTTTCAACAGGCTTTTAAAACCCGCAACGGGCCGACTTTGTTTTCGTGGAAAGTTTTGGCACAATGCCATCAAGTCTGATGTTCTAAGTGTTCAATTTAATTGCACTGTTACAATCATTTCTAATCACAGGCACACAAAAGTGTAAATTGCAACTTTAAATCATGCAACTAATCTTTTTCGGTGCATTTTGTTGATTAATAATTGATCTGTTTCAGAAAATTTTCCTCGATGCATTGGTCATGGAAAAAGCAAAGGAAATCTGTCTGCTTTTGCAGTTCAATTTTTCAGTTCCAATGCTTAGCTGTTTCCAGGGGTTTCTGGTAAATAACATTGTGCAGCGAGGCTCCATGTAGAGATGCTTAATTCATAGCCTACCCTGAGGAAAAGAGCTGATCCCGCGCCCCCGAAGAATGAGATTTTCAATCTTCTGGACCAGGGAGAAGAAAAGAACGCAGCAAAATATTTATTTTACTTGTTCTCGTCCAGAAAGTCATCACTGGTTGAAATGAAACTTGATCGCTCCCTTCGAACCGCAGTAACCCAGCAGTTAAATATGCGTTAACTAAATCCTCTTAGAGATATGCGATCGGCAGGAACATTTAAATTGACAAGCTGAACCCTCTCGTTGCGTAGTTATTTTATCAAAGTAGGTTAAAAAATTGCGTATTTTTTATCAGTTCTTACGTAATAATGCTACAGTGATACTTCATGAAATTAATATACAGATTTAAAATATCACTTTATATATACATATATATATTTAAGATTAGTGTAATAGTTTTTCTAATATTTGCGGTTTTGTTTTAATTTCAAATAATTTTTTGCATTTCAAAAATTAATAAAATTTGTATTTCAGTATAATTAAGAGGGACTTCAACATTTGGAAGATCCCTCTTCCGAAGAGGGATCTTCCTCCTCTCGAAGATTGGAAATCCAAAAGTAGGTTTCTTATTTAACCAACTCGCTGTGCATGTCGCGATTTCCACAGGTATGTATTTTCCCCGACTATTTAGCTGTGCAACTTGTGCTGTTTCTGTTTATGCTTTCATTTACGTTTTAATGGTCATATTTTTATGATCGAATTCTATATTTTAAAATACAAACTCTTTTACAAAATTTTTGTGTATATTTTAACTCTAAAATGTAGAGGAGCGGAAATGCAGCGCTCTGATAGCAGTGGGGAAGTTGAGATCGTGCGATTGGTGAAATCGCTTTGCTGTCTTTATTCACCATTCCGCTTCACAGATTTCGCGCAAAATGCATCGTTTCACCAATTCAGAACTCACTGACCCCTCAGGGGTCTCACCTTCCTTAGGTCGTGGTACGGGTGTCACAATCCCGAGATACCCTAGTGATCTTTTCCTTTTCCCAAGGAGTTTACTATCTTTGGTAAAAACGGGTGTCACGACCCCGGGATACCCCAGTGATCCTTCTCCATTTTCGACCCTCCATCTTGTCATCCAATTTTTCCTTTTCTTTTCCCGTCCAGACCACAGACCTATGAATGTTTGGCGCAGTATAGCCAAAACTGGCTCTTGCGCCATAAAACATCAAACTCAGCGCAACTCAGAACTCACTGACATGCATTTGATGCATGGGGATGCAGATAAAAATGGAGTGACTGCTAAAATGATATATTGAATTAGTCGAGGTGCGTATTTGTACGTTACGCCACTGTGTGCGTGATTGTGAAAGGGTGTGGTTTTCATTAAGATATCCGAACATGTTGAAAATTACCAAATCCAGTCAAGACAGATATTTTTGTTTTTTATTTTATTGAATAGAGTTATTTTTTGGCTTTCCAAAACATACTTTGTTTTGTTTCTACGCTACCTAGAGGCCAAGCTACAACCAACTTTATAAAGTTAGAAAAACCGGAAGAGTGGGTCTTTGATCTACCTGAAATGGGCATTTAAATTGTTCAAAATCTATTATGTCGAGTCTGATAACTCAAAATATTACAAATGTATTTCTATAAAACTTTTTTAATCAGATATTCATGCTGTTTTCTAGAGAGAATGTGCTAAAATATATTTCTTATTGTATGAATACTTTTTTGTTAGGGCTAGTTATTTAAATAACGGTCTCATAAAGAATGTGATTTTCCTTATAATGTTTACTCAATCAGCTCTAAGATTTTCAAATTTTAATAAAACATTAAAATTTTAGTACATTCTCCAGATAAATACATCTAATTTGTTTTGGTAATACTTTTATTAATATAAGTTTATTACTTTTTTCACTAATTGCTTTGAAGTTTTATAAAAATATAGCTAAAATTTCACTTATAATTGTGATTTTTGTGAAATTTAGGCAATTTATTTTAAATATTGTTAATTAAATATTAGAATTTATTGCTATTGAGTGTCCCAAAGAAAGCATTTATAATGTTTTATGTTATTTTGTCAAAAAGTACTCCGGACGTGTTCTGATACCTTATGCGATTCCAAAGATAATTTTAATTCTTGAAGACAAAGAGTGTTCATTTTAGAAACGATTCGAAGAGGGATCCACTCTGTCGGGATTTACGATCTTAATTTTCACCCTATTTGCATTTTTACTTATTATTTTCAAGTATTTTTTCCGGCTGTAGAAATCTGATATCCGATTAACAAAATCAAATTTGAATTAACGCCGCAGTGGAAACTACATGAGGGTTATTAGACGTGCACCTCATAATTGTAAATCTTGGTCAAGAGATGAGGACAACACCAATTGTTACCACTTTCTCCTTTTATTCTACTCTCCGGCTTGGCTTTAAGGCTTGGTTAATTTATTTTGCTGAAATTTACCACCTTAAATCAAGTTTGCAATTAAACAAAAATATTTTGCTCTCCATCAATTCCTGACAAAATTAACAAAGTGTGCCCGCTGAAGGGATGAGCGGAAACGGCAGCTGAGTGTTCATGATCGCTAACTCGTGGCCAGTTTTGCTTCTCTCGTGTTATGGGTTCAAATCTTGGCGCCAGTGAAGATATGCTGAGAAGAGGGATGTGTGTGTGTGATACACGTTAAATCTATGCAGGTTGAAAGTTTTTATGTTGGCGTAGCATGGAAATTTGGAGAGTAGGATATCACTTCAGGTGTTGTGCTCGTTTGTCGATCCATTGGGTTAGTTGCAGTCTGGAAATGTTCAAGGGGACTGAGCTCACCCTAAAAAGCTTATAGCAAACTTTTTCAACTCACCGAACCCCTAGAACTAGGAGGTGTTTTCGTGGAACCCCTAGAACTAGGAGGTGTTTTCGTGGAACCCCTAGAACTAGAAGGGGTTTTCGTGGAAACCCTAGAACTAAGGGGTTTCATGGAAACCCTAGAACTAGAAGGGGTTTTCGTGGAAACCCTAGAACTAGAAGGGGTTTTCGTGGAAACCCTAGAACTAGAAGGGGTTTTCGTGGAAACCTATTCTACGCATACACTTAGAAGGGCATACCTTAAATTAATATTTAAAGTAGATCAACATGTTATAGGAACTTTATATGAAGGTAACTAAAAAGTGTTGCATTTAATATTAAAAAATTACAATCTATTTTTAATATAATTTACTCATTAATAATATTAATCTGTAATCCAAATGCCGCCTACTCACGCATTATGTTTGATAACTCGGATACGTGCTTGCATTTATTCACAAAAAATGTCAATTATATAGGTCTTTTGAAATTATCTGATGTGTGTGTGTGTGTCGCATTACATGTTCTGAGCTCGATTAATTTCTATACTTTGTTTTTGCTGTCACTCCCATTGAGAAATATTTTTTCACTTATACATATTATTCTGAATGGTATTAAAATGTTTATAGCTGTGTGAGAAATACTGTGTATTTTGGATGAATTTGCAATATACAACTTAGGAGCTGTTCTTGCTTAAATTAAGATCGAATCTATTAATATGTCGATAAGTTGCTCCCTCATTTTTATGGTAGGTGTTTTTTCCACGAATAAAGAAAGACGTATTTCCCACTAGAAAGCTATTTAGTTTTGCAAGACATTGTACTAACGAGTATAAAATTATCTCATTTAAACCGAGAAAGTAAATAATCAAATATTCCAAATCTTGTAGGTGATATATAAATATATATATATATATAATATAATAAAGATTAAAAGTTTGTATGTGTGTGTTTTAATATTCTTTTATTATATTATGATAAAAGTTTAAAAAGTATTGCAAGATATAAAGCTATTATGTATAAATAAAATTTTCAATTTCTTAATGACAGGGATTAGTTTTAAATTCTTGTAATTATACAAACTTCATAGGGAACGTGAATCCATTTGGCATACACATTTATAAGTTTCTTTTCGATTTTTTATTGTGATTCGTGGAGCTCTTGGGCATGCCTCGTAGAACCCCAGGGCTCCGTGGAACACAGTTTGAAGATCACTGGCTTACAGCTGCAAATCGACCTCCTGAAAAACAATCACAGCCGCACTTAGCCTTTATTGTACAAAAATAGTTTTTGTAACAGAAGTACATAAACACCAGTTTGCATAACTTACACACAAGCAAGTTTTAATATACCAGAATTACAAAATTTCAAAATACACAGGTAAGTAAAAAGACACAAAAAATATTCTAACAGAAAAAATAACATTCATTTTTTTTATGCATACAACATGTACAATGAATATTTGCACCATGTACGCATAGTTTTTACAAGAACAGTGATTTAATAAGATTTGACCCGTATGTCAGCATTAGAGTTCATAACCACCAATTCTTTTATCATCATTTTGTTTTTGCAGATTTTAATGCCATAGGAGCGAGGGGTCGGATCACCCACCTCTATCCCATTAATAGTAGTGATCTTGGAATAATAGACTGCAATATCATTAAAAAAAATTATGAGCCTTAACGCAGAAAATGCAAAATTCACGATAAATCGAAAATTTCTTCTTTATAAAATTTAGAAACACAGATGTAATATTAGGAGTTATAAGAAATAAAGTTGATGAGAGAGATAATTAGAGTAAATATTAAAATTTTAACGTTGTTGGCTACAGCTCATATAGGATGGAGAATCTGTTACAGGATATCTCTTACAGGTGGATATCTAATCTCTTAATTTACCGAAAGGAAGAGCAAAACAAAATACATTCTGACATGATAAAAAATAAAATACTTATTCACACTGATATAAGGTACTTATAATTGTATCAATGCGCAAAAGGTATTTAATAATAAGGTGACCAACCATCCTCCTTTTATAGGTCCTGTCCTTCCTCGAAATGTGTCCTGCTACTTGTCCTCCTTTTCAATACTTTAAAATGATATGTTAATCTCTGTGTTCAGAGATGAACCAAACATGTTTCCAATATGTCGAAGAATAGTCTGAAACAAATATCACAGGAAATAACAGTTTTCAATGGTGTTTTTTGACTTCATAAGTAAATTGGGCAGGTATAGAAAACTGTGTTGATTTTTTATCAAAAGAAATGCCTGATATTAAAATCGTCGACAATGGTCTGCTTGAAGAAATTGGAAAACTGAACGTATATTTAAATTATAAATTGAAACAATTGGAAAATCAACATGCTGAAATTGATAAAAGATGAGTTCAAATACTTAACTATTTCAAAAATGAACACATTCCGTATGAAAATTTAGTTATTCTTTTTGAATTTACGTTGTGCTACCCTGGAACTAATGTACCAGTTGAAAGTGTCTTTTCAGTTGGAAATTTTTGGATAAGTGAGAAATCAAGATTGAATGTTGATATTTTAGCTGTAGTACTTACAAAAAGGAAGCATATTTTTGTCGAAATATCCATACTTTTGGGAAAATAAATATTGATAAAAAAAAAAATTCATTCAATGAGAAAACATTGTTTAAGTAAATAATTAAAAAAAAATGAAGATAATTAGGTATTTTTGGGTTGGGTTAATAAAATGTTTCTTTTTTACGTTTAAATTTTTCTTAAACTTTTCGTCCTCCATATCAATGTAAATAATTGGTCACTTTATTATTAATTGATTTATCAAGCAAGTTTAGTAATTACTAGTGATTTTGGGGGTTTTTCATATACAAAAATATTCATATATTTATAAAAGGGAGTTATAATATTAAAGTCGCATTGTAGCTTTAGCATCGAAGTATATTATTATTGCATTCAATACATTGTTGTTGTACGAGGGCAGCGTGATGAAAATTATGACTCACAAAATTGGGTCCCAAATAAGGAAAGTTTGAGAAGCACTGTTCTAACCGCTAAACTCATAATTATAGTCTGTTTTCTACCCTTTGTTCTGATCTTGTGGAAATGGGATAAGATCTATTGTTTATTATTTACTAAAACCGCTGAGAACTGATTCAGAGGTCACCGGATTAAAAATAAAATTAATTTCTTACAAGCTTTTCGATTCAATAAGTGTACTTTTGTGTATCATACTGATGCATGCTTCAGAGAGAATATTGAACTTTTTTTAGTCAAAAATATCATTGACTTCAGTTAATCTTCTTTCATAAAAATATCTCACTCAGGCGTCTCCTCCAGGTTTTCTTCAGTTGGTTGATCCCCTACATTTGCAAACCAGGCCAACAACGCACCGTGATAGAATGTCAATGGTATTTTTTCCAGATTCTAAAAAGTCGACGCATTGGGGGTACCAATTCTCAAATGAATAACAAATAGTTTAAAAACTAAAAATGGGCTGCTTATTGTAGACCGAATTAAAAAAATGAAAAAATAAATTATATTTACTAAACAAAAACACGCTTTTGTTTAATCGAACGAAAAGGAAAGTTCTAATATAGGATAAAATGATTAACGAAAAATAAAGGTCATTCTGGTAAAAGCGTAAGTGCTTTTTGTACCAGTTACTTTATTAATTAACTCAGCATTGGAAAAGAACTAGTAAGAAATTATAATATTTGATATAAGTAATCCCAAGCTTTACCCCAAAAGTACTAATTTCCTGGTCAAATCATTTTATTCTATATTTATAATAATTACCTTAGTTCGTTTCAAACATAAAAGAGTGTTTTAGATTTTAAACTATAATTGATATTAAATCGCTATCTTAAAAACTGTGCTATTATCGTAAATAAGCAATTCTATTGTAAAGAATAAATTTCGCCATACTGAGGAAAATATACACTGATTCCGTAATGAAATGAAGATAAACGTTTTAGGTTTAAAAAAACATAATTCTCCTGTTTCATTCAACAAGAGCATTTGACTGGCGTTTCATGATTTCGAACTTTGTGCCGCTGAAATACAGTCCGTGTAGTTGAGCAGTTGTAATAAATTCTGTCAAGAATCAAAGTCCTCCCGTTAGAAAGTTAGGAGGGGTACTGGTTCAGGGACCATCCTTTCCAAGTGGTTCACATTGGCGGAGTGTCACCACATTCTTGTATAGTGACGTTAATATACCCAAATCCAACAACAATATTATTCTGATATACTTCATGGTTCCAGCCTGGTATCTCTGAAGACCCGTCGCGTAGATCGGGTAGATGCACGTCGTTGGTTGATCCTCAAAGTACCACCCTTGGCGGGATAGTTAACAGGGAGTGGCAACGTCCCCAGGTGTCGTCGTCCTCCATTGACCATGTATTGAAACCACGTAAGTCACCAATAGGCCTTCGAGTAGTTTTATAGGGCGACGTTAATATAAATTTTACCCACCCAACGCTAGAACATTAGTCAGATTTAGTTCATGAGTTCCAGCCTGGTGTTTTTGAAGACCCGCCGTAAAGAGGGGTAGATGCACGTCAAATCGGTTGGTCCTCAATCTCGTAGGTGTAGATCTAAGTTAGAGGTACCGTCTCGTCCTTCGTCGTCCTCCCATGACACATTAAACCAAACCACGGTAAGTCACAACAGCCATCGAGTGGTTTTATAAAACTGACGTTAATATAACTCTCACCCTTCCCTAGAATATTAGTCAGATATAGTTCATGAGTTTCAGCCTTGTGTCTCTGAAGACCCGCCGTGTAGAGGTAGCTGCACGTCAAATCGGTTGGTCTCAAAGTAACAACTTTGTGAATAAAAGGGGAGGGCAACGTCTCAGGTGTCGTCGTCCCTCCCTTGACCAAGGTTGAAACACACGTGTCACTGGCCAGGCCCTCGAGCAGTTTTACAGGGCGACGTTAATAAAATCTCACCACCAATTGTGAAACACATTAGTCAGATATAGTTCATGAGTTCCCAACCGCAAAAGCCCTTTGATAATGAGAGGGCTGGTGGGGGTCAAAATCGGTTTTTCCTCAAATTAAACCCTTGGTTTGTGGGAAGTTAGGAGCGAGGGTACCGTCTCAGGTGTCGTCGTCCTCCCCTGACCATTATGAAACTCACGGGATAAGTCACCAATAGCCCTCGAGTAGCTCAGAGCAGTGTGACGTTAATATGTAAATTCACTCACTCCACTAGAACATTACTCAGATATAGTTCATGAGTTCCAACCTGGTGTCTTTGAAGACCCACCGTGTAGAGGAGGTAGCTGTACATCAAATCGGTTGGTCCTCAAAGTAATCTCGTAGGTGTGGTGGGGAAGTTAGGAGAGAGGGTACCAGCTCAGGTGTAGTCGTCCTCCCCTGACCATGGTTCAAACTCACGGGGTAAGTCACCAACAGCCATCGAGTGGCTTTATAAACCGACGTTAATATAACTCTCACTCAACTAGAATATTAGTCAGATATAGTTCATGAGTTTCAACCTCTGGTGGTGTCTTTGAACACCTCGAGTGGTGGCTGGACGTCGAATCGGTTGGTCCTCAAAGTGCAACCCCCGGTGTGGTGGGGGAGTTAGGAGGAGGGTACCATCTCTCGCCAAATTATCCTCCCGACCATGTATTGAAACTCACGGGTAAGTCACCAATAGGCTCGAGTAGTTTTATAGTGACGTTAGCCATAAATCTCGCTCACCTACTCAGAACATTTATCAGATATATTTCATGAGTTCTAATCTAGTGTATTTGAAGACCCGCCGTGTAGAGGGGTAGCTGCACGTCAAATCGGTTGGTCCTCAAAGCAACTCTCTTGGTGTGGGAAGTTAATAGGAGGTACCGTCCAGGTGTCGTCGTCCTCCCCTGACCATGGTTGAAAACCTCACGGGGTAAAGTCACCGGCCAGGCCTCGAGTGTTTCATAAAAGTGACGTTATTATAAATCTCTACCTATTCCACTAGAACACAGTCGATTTAGTTCATGAGTTCCGACCTGGTGTCTTTGAAGACCCGCCGTAGAGGTAGCTGCACGTCAAAATCGGTTGGTCCTCAAAGTAACACCCTTTGGTGGGGTGCTGGGGCTGGGAGGGTACCGTCTCAGGTGTCGTCGTCTCCCTTGACCATGGTTGAAACTCTCACGGGGCAAGTCACCGGCCAGGCTCGAGTAGCTTTATAGTGTGACGTTAATATAAATCTCTACCATTCCACCAGAAACATTACTCAGATATACTAATGAGTTCAACCTGGTGTCTGAAAGACCCGCCGTGTAGAGGGGTGGCTGTAATGTCAAAATCGGTTGGTCCTCAAAGCAACTCTCTTGAGTGGTGGGGAAGTTATTGTGGGATATGGGTACCGTCTCTGCAGTGTCAGTCGTCTCCCTGACCGCTGTTGAAATCCTCACGGGGTAAGTTTCAAATTAATAGGCTTTTCCTTCGAGTAGCTTTTATAGGGCGACGTTAATATAAATCTCTCTTCTCACCTACCTTGTGAACATTGGCTGGGGATTTAGTTCATGAGTTCCAGCCTGGTGTTTTTGAAGACCCGCCGTAAAGAGGTAGATGTAATGCCAAATCGGTTGGTCCTCAATCTCAGGTGGTGATCTAAGTTATGGAGGGTACCGTCTCGTCTCGTCGTCCTCCCACGACAATAGTTCAAATCACGGGTAAAGTCGCCAAATGTTACCGAGGGTTTACAAACCGACGTTAATATAACTCTCACCTCCTAGAATATTAGTCAGATATGCTCATGAGTTTCAGCCTTTGTGTCTCTACACCCGCCGTAGAGGTAGCTTCACGTCAAATCGGTTGTCTCAAAGTAACAATCTCTTGGTGTGGTGTGGTGCTGCGCGGAGTGGCAACGTCTCCAGGTGTCGTCGTCCTTCCTTGACATGGTTGAAACATACGGGTAAGTCACCACCGGCCTCGAGTAGCGCCGTATAGGGCGACGTTAATAAAAAATCTCACCACCCACTAGAAATATTAGTCAAGATGGCGTTCACGAGTTCCCATCCTGTGTCTTTTGAAGACACCGAGAGGGCTGGTGGGGGTCAAATCGGTTTTTCCTCGTGTCCCCGGTATACCGCCCCACCGTCCATGTCACATCCGCGCCCAGAGTGACGTTAATATAAATCTCACTTCATTCCACTAGAAATACTTCCAGATATACCCATGAGTTCCAAACTGGTGTCTTTGAAGACCCACCATGTAGAGGGAGTTGCTGGACATCAAATCGGTTGGTCCTCAAAGTAATCTCGTAGGTGTGGTGCGGAAGTTAGGAGAGAGTGTACCAGCACAGGTGTAGTCGTCCTCCTCTGTCCATGGTTCAAACTCACGGGGTAAGTCACTAACAGCCATCGAGTGGCTTTATAAACCGACGTTAATATAACTCTCACTCAACTAGAGTATTAGTCAGATTTAGTTCGTGAGTTTCAACCTGGTGTCTTTGAAGACCCGAGTGGGGGTAGCTGGACGTCAAATCGGTTGGTCCTCAAAGTAACCCCTTGGTGTGGTGGGGAAGTTAGGAGGGAGGGTACCATCTCAATTATAGTCATCCTCCCCGACCATGTATATTGAAACTCACGATGTAAGTCACCAATAGCCATCGAGTAGCTTTATAGTGCGACGTTAATATAAATCTCAAGCCTACCTACTCAGAACATTTAATGATATATTTCATGAGTTCTAATCTAGTGTATTTGAAGACCCACCGTGTAGAGGGGGTAAATGCACGTTGAATCGGTTGGTCCTCAAAGCAACTCTCTTGGTGTGGTGGGGAAGTTAGGCGGGAGTTTACCGTCTCAAAAGTGTTCGCCCTTCCTGACGCCATGGTTGAACTTCACGGGGGTGGTGCCTACCTATAGGCCTCGAGTAGATTTATAGTGCGACGTTAATATAAATCTCACTCACTCCACTAGAACATTACTCAGATATATTTCATGAGTTCCAACCTGGTGTCTTTGAAGACCCGCCGTGTGGAGGTGGGTGAAGGCACGTCAAATCGGTTGGTCCCCAAAGCAACTCTCTTGGTGGAAGTTATTGGGAGTGGTACCGTCTGTGTGTCGTCGTCCTCCCCGACCATGGTTGAAACTCACGGGTAAGTCACCACAGGCCTCGAGTGTTTCACAGTGCGACGTTAACATAAATTCACTCATTCCACTAGAACATTACTCAGATATAATTAATGAGTTCCGTTCTGGTGTCTTTGAAGACCCGCCATGTAGAGGGGGTAGCTTAAAGTCAAATCGGTTGGTCCTCAAAGTAACACCCTTGCTGTGGTGGGGAAGTTAGGAGCGAGGGTACCGTCTCAGGTGTCGTCGTCCTCCCTTGACCATGGTTGAAACTCACGGGGTAAGTCACCAATAGGCCTCGAGTAGCTTTATAGTGTGACGTTAATATAAATCTCACCCATTCCACTAGAACATTACCTCAGATATAATTAATGAGTTCCAAACTGGTGTCTTTAAAGACCTGCCGTGTAGAGGGTAGCTGCACGTCAAATCGGTTGGTCCCTCAAAAGCAACCTCTTGGTGTGGTGGGAAGTTAATAGGAGGCACAACCAGTTAAGTTGTCGTCCTCCTTGACCATGGTTGAAACCTCAATGGGTAAGTCGTCACCAATAGGCTCCTGAGTAGTTTTTATAGTGTGACGTTAATATAAATTCCTACCATTCCACCAGAAACATTACCAGAGTTAAGAATTAATGAGGTCCAAACTGTTGTCTTTGAAGACCCGCCGTAGAGGAGGCTGCAACAAATCGGTTGGTCCCCTCAAAGCAACTCTCTTGGTGGTGGGGAAGCTAGGGCGGGAGTTTACCGTCTCAAAAGTGCTGTCATGCTCCCCTGACCATGGTTGAAACTCACGGGGTAAGTCACCAATAGGTCTCGAGAAGCCGTTAGTGACGTTAATAAGGGCAAATCTCACTCAATCTACCAGGAAATACCAGATATACTCAATGAGTTCCGACCTGGTGTCTTGAAGACCCGCCGAGGGGTAGTTTAAAGTCAAATCGGTTGTCCTCAAAGTAACACCCTTGGTGTGGTGGGAAGCTGGGATGGTACCGTCTCAGGTGTCGTCGTCCCTGACCATGGTTGAAACTACGGTAAGTCACCATTGTGGGTCTTCGAGGAAGCTTCGTATAGTGTGACGTTACTATAAATCTCACTCACCTACCAGAACATTACTTCAGATAATACCAATGAGGTCCAACCTTATGTCTTGAAGATCCGCCGTAGAGGTGTAGCTGCAATGTCAAATCGGTTGTCCTCAAAACAACTCTCTTGGTGTGGTGGAAGTTAGCTGGAGGTACCAAGCCAGGTGTCGTCGTCCTCCCTGACCGGTTCGAAAACTCACGTAAGTCACCATTAGGTCTCGAGTAGCTTTATAGCGTGACGTTAATATAAATCTCACTCATTCCACTAAACATTACTTCAGATATAATTAATGAGTTCCAACCTGGTGTCTTGAAGACCCAAGCCGTGTAGAGGGGGTAGTTGCACGTCAAAATCGGTTGTCCTCAAAAGCAAATCCTCTTGGTGCAGGAGCATAGGAGGGTACCGTCCAGGTGTCGTCGTCCTCCCTGACCATGGTTGAAAACTCACGGGGTAAGCTCCTACCACAGGCTTCGAGTAGCTCTATAGTGACGCACAGCAACTACCTGCCCACTCAGTACACATTAGTCAGATACAGTTCCAGAGTTTCCTGGCTTTGTGTTCCTGTGCTGAATCTCAAGCCGTGGGAGAGGCAGTTGTACATCAAATCTTGCGAGCCTGAAAGTAATCCCGTTGGTGGGGTGTGGAAGTTAGGACAAGGGTTGCCCCAGCTCAGTTGTCATCCTCTTCCCTGAACCATGATTCAAACTATTGGCGTCTGCGGGATTTCGACTTAAAAATAACGTCTCACTGATTTACTTAATAAGAACACTGTTCATATATATAATTAAAAAACACAATTTAGATTGTGAATTAAAATGAAATGTATATAAATCAATGAAAAGGCCATTAAATTGAATTTAAAAAGTGTAGTAAATTCCTTTTTAAAATAAAAGTTAAGATTGTTAATTTTTTTGTTTTAAATTTTTAAATGTCTGAAAGTTTTTTAATTTACATACACTGATACTTTCTATACGTGTTGAAAAATTAAACAACGGTACCACTTCTATATTTTTCTGACGAATATTTATAGGTAAATTTTAAAGTTTTTTAGTTTAATATTGATTTTAATTTTTAATCATATAATAATAGTGTTATTACTTCCATCAGTTTATTTAACTTTTTTTTCGTTAATTTGTATTAATAATTTGTTGTATTAATTGAAAGCCATTTTTTCACAAAACAATTTAAAAACATAAAGAATACCGAATTGTTTTAAAACAAATCTGATCGTAAGAAAAAACCTTCTTTATATTACACATTAACAATATTAAAAAATTTTACATGTTTCCTTGTGTTATAATTTTAAATTGCAAATGAATCTGTGGCAATACATTCAACTAAAAAGCACACTCTTTCTGTATCTGTTGTCGCATCAATCTGGTTCCTCTTCTGTTAAATCAGGGAATCAATTCTTTTCTTATATATGGGCTCTTATAATTACACAAAACATTCTTTGAAAAAGAAAGAAAGAAATAAATAAAAAACTATCGGAAACAGCAGGCAAGTACTGAACAAATTCTGCTGCTTGATTCGCTGCGGGATGTTCGTGTTCGTTACTCCTATTTTATGGGACCAACGGTCTAAACTGAGGTTATAAAAGGTGTGAACTAGTCAAAATTTGTCTTAGTGCCGTGATTGCCAGTAAGCGACATTTAACTATGATTTCTGAAAGTTTGGTAAACAAGCCTATACTCCAGTGATTCCCAAGCTCATGTACTTGTTAATAGTACAGAAGTACCGATCAACTAAGTTGGGGTTACAAAGGACTTATATTAAAAATTTTTGTGAATCTTCTGTACCGAGTTGGTAAACCAATGTCTGCTGAATGTGACTAAATCTGAGGATCTTATACCTCTGCTCATGGATTACAATTCTCCGAAGATTAACTGCAAAGAGGAGAAGTCGCTTTTTAGTATTCTACATAGTATTACTTTTTACAAATTTAATTTGTTCCTTCAAAAATGCTGTCGATATATATGAAAAAGAAAAAGAATTTTCTTGAATTATTTTATATTTTGCAAATTTAATATTATGAAAACAATTTCAAAGTTACGATGTAGGAGACGCATTAATAAATACACATTGAAAATATTCTATTGTTTTGTTTAAATAAAACTTGTTTTTACAAATTCACTCAAAACTTGTAATATCTTTCTTCTGTATTGTTTATTTACAAAAATTAAAAGAAATTTTTACGTATTTACTTTTATTTGTTAGAATTTTCAACGCTAAATACTTATTGAATTACTTTCATTAAAAAAAAAAAATTATTTTAAACAACTGACAATTTTTAAAAGTTTTTAATTACATTACACGGTATATATAGTGAATTTACTCTTCTTTATCAGTTGTTTACTTTCAAATGTCAGTATTCCTCAATACAAAAGGATTGTGTTTATATTTATTTTTAATGTATAAATTTGATTTCGATTACTTTCTTTTTATTGAAGAAATTAGCTGTAATAAATGTGAAGGTTGATTTGTCGAATCGGCCGCTTCTCGCGCCAAGTGTTTTCTCGCCAAAGCGATAAACGTGCTAAATCTGAAAAACCCTTCGAATTTTGTCTCCGCGAAGGTGGAAGTCGTTTTTTTGATGAAGAACGCGCCAAATACCTCGATTTTTCTAAATTCTGGCGGAGAAGCGGCCGATTCGACAATTTCACCAACGTAGAATTAAATTTATCGTGTATAAAATATAAATTTTATTTCAGTACAAATGCTCTTCTGATTTTATAAAGGGAAGCTGGACTTTTGGAAAAGCAAAGTTATAATTATTTATTTAATTATTATTATTCGTTACTCAATTTAGCAAAATTAATAATCAAATTAATTTTAATTAATTATTAAAATTATTATTTAACTTTTAATTACGTGTATTTTTCATTCTGATTAAATTTTTTTCGAAATTTTAAATACCCGTACGATAGCAATAAAAATACCAAGATAGATCTTTTTGTTCAATTTCTCAAAGGTTTGAATACTTTTGTAGAACATACAATACTTCCAAAACGGAATAATTTTAATTTTTCTCTACTTCCCAAAATCAAAATAACTTTCCAGTTGTTTAATGAAAATACTGAATAGAGTACCAATTTTTGATTTCGATTTTTTAAAGCGGTAAGAATAGAAAAAAGAAAAAAATAAATAAATAAATACAAAAATACTTATCTAAATATTTTCAAGAAATATTTGTGGTTATTCAGTAAAGATAGTACAAAATAGAAAAAAGATGAAACAAATTTTGGCTGTTCTTATGCAATGTATGAACTCTGTATCAAACGCCGAAAATGACCGGAGTTTTACGGGTAAGTGTAATTTCAATTCTCACTTCATCTCATGGTGCCTGTAATGTGGTTCCCTGTGTTTGTTTTTTACATTTTGTTGTCTTTTACTGTTTGGTCACAGACAAGGTGTCTGAAAAGTTGAATTTATTTTTCCTTAGTAGTTTCGCTAATTTTTTACTTTTAAATATTAGTTTATGAAGTTTAGGATGGCAAACAAAAGTTTTAACTTCTTATTTTGAGACCGATTTAGACAATACTTGCTGACAAATTCGTTCGGTGACTTGTATATATGGAGTTTGCCTAATATTTTTTATTATTGATTTTACTAAGGCAAAGATAAGTTTTTTTAAAGAACTATAGACTATTTTAGATTTTATTTGTTGAAAATAGTTATAAGTTATATCTTTTGCTTGCTGCTATCGAACACGTAAAAGGTCTTTCCGATTCTAAGGTATCCGACTAATGTTCGAACCGTGATTTAAAAAGTGTATAAAATGGATACCGTCATGATATTTAGTGTCACCTTTAGATTAGAAATACATGTGTAAAATTATTTTAAGGACGTTTTGAGGAAAAAAATTCATTTAAATACACTATTTTGGGCAAAATTAACTTGGAAAATTTTTTTTTTCCCAAATGTTCTCCTTTTAGAAAATGCTTCTATTATAATATTTCGCCTGTATATAGCTCAGTCTCTGTACAGAGTCTCAACAACTAGAGCCCTTGAAAAGTCTATATATTTTCAGAGTTACCACTCAATTTAAATAATTATTTCGTTTTCTTAAAAATTGTGCTCCGCTCTGTTGTCAAAATATGGATAAACCCAATTTCTAAGCTGTATATCAAAATTCTAGTTGACTGTACAAGAGTGTCTGAGCTATATACAAGACAAAAAATATTATTATAATAGAAGCATTTTTTCACGACGCGAGAACATTTGAAAAAAAATTATTCTAGTTAATTTTTAAGCCAAAATATTGTATTTAAAATAATTTTTTGTCAAATGAACTAAACAATTTTCTACATGTATTCTAATCTAAGTGACACTAAATATCATGAAATTATCCATGTATAAGTTTTAAATCACGGTTCCGAAACGTGTAGTCAATTACCTTAAAGAACCATTAATTCTGCTCCTCCGAAACTTTTGTACTACGGACGAACATCTTTCATATTCAAGCAAAGGTTTTTAATTAAATGAAGTCTTTCTGAATCAATACAATTTTTTATTGATTCCTGTAACGTCGTAAATTCAAATAATATTAGCAATAATCACTTGATTATTACATAAAATAATACAAACATTTATAACTTGAGAACAACACAAATCATGTGAGTCTAAAGTCTTTGTACGCTGGAAAAAAACTCTCACGATAATGGATTTTCACTAAAAGTTAACACTTTTGAAGTTTTCTGTTCTTTATATAACCTCTATCAACATATTTTTCAGGGATTCAGCTAGCTTAGTTGTCTCTTTTCTGCCGTTATTTTGTTTCATTCTTTTACTATGATAGATTTGAGCACTTTTTCAACGTTTTACATACTCCCCGATTATCCACCCACTCGAGTAAATGCTGTATTGTGCTTGGGCTTAGGGACTAGAGTGGCTTACAGATTTGGTTTGAAACATTTGGATGGTAAACAGCTGCTGACTTTGCTACCAAAGCCTTTGTTTAGTATCTTGTCCCGTTGAGTAAAAAAAAAAAGAAAAATCACCCACCACAAATTTCTCGGCTCTTGCCCTGATATTTTACTTCAATAAGTTCAAATTTTCAATTTTTTACAATGTTGATTTAATAAATTCCAGATGACCCACCCAAAGGTTTCCTATGAATCCCCAAACCTTTACGTCTCCTCCTTCATGTTTGATTATCCAAAAATGATTCTCTTTTCTAAGATGTATGCATGAATTTTTGCAGGCATATTTTGGTCTTTTTAGATGATGAAAAAAAAAATATACTTTAAATTGAATATATTAGAATTTCCATTAATTATATAAAATTATTTAGGTGGTTTTTGCAATTTATTTGTTCACTCGAAAAATGAATGGCTTCTTGAGTGCAACTTCTACAAGGTGTTAGTCATCCTTCGTTCGAATAACAAAGTCGCCACGTTTTTGGAAATATCCCTTAAAATACTTAGAGCTATCTGTGATGTTTATAGTCTTGAATTTATTTTTTATAGAGGAGCATAAAGCAAAATTTCGGGAGGTGACACCGCAGACAGGTAACCCGAATTTTGTCTTGGGATATTAAAAATTCTCTTAGTTGATTGGTAGCTTATGAATGGTTTATGAATCAATGAATGTCTTCTATTAACAGTTTTGTTGTGTTGATTTAAAATATTTTACAAGATCTTAAGATGATCCTTCTTCTGTAATACAAATAATCTCTTTCTGTTACTACCAAGGAAATCACGCTAATTCAAATCTGCACCAAACAAAATCGTTAAAGAAAATTATAACTACTTAAAAAACATAATTTGGTGTAATTATCTCATAATTAAAGGTCATTCAAAGCTCTACTGTATATGCACTCTGATGTGACTTGGGATGCAAGACCTGGGGAGTGATGTGGTGATTAGTTGGATAGCCATCTGTTTGAGCCCATGTTATATTCCGATTACGTTCGGAAAACCGTGATTTCAAGCGTGTAAAATGGTGGTATATATTTATGATATGTCATTTCAGATAATTTTAAGGACAGCTATGATTTTGTTTAAATACAATATTTTGGCGTACCAATCCTATCAAGTGCCTAAATAAAAAATTCTCCTTAAGAAATGCTTCTATTGTATTATTTTGCCTGTGTGTGTATTCAGCTCAATCTCTGCGCTGAGAGTGTTCAACTAGAATTTTGAAGTGTATGAAATCGGAAGTCGGTCATCTATGTTTACGAAAACAGAACGGAGAAAATTTTTAAGAAAAATGCGCCGATACTATTTCCAAATAGTTAACTCTGAAAATAATTTGAGAGTTTTCAAAATCATAGTTGTAAAGTTCTCTGTACAGAGGTCTGAGCTATATACAGGCAAAATATAATACAATAGAAGCATTTTACAAAAGGAGACATTTGGAAAGGTTATTCTAAGTTAATTTTTGCCAAAAATATTGTATTTAAATGAATTTTGTCAAAATGTCCCACAATTTTTATGCCATGTATTCTACCCAAGTGACACCCAAATAATGAAAAAAATGATCCATTTGTTCTCTTTTTTAAAATCATGGTTCCGAAAGTAATCGGATACCTTAAGGCGGATTTTGTTGTTTGAATAAGGAAGTTCTGAAGAATCCCTAAGTGTGTGGTATGTTAATTTTACGATGCAAGATTTTAATAGTAGTTATAGCATAAAAAAGCCATGTTATATGATTTCGTTCGTACCTGATTTTTCAGAGGTGCGTACGTTACTTGAAAGTGAAACAATGACATAAATTATTTCAATTCGTACGAACTATTGATGAAAAAAACTGCAATACTGAGAGCCTACAACAAGATCAGGACAATCAGGAATATAGTTTGTCTCAACCGGAGGCAAATTATATTTTTCTCACTAGGCTATGTTTTCTGAGCTGTTGTAGACAGTTCTGTGGAAAAGTTAATCATAATGTGTGCTCTTACTGTCAAACTAGAATCATTGCATTAGATACTCTGTAAAAGTGGAACTTTTATGCGAGTCATAGTTTCAATCAGATAAAGTTACCTTCATCTTAGAGCCTGATTCACAGCCTGGAATCAGATTTAAAGCGCAAATGGGATACTCTGTGATGGCCAGTGTCACAGATTAGAATGCCATTGTATAAAGTTGTTTTGTTAGATATTTTGTCAAAGTATGAAAAATATTTTGGTAAAATTTCTAATATATAGAATAAACTGTTTTTCTCAATTAGCCTTCTTCTTTTAGATAAAATGTTTATTATAATAATATTTTGTTTGTATATAGTTTCAGATCTCCGTATGAGTACTCAACCAAGGATTTGTGAAAATCTGCCATTATTTTCAGAGTTGTATGCAATAATTGAAACAACTATCGTGTCTTTTTCCTGTGTAAAATTTATCCCCTGTTGTTGTAAAACAATGGATAAACTCATCACTTAGTTATATATTTCAAAAATTTAAGTTGAGCTCTGTACAGATCTGAGTTTTATACAGGCAACATATTTTAATAGAAGCATTAGAATAAAAGGATACATTTGAAAGTGGGCCAGCTCCTATGTTCATTTGCCAAAAATATTGTACCTTAAATTTCACTTCTTTATTGTACAATATTCTTAAAACAATTTTATATACATTTTCTATTTTATGACACCTCGGAATATCAAGTAAAATATTTTCCATTTATACGCTTTAGTAACCAATGTCTCCGGAACGTAGTCGGATACCTTAACTTGGGTTAAAAACTTACCATTTGCTTTGCTTGGACTTCGTTCTGCTCTGAAGCAGGATTTAGGTTGTTCATCTCCAGAACTGGTGAATAGTTCCCCACATTAAAATTGTCGGGAGAATTTTTTCCAACGTCTCCGTCATCTCCAAACTGTAATTCGAACTTAAGCCGATTCTAACCACAAAATACGGAGTTGCAAAATAGTTTTTCTTGTCTTCAAATTTATCCAGTCGATTCTATAACTTCATTTAAATAAGGCAGCTACAAATTTGAGTTTACCTGCGCTGGAATCTCACAAATGCCGAAAGAAAATTTTTACGTGCTGATGGCTTAAAGTTTAGGTATTCCGGATACCTCATCTCGGAAACCGTGATTGAGTAAACGTATGTCGTGGATGGCTCTCATGATATTTAAAGTTTTCGAGATAGAATACATGTAAATTGTTTAAGGACATTGATAAAAATATTGCAAATGTGTAATATGGGCGTGTACCAACTTAGAATGGACATTTTTCCAGTCAGCCGTTTTTTAAAAAAATGCTTCTATTGCATTTCAATATTTTGTCCGTATATATTCGTGACCTCCGTGCTGCTCAACTATTATTTTGAAAATTTCAAATTATTTTGCAGAGTTACAAACTCATTTGAAATAATTATCGGCGTATTTTCAAAATTTCTCCCTCTGTTTACGTAAAACATGATAAAACTGGATCTCCAAGAGTATACTTCAAAAATTTAGAAGTTGAGGCTCCAAAAGAGAAATTGAGCTGAATGCAGGCAAAATATCAATACAACAGAAGCATTTTTTACAAAAGGGGAACATTTGGAAAAAAGGTTATTCTGTTAATTTTTACCGAAATATTGTATTTAAATAATTTTTTGTCAAAATGTCCTTAAGACAATTTTATACATGTGTTCTAATCTAAGTGACACTAAATAACATGAAAACTATCCATTTACATGCTTTTGCAAAATCACGGTTCCGAACGTAGTCAGATACCTTAAGAGAATTTCTATTGATTGCATAAAACTAACATTTTTCGTTAAAGATGAAGCTGAAAGTCTAAAATCAACAGTGGACCCTGAAAGCAAAAATTTACAAGTTACAAAGTCTGGTAGAAATGTTAAATTCCCTGACCATCTCAAAGACTACATTTAGTATTGTCACTACTAGGGAAACATTGTGTAGACGAAGTTTATAACTCTTACCTTTTTTCTTCACAACTGATTAAATTTAAAATGTAAAACATTTATCTTGCATATTTAAAAGTATAATTAAAGTCATCTTAATTATTATTTTATTAATTAATTATTAATTTGTGTATGTATTAATATTTTAATATAATTTTCTTAATTGCCAAATATTATTTTTTAATAGATGATTTATTTTGTAATTTAATTCTTGGTTAATGTGAAATGTTTTTATGGCAATGGAATAGAATTTCAGTTAGTTAATGTGCTGTAAATAAAATGTTGGTTTTAGAAGATATTTTGAATTAATATTTGTCTCATATTTATCACTAATTCCCCCTAACTGATTCCCATTCTCGACTAAGCTATTGGCTTGTTTACTTGATTTTCTGAGAGGAGCCCAAAAGATCACTTGATATAAATATCAAACTGGTAAATGCCATCTTAACCATAGGCTGTGACGGAAAAATTTTCATCTGTGCTGAAGATGCCAACAATGTATAGAGATACTTGCCTAGTGTGTGCATAATTTGTCATTATATAAAATGAAGAATAAAGCTCTTGAAATATCACGTCAAGCAACTAGAGTAACTCGCATATAAATTTGAACTTCTTTAAAAATAAAAGAAGTTTTTTATGTCTCATATCATGACACTTGCAAAAGTGAGAGCGTACATTTAATCTAGGATTAGGAATAATTGATATCCTTAGTGGACTTATCCTTGATTTTAAAATATTGTTGAAATGCTGTCAGAATTGTGTGGTTACTGGATAAGTTATTGAAATCGATAGTGTGGAGTTTTACAAATGGTGAAAAGGGCCTGCTAAAAGTGCATTAGGTGCTTTGATGGAACATCTGGAGCCAAGGAAAGGTATGCCACCCTGATAATGCGGAGGGAATCAATTAGTGAGTGCCAAATGCAGTGGCGTAACATACACACCTGCATTGCGGGGGAGGGGCAAAGCATGACTTACACCAAGTATGTATTTAGGCTTTGCAGGGGACCCTAATGTTATATCTTACCAGGGCATAATGTACACCCTCCCGCATCACGGGGGGCTCGAAGTCTGAATGCGGTCAAGGACCTACCCTTTGTAAAATCCAGCTTGGAGTCCCAGAACTTGACTTTGCAGGGGGCCCAAATGTTCTCCGTTACGCCACTGGCCAAATGAGATTTGTTTCCACACTGAGTAATGGGGCTCAAAAACTTCATTTTTTTGTAGAAAATTATATTTATGGATCTCATCAAAACTGAAGAGGGCTTGAACTCTATTAGATGAGGCAGAGTATATTCTTTACAGTAAAGTTATAGAGTCAAAATTAAAAAAAAAGGTGACTCTTGTTGGATGTAAGTGGGGAAGTTTCACTAATGAAAGTATCATAACAATTTTTTTTAATATCATGCAACATTTTTATAGAAAAGCTGTAAAGGACAATGTTCTGGCACTAAAATTGAAAAATGTATTTTACTCTAGCTTAATATATAGCTTGTCAACTGACATGAAACCAATCTATAGCTAGTGGCCCGAAGGGGAATCACCATAGTGCTTTAACAAAAGAGCAATAGGAAACGTAAAACCCCTGAGCCATATATAGTTCCACGGAAACACTTATTCCGCAACAAATTATTTAAAAAATTATCTTTGTGTATCAACATTTAGTATCAGATTCCTTATTTTATAGATGTATATTAGACAAAACTTGTATAGAGATGCATTTGGCAAAAATGCCCAAATGAAGTGTTTGTCTTGTAAAGAGGGCTAGAATTAAAGGTGACAGATGCAGTAGAAAAGCATAATTTGGGTTATGTAAAGTCTATTGACTCCAAGGAGGACTCGAGTGTAAACAAAAGTTTTTTAATGAATATTACTGACACTAGATCAATGATGCATTTCTCAAAAAAAGAATTTTTTTTCCTATAAAAGGATGAAAAGGAATAAATTCTTCAGATTCTTTGTACCGGTTTACTGTATGGCAAACAAAAAGGCTTAGGAAATGATATTTATTTTTACTGAATGGTTTATTAAATATTTCATCCCAGAAGTCGGGTACTGTATGAACGTCAAGGGTCTTGAATTTAAAGTTTTTATGATTACACGCAATGTCCTTGGCCATCTATTCTTAGAACATGCAAATTTGTTTTCTGTTGCCTAATTCAACATCCTTGATACAAATATTAGGTTAAGGTATAATTGCAACATTTAAAACATACTACGTGTAGTGAACATTTCAATATATTTTGGACAAACTGAATAATGGAACACGAGTAGTCATTGATGTGTGTTAATGAAATTTTCAGTTATGGATTTTATCTGTCGAATTGAATTAGCACTAATTGAATTAACTGTTTGAGGCACTGTTGCATAACATGTGTTCTGCTTTTTTGATACATAAATATGTTTTTAGGGTATATATTTTCAATCACTTCAAAATATTAAACAGTTACTTAGACATAGGTTTATTTTCAGTCCCAATTATGTACTAGAGTGGATCCCAGTTGTAAGGGAAAAAAATTTGTGTACTTAAAAAAAATGTACTTTTTTAATTTTGGTTAGAGAACTTTAGGAAAAAAAAGTTATTTTCCTACAAAAGTTGATAACTAACACTGGTGTAGCTAGATCTAAATGGGATCACCGAAGTTTAGAAAATACTTTAATTTTAAAAACAAATATCATTTGTGTGATTAATAATAACATGAATGTCTATTGGCTCTATAATAATGTAGACGGGTTAGTCGACTAGAAACTAGGTGATCAGTGGCGTAACTTACACCTCCGTAACCCCCTGTCGTGAGGGGGAAGCAGGACTCTAGGAGGCTCAAAATCTTACTGACACCAAGTATGTATTAAACAAACTTATAAAATATTAAAAGTAAAACTTTGACTTTACAGGGGCGCCCTGTTATTCTCCGTTACGCCACTGTAGGTGACGAATAATTTGATATGGATTCTTTCCTAGGGATACTTTTGGAAATATTCCTAGAGCAGCGCTTCTCAAACTTTATTTGTTCGCGACCCAATTTCCAATTATTATTTTTATCGCACCCCCGTTATACAATAATAATGCGCTTTGGTGCTAAAGCTACAATACGATCTTAATTATACACCGAACAAATTAACAAGATAAGTATTAAATTTTGTATTTAACACTTTTAAAGTAATATTTATTTTAAGCAAATTATACTTTTAAGTAATAGGATAATTATAGCTAATTTTCTTTTCTCTAATTTTTAAATTGGAACAGATTGCAAAATGACATTTAATTAAAAATTTATTTCCTCCATCATCCATTTCTAAAAGTATAAATGCCATTAGAAAAAGAGTCTGGTCTATGTTGCTCTCTATCATATCCATCACATTTGGCATTAATATTTAAAGCGAGAAGACTTCAAAATGTTTTAAACCGGGAGATCAGACGCGCACTCGATACTAACGTAAAAAATCGCGAGAGGATTTATTGGACTTCGTTCCAATAAATAAATTTTTTAAACCTTTTATTTCCGATATGCTCGAGCCTTCTTGTAGGGTTATCACGCCCCCTAGGGAGGCACGCCCCACAATTTGAGAAACGCTGTCCTAGAGAGAGAGAGTTTCTTAACGTCACACTATAAAGCTGAACTAGTGTTATTGTCAATGGACCTCGTAATTTTGAACATTGTTCAGAAATGAGGACGGTTCCCTTCTCTTAAATTTCACACCACCCCAACGGGAGGAAGTTTGAACTTCGACAGATTTATTGTGCATCATCCCCTCTATACGGTGGGTCTTCAGCGGCACTAGGCTCGAAATGAATACATTCTTAGAGCATTTTAAGAAACTTTTTCGGGAAAAAAAGGGGGAGCTGGGAAAAGTAATGTTTAGAACTAAATCAAAAATGCCATGTTAGAAATTGACTCAATGCATAAATTTGGCATCTAAAATTAGCTGAATGGTTTTAATGGAATTTTTTTAAATTCTGCCAACGTGGTAGTCATGTTGATCAATTAAAACTAATTGTACGTTTAGTACCCATATTTATAACTAAAGATATATCATTTAAAGAGTATCTTGAAACTGAAAAACTATACTTTATTTAACTTAAGAAAAATCGAAGTCAAGAGATGAAAAGATGTTTGGATTATCAATACAGTTTTTGGAGATTTTCTTTAAATAAAACATTTTTTTATTTTACATAAATATTGTTTAATTGATTTAAAAATAAAATATGTAAATAACCAACAAATTACTTAAACTTCTTTTGGGGAAAAATTGTTATCTGATTAGAGCTCGGTTACCTTCCAGGAGAGTGATAATGATTTCCGTTTTAAGTTTCAGGAAAGTAAAGAAAGAAAATCTTATTAAGAATCAGTAGACAACACGCACCAGCAAATCGAAAATGTATTTAAAAATTATATATCTATACATCAAATACCGGATATTTCTTTTCGACTAAGTTAACTTTTAAACTGTAACTTATCATTTGCAGCTTTTAATAATATTTGTTTTAAGCATTCAGAGTGTAAATATCAAAACATTTATCCCAGGATCTCTCCGTAACAGATTGTGTACAAATCACTGAGTGAATAAATGAATTGTAATACGTTAATAATATAAAATTTTGTACATTTTACAACAAATATTCCTCCCCTACCAAATAAATATCGAATTATTGCAAGTAGTGTTTTTTGAAAGAAGAATATTTTTTTAAGCTTCTTGCAATAGTTATTCTCGGTTTTAAATTTTTTTGTGTAGCTATATATAAAAATCATATACTACCTTTAAATCATATTTACAGCTTCGATCAATAATAATAAGATAAGGAAGTTTGATGTGACTTTTCTTTCTTTATTACTTAAAAATTATGGATAATTTTATTGATAAAATGTGTGCAGTCATTAGCAGCCGTAATAAGAGAAAAAACAGAATTATGTTTCTATTATCCAATGTTCTTATAGCACTTTAATGTTTCACATTACAAATAATGTATATTTCATTTTTATAAAGGTTCATTTAAATAGTAGCTGTATTTAATTCGCCTATTATATATATATATATATACTGACATAAGAGAAAACTTTTTTGAATTTGTAAAAGTCTAACAACTTAACCATTAGCTTGATTAGAGATAAGTAATCTAAGTACTTCTCGTACAATAATTGAGATGTACTTGTAGAACAAGGATTTTATAGAGCTTCTATACAGTAGAAAGTAAGGAGTATGATGCAAATAAATCAATAAAATTTAAGCCAGAGGAAAATAAATGAATATTTTTAGATTGTTTGTCTGAGGGTTTTTTTCTAACAAAATTAAGTATATATTATATAGGATAATGTAATGAAGTAGTTTATACAAATGAGATAAAATTGCCTAAGATGATAACAATTTTAGCTAAGCTTTTTTAAAATTTAACATTATTTAATTGTGTCACATCATCATAAGTATAGCAAGTATATTATAAGTGAAGAACGATCAAAACAATTCCAATCAACTGCAATTCCTGAAAGATTTCGTATAAGACATTATGCATTTCGGAATCACATTGTGAGATTATTTATTTATTTATTTGTTCAGATATTTTCAATTATTTTGTCGCAGAGACTGAATATTGGCATGCAGTTGCTTGTTCTAAAGGAGAAAACAATAATGAACTTAGGAATGTCGATTCAACATTGATTATACTTTCTTTTAAGTTCCTTCATCATGACAAATATTAATTAAAACCCACAGAAATAATATCAAGCTTCTATACTTACCAAATTTGCTAATTTTTTCAATGTGAAATGTTTTTGATTTGGATGAAATATGCTGTAATATATGACTTTTTTTGTACACAATTGTGTATTGTTTCGGTAAATTCTGAATTAGAGATAACGATATATATGTTACCCTTAAAGTGTATAATTCAGTTATATCATAGAATAACTAGATATTTCATGAAATAACTAGACAAGTCAGTTAAGAATATAATAGATAAAATATTTCATACTTTACCTAATTATTTTATGCAATAGCTAATGATGGACCGTTCAAGTGAAAAAAAAAATTTCAAAGTTATTTATAATTATTTTGGATGTGTAACACCTGGCCTGTCCCCTCTTCATAGATGTCCCTTTACTAATGATGACCTGCTTTGGGAAGGGTAGGGCTTACAACTAAAATATCAATCCGCATGTTAATCCTGTGGTGTCATTTTTTTGATGATATGGGGTTGATATTTGGGAATTGATAATACTACCTTTGTTTGGTTAGGAAGTACAAAGACTAGACCTCTTCACTTTCCTCCCCCACTCTGGACAGCATTTTGCCAATAGCTTGACACTTGAGCCTCTAAGTCCACTCTGAACTGTCTAATTTGATCTCTTTGCCTCAATTATATATTCTCATAAAATTTCCTGCTTATAGGGTAATTCCTTGTAATTTATTTTAAAGTTTTAAACTTTTTTATACTTTTAAAACTTTTTTAAATCTGTAATATCTTGAAATATATTTGAGTCTCTGCTTTGAGATTTGAACCACAGGTTCTCCTCGGCGAGATCCATCCATTTATCCACTTAGCCCTCTTTTGGTAATCCTAAGGGCTCCAGCACTAAAATAGCACGTTACCATGTTATTCCTATGGGGTTGGGTAAATATTTTTCTCCCTTTCGGAATTGAGATAGGGTCTTGATATGTGGAGGTTCGATAGCATTACGTCGTATCGCGAAATATACGAGAAATAGACCTCTCTCCCTACAGGGCTATTTCCTTTGTATCTCGAATCCTAGGCCCCCTTTATCATCCGTACGTGCCTTATTCGATACATATATCTATAAGCGTTCTGCACATGCACTGCTGTTTGTAAAAAATGCAACATCATGAAGGAATTATCAGAATTAAATGAACTTTGCAGCAAATATCAATTTTAGGATGCTACGTAAAATAGTAAAGTTTCAGAGCCACCGCGCAAGCGTGGCATGCGCAGAGCTCTCTGGACTGATGCCTGAAGCGTATAAATAGAGGGCTGTAGCAGGACGTTGAAAATAGTTAATGATTATCTCTTAGTGGCGAACGTTTAGTGAGTTCTAAGTATGCCTCCACGACTAAATAAGGAGAAATTCCAACAACTTACGGGGCAGGATTATCGGCCTATTTCCTATCGCGCAATAGGAGCTCGTGTGCAGTGAACAGTTCCACAAAGTGATGCCAGTTTGGAAGCAGTGGATCGACGTGCACCGAACAACTCGAAAAACTGGCAGTGGACGACGGAAGATGACATCAGCGGACGACGATCGACACCTGTTCCGCATGGTGGTGAATGACCGTACACCTTCCCCCAGGCAGTTGGCAGCATCTTGGTATACTGCTACAGGTATACTAATATCGGCTTCGTAAATTCGTCGACGTCAGCTGCACCGTGGATTGCGTGAAAGGGTGCCTTTATACAGGATCCCCTTCACGGCAAACCATTGACGGCTGTGTCTGCAATGGGCATAGTTCCCATTAAGACTGTCATATTGGAGGATACTCTGTCAAGGTCATTGGTAACAAATAAAGCAGTTTTCCCAGAATTAACGATTTCCTGAGCATGATAAGACACTGCGCATCGCACGACCGATCCGTGTCAAAAGTGTATTCAATAAAGCATATGGATATTAGTTCTAAAAAATAATTGCGTAAAAATTTTCGTTATGCATTATATATTTCAGAATACTCATAAAAATACATCTTGGCCAAGTAATCCTTCAAAGTGCTTAATATGCTTATCCATATATCATATAACTCCTTCACATGGAAAAAAAGCAACAAAAGTAATATTATTTACAACTTTCTTAAAAGAAAAAGAGATGGAGTGAAACATACCAGTAGGTTTGAAGGTCAAATATATGATAATCAAAAGTAGTATTTTAGGGGTTAAAAGAAACGTAATAAAAAAGTCTCTCATCGTGGGCTTACATGAAAAGCAAACAAAATGTCTTTTTTTATTTGGTTATATGATCAAAGATAGCCAATGAGCGTTTGAAGTGGAATCTTTATTTTTGATGATCACCAGATGATATATATAAATTATATCAGTGTAAATGTGCATTTTTTTATTATGTCAGAAAGCATTTTGTTTTTCTTCATTCCAAAAAATTATTTTTTTAAACCTTTTATTTTCGATATGCTTGCACCCCCCAGGAGAGCGCGCCCCACAATTTGAGAAACACTGACTTTAGTGTATAATATTATTGAATTTAGTCTAGTTATTTCATGAAATACCTCTATTTATTCTAGGAAATAACAAATTTCACACTTTAATGGTAACATATATATAAATTGATTAGCAGGCGTTGCCTTTTTTCATTTCAACCGATTTATCATTATACATTTTAATGTTAAAAAGAAAGAAATTATGAGTTGCATAGAAAATAAAATATATAAATTTATTTAGTATTTTATGGAATGTGGACTATATAAAATATTCTAAGGTAGCCATGAACTCTCTCCATGGAATTGTGAGGATGTACCGGAGGAAGAGACATTTTAACCAATAAACACTTTTATTATGACTATGAAATCTCTGTCTAAATTCAACGTAGGCTATGGAAGCCGTCAGATTAGTTACTATCATTAAATATCTATAATAATAAATACAATACTTATCGTGATAATTATATCCTAAGCTGAGCCATCGGCGAGGTCCTTTTTCTTAGGACCCCGGTAGCTCAACTATGTATTATATCTCTAACTCCGTAGGATTCCATATGGCTACAATCGCCAACCTGTCTCCAACTTCTCTTCACTTGACTTTAAACAACTACTCTCATTAACATAATTCGCGGTTCCCTTACAGAAAGCAATTTTGTAATCATATAAAGTCATCGACAGAATATTCCCTAGAGTTACAGGATTCGTAAGAACCACAAATAGAATCCGTTACAAGATTATGCTCTTTTAATCAATTACAAGTACCATTTTAGCAACCGAGTAACTGAACTCAACATATGTTTTGCGAAAAACTTCCGAGCCAGTGTAGGTTATGAAATTACAAGTAAAGTGTAACAGGTATACCTATGCCAATTTTGTTTTGTATGTGTGCGTGTTCCATACATAGTTTCACTCATTTTCCTATTTAAATATTTGGAAAGAAGATGGAGAATGATTACAAAGTATTTGTGATTGCACTTAAATTTTAAAATTACTTCTTGACGTAACATAAAATTATAAACTGGTTCATAATTTTTTTTATTTTTAGGATCCTGGAGTTTAAACACCGGTGTTTCAAAGCTGACAAGGTTAACCTGTTAGGGCACATTATAAAACTGGTAATGGTTAAACTTCCTTTCTTTGTTTCTTAGTTTTTAACAATCATTATAAGACTAATTGCGTAGCCTAGCTTTGTACGAGCATCTCGAATGATAAGTGATTACCTGTCGGAGAAAAGACGTGTTTCCACGTGATATATACCCAAAATTATATCCTAAATCAATAAGGAGAAATTTCAGGGCACTGGGGGAAAAGAGAGTTCCATGAAGTCTTAAAAAAATTTAAGGGTGAAAGAATGTTTTAAAGAAATCATTGTTTTAAAGAATGAAAAGATTTAAAGTTTGTATTATCTCCTTTATTTTTCTGGGTGTAAATTTTCAATCCGGATGTCAAAAGTTGTGGCATAACTTAACAATTATGTAGCCATTCCAACATTGCTGAGGTTTACGTCAGTCTCTGAAGGAGAAAGTCACGTGATGGCCGCTGAACTAAATATATATATTAACTGTTGCATTTTTAAAATTTTAAGAATAAAATTTTAAGGTAAGAGAGAGAGAGAGAGAGAGAAAGAAAAGAGTTTCAAATAAATCACACACTTTTTGACAAAATACAGAAACTTTTAACTTAAAAAATAATGTAAGAGCCCCCCCTCCCCAAAGATTATTAGACGAAAAACATGCACACAAAAAATATTAAAGTGGCAATTTTGAAGAAGAATTTTAACTTCCGGGATAAGCACAGGCAAAAAGGTTTTATGCGTTTTTGCGAGGAATTACCTAGTTATTAAATATTTGTCAAATTTCTAGTAATTTTTGAAAAATCGTAAAAAAGTAGATGTAGTTTTCTTCTCCTGCTTGAGTTGGATGTAGATTATAAGTTCTACGCTAATTTTTTTTTGACCATGAACTATGAAGCAAACTGCTACTTTTTTGTAGGTTGTACAATCTTTGCGCCCATTGAAGCTAATGAAAGAATTACATCAGTCTATTGTATATAGATTGGAAAACATGGAATTAAAAATCTTAATTATTGTAAGCAACATTGTTGTGAATAATAGAATATAAAAAGGAAGGAATGCTTCACGAGTAAGTTTCACTAGATGGAATTTTGGACAGTATAGGGGGGAGGTGGTAATGAAAAACATAAAGATTGACATCCCCGGAAGAAGTACTTAAGGAATTAGGAGGGGGGAGTACCTTGAACCTGTAAAAGTAAATAGAGATTCAAGCTGATAACAAAAATAAAATGCCTAGAAATATGGAGGGAATTAATATTAAGGTTCCTACCAATCAACTTGACACATTAGTTCCGCTTGGAAATTTTTCCAGCTAGAAGTCCTAAAGACTTGTATAAAGTTTTTGAAATAATTATTTAGAAACTGGCGTAGAGCTAGGGCACAATAAAGAACATAACCTTAAAGAATGTTTTCTTATACAAAAATCTGCAAATTCGTTAAAGAGGCTATTTTGAGCCTTAATCCAGATTAAGTTTAAAAATATTTGAGAAAAGTTTGTGTTTATTGGAGTTAAGAGAGATATCCAGAGTTGTTGGTAAGGTTATTGAATAGTGAATTAGGAAGCTCTCAGGGCAAAAGTGATTTTTTATATTATGGTGAATTGCCTCACACAAACAAATACACTGATAACGGTAACAACAAAATAATTATTAATATTTGAAAGGTAAAATTTAATAAGAGCGCCAAGATGGAAAATACACATGGAGAAAACGGTTTCAAAATCAGTTTTGGAGCAGTCATTGTATATACATTTTCTATTCTGATGGGCCTTCGCAAGTGTTATCAAAATAAGACCTAATTTCAGGAGATAGAGTATGAAAGAGGAATTTAGCAATCTAGTTAGAGATGAAGATGAGTCAGGAAATATCTTACATATTCTTCCACATTTGCAGCTTAAAAAATGAATGAAATAGTAACATAAATAGGAAAAATCGCGAAAAGAATATTAAGTACATCAATTGGGGTAGATTTTGTAAGCATTTATGCTTCTTAAGAGGTAAATCCTTTGAATGGATTTATTTTTGAATATGTTTAGTGAATAACATTATATAGTGGTCAGAGATCCCTTCACAATCTTCACTCTATAAGTGATAGTTGGTTCTACAACAAAAATAAGATAAACGAAGAGAAATTTTTGAAACTAAAGAGGATTGCTGAAGTTTGAAAAATGTTAAAGACGGTTGCCCAAACAATGTTATCAAAAAATGATTTAATACCAATAAAAGTGACAACAGTGGGCTTAAACTTCCTTGTGTTTTTGAAGTGTTGCATTAAACTGTCCACCCACCTGAGTGGAATTTCGGTTTTCCTGAAACCAAATTGCAAGCCGTGGTGGACATTGTTATTTAAAATTCAGAATAAAAACATGTTGAGAAAACTTCTTTCCAAAATTTTGACCAAGGTTGACAACAATTAGATTGGACAATAGGATATAGCGGATGATGGGTCTGGTCCCAGTTTAAGAGGAATTAAATTTTAGTGTCCTTGAGAAGGGCGGGAAGGTGATAAAGAGTATTACAAAGTTTTAAGACCCGAAAGAGAAGAAGGGGGAAGTAATGAAACAGGGCTTTTCAAAGAAAGTAATCGAGAAGGTCAATGCATGGAATTTTACCACCAAGGAGACCTCGAAAGACAAGATCAACTTTAAGGTAAGATAGATCGGAAGGGTGTAGGAGGGGAGAAGAGGAAGGAGGAAGAATCAGAGCGAAAGTTAACATCAAGAAGATAATTATTCTTGCTCCTAAATGCAATGATATGGTCCAGGAAAGCCATGCAGTCAAGGTTAGGAGGGGTGGAAAGGTTCCTGAATTCAGTTTTAAAGGTGAACACAAATTTACTATTACTGTTATAGCAGAAAGAATTTCGTGCATTATTTTTAGAGTCAAGGGAGAACGAACCTTTTCTTATTAGGAAGTTTTTACTACAGTAAATAAGATTTCTCTTAAAGGTGTTTAGATGATTGCGTTTAGGTTTTAAAGCAAGGGTGAGCAACTTTTATTTTGGCTCGAAAGCCCCATTGTGGGAGCGCAGGATACCAGAGGACAGCACTTTTTAAAACAATTGCATTAATTGTAAAAATGAAAGTAAATATAAATTAAATAAAATAGAGTAGCTTTAATTCAATTTTTTCACTGTGCTAATTTAGTATTTTATATAGCAGAAAACACATTTAATTTTACAATCAGTTTCATGAGACAAATGTACCCTATCATACTTTTCTCATTTTTTAAATCAGGAGTGAGATTGCTTGTTGAAATTCTCATCGCAGCCTGTAATTTTATGTTTTCCAACTTGCATCTATGTTTACTCTTGTTGATTTTTATGCAAGAAAAACTTTGTTTACAATTATATATCGACTAAAATATAAAGAACAATGCGCCAACGAATTTCTTCATATATGGGAATTTTTCAGCCTACAAAGTTTTGTCAATTTCATAGCATTAAACATTTCCTTCATACTGTGACCTGAGCTACAGGTCAATAAGTTCAAGCTATAGCTCCTCAGGGAATGTATCAATATCAGCGATAAAGGGATAAGAGAGCAAATTGAATTTAAGCTCAATTTTCTTACAATCTTGAAATCTTCTTGCGACCCCGTATTCCAAACTATGTAGATGATCTCTTGGTAGAAACACTTTCAGTTACTTTGTTTTCTAATAAAGGAATAAAGGAACTCTGTTTTCCGAATAGTGTAAAAGAAGACAGATCTTTGATTGCACAAGGGAAAGAAATCCCGTTAAAAACGGATTTTCTGACTGTCTTGGTGGGCTGCTTAAACCCATTGTTTATTAAGGGCCATTCTAACCCCTGTTTTAAAGTATTTTTCCACTACTTTAAAATTGGGGCAATTAAGACTCACAGTTTCCTGAGGGAGAAGAAAGCAGACTCTCTAGTGGCATTAATAAGTAGATTAACGAACTCATTTAGTTGATCAATTAAAAAACACATGAAAGATTGGAAAGAGAAAATCTAGTATGTTTGTAGAAATTAAGAATAAATTTATATACATGTATTAATGACATATTTGGTTTTAAGGGAAGTGCGTGGAAATTACAACGGGCACATACATCCACATGATAAGGGTCACTGGGAGATTCGATGGGAGGACTTTCCACTTGTCAATGTTGTTCGTGAACAGAGGAGATCAGGACTACAATCTGAAGACTTCGGTTCAAAGGAAATTGGATCGATGTCAAGGATGCTACAAATGCGCAGATTATTAGAGAGTAAAAATCCATGAGTTCACCTTTATGGTCACTTAACTAGTGTCCCCAGACGGTTGACTTCGCATTGAAATCTCTACTAAGAGTCAGTTGTTACCAATATTTAAAGTCAATCAACTTGATATAGTTATTGAAAACATTGTGAGGAGAAAATTATACATTAACAAGAAAGAAAGAAATGTATGACCAAATTTAACTTTAATGGAAACAGTATGATCAATCTTATAATGAAATTTAAAAATAAGGTTTTGACTGAAACTGATAATGGTGCAAATTAGAGCAAATGTAAAGAATTGGGAAGAGTCAGCCAGAAGATGAAGATTAAAGCATAGGAATCTTGCATGAGAAAAAGGCAGTAACTATTCTCAGCAGTGATCAAATGAACCTGAAAGTGAGTAGTTTGACAGCGATTAATGAACCTTGATTATTAAGAGATCAACCAGAGTAATCAAAATGATTGCTTCCAGATGGGTTTTGGTAGAAAGTTGAATTATAAAAACAGACAGAATATAAATTATGTGCAAAGCAAAAAGTAAGTATTGGATTAACCATATGAATGTTTAATTTGAATAAACAAGCAGGAAATTAGATATTGAAAGATACACATGCAATTGTAAATAAATTCTTAAATGAAAGGAAAAAAACACAGCATATTTGTATATAGGAATTAATTGTTAGCATATGAATTGGGATACAGGTGTGGATATACGAAAGAGAAAACAGAAAAAAAAGAGAAGCCTAAAAGTAAGTAATAAAAATACAAAGAAAGCATAAAAGTCATATGTATTAAATGCCAATGTCAGTAAAAGCTTGGATACGTTTAATCTGTTAAGAAAATACTGTGTAAGAGCAATCTCTGCAGTTATGCAAGAGATTAAAATTAGAGTTAAATTTCTTATAATGATTATTACAAAATTTACACAAAGGTGGAGGAATAATTCTTATCCTCATGGGAGAGTCCAAGGTGTACAAGTTGAAATAGGTTCTTAGAAAGCATAATTTTTTCAAGTGGCCAAATATAGTACAATGACGGACAGAGGCGAAATAGTCAATTTTAAATCTTTCAAAGTTAGTGAAGAAAAAACCAGAATTAAAAAGGAATTGGTATGTTATAATAGGCGTTGGGAATAGAGTGATGGAAAAAAGTCTGTTTTAAAATAATCTCCATTTAAGAATTCATTTTTAAAATAAGGGCATCAAAGAATTTTCTTTTGGAGTAAGACTTTTCTAACTTTAAGACTATTACCTGAGGCTTCCTCAGGCGTAATCGGTGAATGTCGAAGTTATGGAGAGAGTCTATGGCAGGGATGGCGAACCCTTATGGATCAACGTTCCATTTTTCTAAAGGAATATTTAATGAGGTATAGACGTGCCTTCAAATAATTTCGACTTGTGATTATTGGGAAAATAATAAAACTTAATACTAACTCAAAAATCTTCATTTACTACGAAAAAATACATTTTGCAATGTATGGTAGTAAATGTTAAAGTAACTTTAGTGTGACTTCTGTTGTTGGAGATTAGATAATAGATGACAAATAATTTATATTAGGATTATAAGATGTTACTTTCGGAGCATACAGAATGCATGCTAAATTGGAATCATCTATCCAAAAGTTTCTAAGGGAGTCTTTAATGTTATTCATCTTTGAAAAAAATGACTCTCAAGCATAAGTTGATGAAAATATGGTTAAAATGGCATAAGCCAGCTTCTTCAAATAGTTAAATGCGTCTGGAATCACTCGCGTTTGCTTGTAAAACTTCATAGTGAACTTTGTTATTTTTAATGGTGGAGTGCCCAAAATATTGTATCGCGGGCCATCAGGCACTCGTGCCATTGGTTTGCCATCCATGGTCTATGGCTTTCAGTTCCTTCTTCAAAAGTTTTACACCAGCGTTCTTAGAAAGCAGAACAGGAGATTCTTTGTTTCGAGTCGTGTTGATCTTCATGATGTGGGGCAAGAATATTTTTTCTGTTGAGGCAGGATGTTACCCTCTTCCTGATACTTTCGAAACAGTTTTCAGCGTATTCGGAAGGAATGAAGAGTTCGAGTAGTAGCGGGACAAGAAACTTGAGGCCGAATGACATTTCCTGGAGGCGCGATGGCAACTTAAGCGAAAGAAAGAGGAGGACCACCTTCTGAAAAACAAAGAAGCTTATCCAACGAAGAGCAGTAAGAATCGAAATGGGACATTTTAACAAAATTCTTTATTTTATTCGAAAAAAAGAAGAGAATATAGTGAAAGAGTTGAACATTTCATCAGTTTTTTCTCGAAGTCCTCTGACCATTAGGTAGAAATCCTTTTGAGAAACGTAAAGTCTTACTTGATACAAAGAACATTTTTTCTCTATTTCGGTGACAATATAATCTCGGGGAACATAGATGCAAAATGGTTGAATTATAGATAAATTTTCTTAGAGTTCGAAAGCTAAAATATAGAACTTGGAAATGTCCTTCGTAGAATTTCGAAGGCAACTATCATTAGTCCTAGAAAAGGAAGTGAGTTTTCCCTTTAAATAAGAAGGCCTTTCATGATATAGTTTGAAGTCCAGAGCTGCTGGGAGAATTTACAGAGCAATGATTCATCATTCGCGAAATCTTTTTCATATTAAAACAGGAGAAACTTGATAAAGCATAATGTAAGGAATGTAAAATAAAAAATAATAATAAAGGTGATGAACACTATAATAGAAAAAGATCTGGCTGAAGAAGAAAAAGCATGAATTTAAACGAAAACCCCGGAGTTGGGGAAAAAAGTGCGAACAAGAAAGGACAAAGCATTCTAAAGTTGAATACGAAAAGTCGTGGCTAAGAGAAAGGCAGAGCTTGTGGGGATCAGCAGAAAAACATAACCTCTCTGCACGTATTGGCAAGTTAATTCCATAGAGCTTATTCCATAATCCTTGTGTTATTTTAAAAACGCACTGAGAGATACTTTTTAGCTATCTTCCTTTGATCTTTTCTTTTTTTCTGGATGTACATTTTCTTAATTTGTTCATTTATCGTTCCTTATGAGAGCAATGGGTGTAACTCTAGTGGTGTTCTTGTTCTTTTTGGTCCTGAACTACAGCCCCACTCCACACAAATTTCAGACATAGATTGTCTATTTCTTCACAGTTACATTCTTCAACAGCAGTATAAAGGTTTATTTTTGCTCCATGCAAATTTTGTATCTGATAATGATTTCTTTGCCTTCAATAACATTCAGATGCCATTTTTTTACATGTTGTGCCATGGCTTATATTTGGCTATTTCTTTGCTCTTATTTTTCTTTGGTTCTTTTATACTGGTTACGTTGTGCAATAGCTGATAATCGACTATTCCTTGGATCTGTTTTATCCACTCTGCTATCCTGGCCACATTCAACCATGGCTGACAATCACCACTAATTTCCTTCAGTTTCAATTGATTTCCCTCCACGTTTTCAAAGTGCATATTGTCTACCGTCAGCATCACCTGCAACTTCACTTTTTTCAAAGGCAATGATTAAACAAAGCAAGAATGGTTATTATACTAAATATGCCTCCTTCAAACACCTTTCCATCCCAGTCTGAAGTGAATGAAGAACTTAAATTGTTTTAAATCTCATTGAATAATTACTAAATGTTTTATCCAAAAAAATACTTCTATTAAAACTTTATATTTTTCGAACTTTACAGACGACAATGGATTAATAGAAAATGAAGAAGCCAGTACGCTCTATTCTTTATACTAGTAATTTGGATTTGAAAGGAAAACATAGGAACCTGCATAAGCAATCCAATACAACAATCCATTTCCTGGAAAGGGCTGGAGGGATGCAAATGAAATTATCTTAAGATAATTATCACTGGTAGAGAAAGTCTTAGTCGGTACACAAACATTCCATTCATATAATGTATATTCTTGGATATTTCTAAAAATAGCTCTCCCGACGTCTGGTTTCAGTTTCTATAGTATGAATCTTGACTTTTTCTCCTAACTGATGAAATCATCATTGACTGTTTTCGGCAAGGAAACTCTTTTTCGACGGGGAAATGCCCCCCTTCCCCGACTTTTCTGTCACCAGTTCTTCGCTCCATCATGTTTAGATTTGCGTCATTCTGTGACGGAAAACGTCACGTTACGGCTGCTGAGCTAAAATAATTTGTGAAAGCATATTATATTAAATTTACTTAAAAGTATAATTTTAAAATAAGAATTTCTAAATTTCGCTCTCTCATACAAACTATGGTAATAAGATAACTTTTGAGTAAAACAAATATAATACAGGAATCGAATAAATAAAGCCTGAAGGAAGATTATTAAACAAGAAACATTAATTCGCAGGTTTAAATGAATTTTAATTTTCAGTCTAAGCATATCCAGACATATGAAACGTTGCCAGATACAGGAAAAACCACTTTCGAGCAACTGTTTGGAGAAATTGCGAAGTTATTAAATATTTATACATGAAAAACAAGTTTCAGCAATTACTTTCAGGAATCGTGAAGTTATTAAATATTTAAGTCAAATTTCGTGAGAGTAATTTAAAACAAATTGTAAGAAAATAAGTTTTGAGGGTTTTATTGTGAAATTACTTCAGTCGAAATGAGTAAGACGTGCTTTTCTATAAAGGAGATTGGATATAAACATAAGCAGTTCATAATTATCAAAAAAGGATAAACATGTTAGTTCAAACTTTTCGCAGTCGAAAAAGCGACAAAATTAAATTATGCGATTTTATTTTTTTAAAAATAAAATTGCAGAAAATATACAAAAACTTATTACTTTTTAATAGAAACTAATGTTCTATTATATTCCTGAATTATTTTTTGTCTGTTTTTCATACTGCGAAAGAAGGTATGATAAATTTAAAAACAACCGGAAAAAAACGAAATTTTTTCCCACCGTATTTCGATGTCTTCTCGATAAATGGTATTTCAGGGGAAGATCAATAATTCTTTCTGGGATTTTTAGTTAATATCCTTTTAACTTATTGTAGTTTCAAAGTTTAAATGGTCAAAGTAGATTCCTTGGGTTATTTCCTACATTTTGGTACTTTTGGCGTGTTTCTGGGTTCAGCGGCCCTTGAGAAGATAACATGGCGTTCATAATTTCATTTGTTTGTTCTCGAATTTTAATAATGTAGATGATTTTGTAAGGAATTTTAATTTGATGAAAAAAAAAAATGGCTTAAGAAATATCGGGAATATTATTTAAAATATTAATTCTAACTATGAAAGCTCTGCTGGATTCACTCTCGAAAACTTAACTTTAATTTTACTAATTTATTTATTACTGATATCTCTCATCCACAAATAGATAATTTTCAAAACTATATTAATTTTTCATTCTTTTACTTATTTTGTTATGTTGTAACTTCATCCTTTTTCCTTTTTATTATCACTTTTTGCCATTGTTTCTTTGTTTAAAAAAATATCAATGTATATTTTTGTGTTTGCCTTCTCCTCTTTGTCTTTCATGGTTTAGACTTTTTTTTTTTAATTTAGCATTTATTTATTTGCCAACTTTTAAGCCGACTATCTTGGTTTATGTGGAGTGCACTTTTTCTATAAATTTCAATCGGATGTTATCTGTTTCACGCATAAAATTTTCAGATTAAGTTTGTTTTAATAACTAATTGTCATAATGAAAGTCTTATGAAAGCGAGTTTTAAAATACTTAAAAAAATATATTTACATGTATGCAACAAATTTAAAAAAATAAAAATTCAAACACTTCATAAGGGGCATTTTAGCTTTTAATTATTCGATATGCTAGTTATTTTCTTTTCTAACCACTTTTTCATATCAAGTTGAAAAATTTGTCTATTGAACAGTTTTTTAATTAAAAAATGCTTCAATTTAAATCTTTTTTGTATTATGTGAGTAAAAATAAAATGAACGTTTGTGCTTAATTACTTGAATTATTCTGCTTTACTTCTGAACGTGTCTCGTGATAGTCCTAGTTGTAAAAGAGGAGTCTTTAAAACTAATATTTTGCTCTTTTTTCCAACCGAAATTTCTTCATTATTACTTATTTCTATTTCATAAGAGGCTTCTAAACTTTTTCGAAAATTATGAGTATGATTAAAAAGTAAACATTTAACATGTTAGAAAGTTCGGTTTTGTATGTTGAATTTCGAGGTGAATTATATACAAGTGACACTACATAATTTTAAAAGAATAGTTTATCAGTTTGAGTAGAGTGCGAATTATGTGAAACTCATATTATTTCATATGAAATAATATAGGATTTCAGTATCTCTGTTCATATGATTCAGTAGATTTTTTCTGATGTTTAATAATTTTATATTTGTTAAACTAATTAAAAATAAGAGTTTCAATAAGTCATAATATAAATAAAATAAATTTTGAAAATTTTTATTCTTCTCTTTTCCATATATAAAATTAATTTTAAAAATATTAAGTCTTATTTTAAGAAAAAAATATGTATTTTGACTCACTATTTAAACAGGTACCAAGTGTAGAGTTATAACAAATTTCTAGCTATATAGTGCAATGGTTGTCTTTAAAAGTACGCTTAAATACAAAAAAATTATACTTTAGAGAAAAGTGAGAATACTAAAAAATCAGAACATTAGGTGAGAAATTAAACGTAAGGGGAAAAAAAAAAAATAAGTAAAAACGGCATACAATTATAGGGAAAAGTGTAATTTATAGCATTATGTTCTTAATCAAATTTTACTAAATGCCATGAAAACTATCTCCGGTTTTTAAAGGAAGGAGAATAATACCTTTGGCTGTTTAAAAAATTAATTTTTCAAAACTATTTTTTAAAATTAATATAGAATATTATAAATGTTTTGAAGTAAACCTCATCAAAATCCGATTGTAATTACTCTCTCAGCAATAAAAAACGTACATGTCAACATTACTTTAAAAACAATGTAAACAAACAAATTCATATTAGTTTCTGTTTGAATTTGGTAAATTTATTACTTGTTTAATTTACGTTGCACTTCGAACCTTATGAGGGATATTGCTTCGAACTTCGTAATTTTAAACCTAAGTCAAGTGACGAGAACAACAACAGTGAGTGGTCCTCTTCTCTCCAAAACATGTTCAGATTCGAAATGTACCACTAAACTTTTTTCCATGATGTTATGTAATGTTATCGTTCAATGAGGAAATGATACTCTACATTTGTCCAGTTGGTGCTGCTTCATGATGTATTTACTAGAGTAGAAAATCACAAAAAAATACTTTTTCCTAACAAACAGTATTGTGTATTTTGCTTTTTTGAATGTGCTACAGTTCCATCTTTAAGTACATAACCCTCCTTATTCAAAATATTTTGAAAATTATTTATGGGGGGGGAGGGTAAGAGTCGAAATCGTTCTCTCTATTTTACAGCTCGGAAGTACCTACCAAAAATATCACAGGATCTTTTAAAACAACAGTTGATATTGATCTAAATGAGACAAAAGGAATGGTTAAAGACGGAATAGCGGATTTCCTACAAATAAGAAAGCGTTGAGTTTTAAATTTAAATATTTTATGTCATTTCTGCTTTTCGGATTGACAATGGGTGAATAAAGGAGCAGAAATAAAGTCTGAATTTACAACAAAAGAAATTGGTAAGGCTTTGAGAATGGAGAAAAAATCATGCATGAGATTTATCAAATAAAAGCAGAGCGTTTGAAACGGGTATATTTTTAAGTGCAAAAGGAATGCCTTTTAGCGTAAAAAAAATCAAAACTTTCTTAAAAAATTTTGATTTTTCAATTTCTCTCTTCTCTCTCTGAATTTTCTCTTTCTCAAGAAACTAAAAAAGATTTTTGGTTGTAGAGCTGATATTTTATATGTCCATTGTACTTGTAGATTTTTGTTCTGTTTACCTCAAATTTATAAATGAACCAATAAATTTTATTTAGTATTATGTTAAATACAAAAAAAAATAATAATTTAAAAATTTTTAAAGTGCTTTTATTTTTAAAAATACTTAAATAAGAGGTATGTTTATATATATAATAAAATTTGACTAATGTGGAACACAGGGATTTTTTAGTTTCAAGTTGATTTAAGAAAATACATTATCTATACTGTGTACATCTTTCAAACGTTAACTTATGAGAAACAGAAAGTAAGCTGTTGTTTTTATTGCTTTTGTGTTCCTATTTTATGCTATTTAAAAAGAATTAATTTTACATCAAAAGTTGTTCTGACGTTTTATACTTTGTACTTTAGTGCACAAACCGTAAACATCATATTAAAATGTGCATAATTTACTAGTTTTTGATAAATCGGAAGATCACATATCAAAATGCACAATTTTAAAAACTTGCATGGTACTATCCCCCCCTTAAGTTTAGACTTTTCAATTATAATTTTATATCTTTGCTTAAAACGAATTTTTTGAATAATATATTCTACAGTGTTCTATATTTATTTTTTTTGGGGGGGGGCGCAGCTTATATATATTTAGCTAGATTTAATTCCAACAGCCATAAAAATCCTAGCAACCACTCATTACTAAATTCATTGTAACAGTACTTTTCTGTTTCTCAAACAGTATTATTGTTAAAAAGCAATATTTTTTCTTACAATTACTTCTCATTTCTTTACAGAAAAATACATGCAATGAATGTACTGGAGAAATTGGGTTAGAGAGAAGTTTTAAACACCCGGTAATGAGCTCAACATCTGTACCGGCAGAGTCGACATTTGTGCCAAAAAGGGATCAAGAGATGCAGGTTGCACTTAAAGCTCTTCCAAACACTGGTTTATTGGAAAGGAATGAATCTTCTTCAATAGATTCTTCTGACTGCAATCGTTGTGATTCGCCTAGCAGTATCCCTACAAAGAGAATAAAATTGATGAAGGCTTTAAAGATATTAAAGATTTCGATTGTAGTATTGAGAACACCAGTAGTTCAGTTTTAACTCCTGTTCCTATAGACTTTAAACCTGATGATAAATGTGATAACGCAACGAGCAAATTAGAATCTAGAGTGACTGGCGCAACAGCACGATGTGACCAAACTCAATATAGTCCACCAAATGTATTTCTTTTGAATAACGAAACGCAAATTCCAGAAGAAAAAGATATCTCTTTAGCATTTGGAGGAAAAAACAACTGCCCAAATAGTCATGAGAGTAACGAATCACTTCAAAATGTTTCAGGGAATGACGATAATATTGATCTGAAGAACGAAAACAACTCTGAGGAAGATTTTCTTCAAATGGGATCTCTATTGGGTTATGGATATTCAGGACCCGATTTCGTACTTAATGATCTTTTTGGAAGCTTATTTGATAATAATGGTCGTGATCCTCCACCCCATGATTTTTTTCCAGACGCTGAAGGCTCACTTACTGGAAATAGTGCATTTCAATCGGCAAATGAAAGTGAATGTGGTTATCTGGAACCAGAAGAATATACACTAAACCAATTCGAAGATGAAATGTAAGTTGAGACAAAGTTTGCTATGAACAATCTGACGTAGATCAGAACCCATTTAATTTGAGTCAATCTTCTGATATGTAAAAAAGCAGTAAAACACACCATCTGTTGTTATTAACAACAAATTTATTCTAGGATTAACAATCACCATGAACTTACATCAAATTTTAAAGATAAAAGGTGCATGCCAATAGTAACTCAATGTTTTAATACCAAATGTTACTGCGGGTCTATTTTATATCCCATCAACAGCCAGTATCAATGAAAACAATGTCGGTTATGAAAATAAAGATGCTAACTTATTCAGAGAGTCCCAGCCTTAAAGCGTTTGAATAGAATACTGTTGATATTACTCTATTCAAATTGATGATAATACTACTTTTATCATGAATGAAGAATAATATAATAGTAAAAACTTAATTTTTTCTATATATTAAGATGGAAAAATAGTGATATATATGTATATAGATTGTATTTTTAATAAATAAAAGTATTGTAAGTATTGTGAAGACATTAGTATAATTGAAAATTAATTGTGAACTAAACAAAAATTATTGATAGAATTTTGTATAGTAGAATGTGTTTAGTTCTTTTGCATATATTAAAATTCAATATAATGTGCTGTTTTTCAAGAATTACTTCAATAAATTTGTATGAATGTTCTTTTTTACTTCTAAAAATACATCTCTATCATATTTTTTTTTCAAATTAAGATTACATATTTTGTAGAATGTTTATCCTATTATTGGATACTTTTTCTATTAAGGAATACTGGCTCTCATAGATATAAGTATTACTCCACAACTTGCTCCTTGTTTAACAGAAATTAAATTCCTGGTGTCTTGATTTCAATAGTTAGTTGTCAGTTCATTTTTTTGAAATTAACAATTTTCAATGACAGTGCAAGATTATACGTATTTGCAACATTTATTGTAAGAATTTCCTAAGATATGCTTGCTTTTAACATCGACGCAATAAATGCTTCTTACACAGTTAAAACATTTTCCTTTTAAAAACATATCTCACAAAATTTATTAAAGAAAAGATTGTTTTTTTAACACATGTTAAATTTTAAATGTTTTTAGCATTACCTAATTCGAGATTATATTCTGGAAAAAAGAAAGACGATATTTATTCCTTTTATCTTCTTGTGAATTGTTTTTTTTATTAATAAATGTTTATTAAATAAAAACTTTTATATTTTTGTCATGAAATGTGGACAAGTAATGATCCAAAATACTAAATTGAATGAAAATTTAATTTTTTGATCAAGGAGCTTATGCATATCTATGTGATCAAATATTCATAGTATGGAGAGAGGCAATATATATTTTCTTTATTTGCTTTTGTTTTTGATTTATGTATTTGCATGTTTTTCAACTAAATACAAGAAGTACTAGTTTTTAGTATTTTGGATGGCTAAGTATGACATTTTTAATACTATTTGCTTATTGCTGTTTGCCTTGACATTTTCATTACTATTTGTATTTTATATTATATTGTATTTTATATTTGTATTTTCCTTTGACATTTATAACTTTTTTTTTATTTTAGGCTATTTTATTTGATATTTTTATTACTTTTTACTTATTATTCTTTGTTTCTCTTACCTTTTATTATCTTTTCATATTTTTATAACTATTTGATTTGATATTACTTTGTGTATTCATTTGAAATTGGAAAAAAAATCCATAAATTGCTGCAATGTAGGTAGCATTTTGTGCATATTATCTGATGAGACATTTATAGTATTGAGAGAGGCCGTACGTCTTTTCTTCATTCACTTCCTGTATTTGCATACTTTTCATTTAGATATGCTGTGAATTAGTTCCTCCTATTTTGCGTATTTTGTATGATATTTTTATAACTATTTACTTTATTATTTTTTGCTGTGACATGCTTACTGCTATTTACTTTATTGCTATTTAATTTGTGTGTTTCAATTGATATGGGAAATTATTTGTAAATTGTGTTTGGATAACATTTTTTTTTTGTATTTTATTTCTAATTCAATACTATCTATACAATGAAGTTATCAATACTTCTGTAACATTTAAGAATAAAGTGTCTGGAATAATTTTTGGATTTATTTATTTCTTTTTATTTCCGAATATTTCATTTTTTATTTAGCAATTATATCATGTTATGTAATTAAAACTTCCAGTCTTTTTTTTTCACTTAAATCTGAATTCATTAATGAAAGATAAGTTCAAGAATGTTAAATATTAATATTTAATTTTAAAAGCTTTAAAGTTCTGAAAATGAACTAAAATTGCATTAAGATATTTTATTTAAATAATTTTAACTATGCAAATCACTTGAAGAATAAGAGAAAATTTTGAGTAATTTTATATTTTACTCATTTGTTAATAAGAAGTAAAAAATAAATAACATTTGTTTTAAACATTTTGTGTGTAAATAAGATGTTTAATTGAATTTTTATTTTTGAAATAAGTATTTGCTTCTATTTCGAGTTTTAATTTAAATTGTATCTTATTTTACATAAATTAAAATTAAAGAACCATTTCCTATTTGAAATTTTATTCCAAGTATTATTTTTGTAATTTATAAATCAAAATTTTTTCCAATAATATTATTAACTTATCTCTTAGAAAAATTCGCTTTCTTAACCTAAGCTTAAAATCAAACAATAAAAAATAATGTGCAAAATAAATAATTCAGTGTAATATTTGGTTTCATTATAACTATAATAAAATTTTTTTTTTTCAAAAATACGAGAAAAATAAGAGGACATTTGTTTTTATGAAAATAAATCTCACAAAAAAGTATGCGAAGCCTATAAATATTATTGGGAAAAAGAAAACATTTTCTATCAATTTTCTCTATTTTTATAAAAATTTTAAGATAAATTTATATTTGATAATAATTTGTTTCCTGTTGCTAAGTTGAAAATTATCAATATAAGAGATGTGTTTTTTAAGAAAAAGGCCTATTTATTATTCTAAATTTTTATTAACAATTAAAATACAAATAATGCAACATTACATAATACAACATTATTGTATATAAAATTCCCTGAGATCCTAACTATTTATTGCGTCAACCTTCAAACATAAGACAGTCCCTATGTAAGTTTGAAATTTACTGAAATGTGTGTACAACAAAAAGACACACATATATAAACATAGAAGGAAAACAATTCTTTCCCATGAAATAAAAAACATCAATTTGCATCCACGAATGTAGGTTTTAAATCTTTGAAACATAAGCATGAGAAAATAGTTTAAATATGCAACAAAAATTTAGGTGTAATTGTAACAAACACATACGTATGATTAACATTTATTTAGTTTATTAAGAAAGGGGGAGTCAGTAATACACAGTAAAGTATTTTATTTTAAAGCATGTATATGTTAAATATGATTTTAAATATTTCTATTAGGCAAATAATATTATCGGGGAACACCTCGATTGATTGTTCAATAGGTGGTAGAAGAGATATAAAATACTTTCTCGCTGACTAATAGCTGCAGAGGTCAAATCAGAATTCGTGGTTCCTCGTCTCAAGTGAAGCTTATACAACCCTTTACCACATACCAGCGCACATTATTTATTCAAGTACCACATCATTCACCACGCAGGATAAAAAGGGAAGCTCTCAGGTCTTAGGAAGTGGGTCCTGTATGAAAAATAAATCCATAATATACCTAGCAAAAACTTATCCAAGAATCTTAGTATACTCCAATGCAATATTAAGGGCATGAGTATTGGACGTGCCAAGTCAAATATTGATAATCTCCAATGAATTTTTTCCCATGTCGGGGTGCCTTGTAATGATGATTTAGAAGGAAATGTGCACCCAGTTCCACCAGTTTATGTCCTCCAGAAATTCATCACGTCTACAAACTTATTAATAATTGGTCCTACTGTTCACCAAAGGTACACCACTAAGAACCAATATATGTCTGTGTAGAGTAGAAGAGTTAGGTCTCTCCAACCAGCCGTCCAGATTTAAAAGTGGGTATCTCCGTTACGTGAAATTCATTGAGGAGAAGGAAGATTTATCCTTCTTGTTTTCTTTCTGCCTTTCCTGCCCACCTTCTTGGATGCATTGGTGCCTCCTCAAGGCAGCTGTCGGTTGAAATGGATGATGTCCGAAACTCTTCTGGGGGCAAGGTCTTTTGGACTCGGCGAAAGTTTTGATCCTCCAAAGGAATTTGTAATAACAACATATTTACTAAAATTTACCTACTTAAATATAACACATAAATAATTTCAGAAACAAAATATTAATATGTAATAAAAATAATTTTTCTCAAAGGGAATATAGTCTTTTACGAGTACTATTAATGTTATATTCCGCAGTAATCTTTTACTTGAAAAGTACTTAGGAATAGTACTTTTTTAATGACTATAATACATATTTTCAAATTAAATGAATACACAAACAATTTACATGTTAAATGCAATTAAAGCTGGAAAGGTAATAAAATAAAATTCAACCAAGATTATTAAATAAATTGTGCAAATCATTTCCATTTTAGTTATTTTTTCCCAAGTGTCAATTGTTTTGTGTTTTTATAACACAAAGCTGAACAATTTCATTATGATTAGTAGCTCCCCACCCTTCATGTATAGATTACATATATAGCGCTTCTAAAAGTGGGAGATTTTCTGAGACGAAAACTAATAAAAAAAATTGGAAATTCTCAAATTTAGTAATGCGACCTTTATAGTAAATTAAATAATTTATGAAATATTTGATTTTTAGAAATTTTAACAAAATACCAAAACATTTTTAAATACACCACCCCTTACAAAAAATATTACAGACAATACAACTCATAACAATAGAACATCCCTTCCACTATCATATTAATTCCAACATTTGAAGATCTTTGACATTTTGAAGATGTTTGTCTTTTTATTTTCTAATATTCCTTTATTACGTTTTTTTTAATGCTAAAATAAGCAGGTATTTCTGGATCATTAGAATAAATGTTAGGTATCTTCTTTATATTTATTTATCAGCAGCTGTTTTTATTCGTGTATATTGTTTATATAAATTTATACCATGGGTTACAAAAATATTTATTAAAGTAATAGGGGTAGCAGGTGTGAAAATTGAGAAAAAAAAGCCCTAAGTAAACACAAAAGAAATTTCATTTATGCCAGCTTTAGTGTATAACTGAGTCACCTCCAATGTTCTCTTCCTGAAAAGTAGACCGAATTTAAAGAGAGAATATGCATTAGGCAGCAAGAGTAAAATTTCTATTTTCTATGGGACTCCATAAATTTAGTAGTCTATTTTGATTTCTGCCACAGAAAGAATCCTTGCTCTTACTTTGAAAAAAATTTCAAACTGTATTTAATGAAATAAGCAACAAACATTATAAACTCTGATAAATAACAGGTATAATGACACAAAGTATTGCAGTAATAACGAAAATAAATTAAAGGGAAAATACAGTTTGAAACAAAATAAAATTGAAAAAAAATTGAAAGTTCTTCTAAAAAGAAATAAGATTGTTTATGGGAAAACAGCACTAAATATGAAAATGTACACCTCAGAATCAAAAATATTTTTAAAATATCTTTACTTCTTTGAAGTATACTGCATTTTTTTGTTTTTTTTTGAAAAATAAAACTAGGAAATCTTATTTGTTGCCAGAAAACTGCTCAGAATGTTATAAATCTTCAAATTCAAACAGGAATGGTTTCTTTCCATACATACATAGCAAAAATATACTACAGTAATACAAAAGTTTCCTTTAACTAAAATGTGTAGAATAAAAAATTGGTATAAAATTTTTTCAGAAGAGAAAATAGTCTAGTGTTAACACCATGTTGTAATTTTGCTATAAACAGTGCTTTTAATACACTGCTCAAATATATTTGGGAATAACTCAATATATTTTTAATGAGCGCACACCCATACACCTTAAAATTTATTGCACATTGAACTAAAAGAGGAAACATTTCAGTGATTTTAAAATTTTTGGACGTAGACAGATAAGATAAGATTTATTTAGTCAGTTTGTAAAATTTTATATAATAATTTCAGTTTAAAAATTATTTTCCTGTAATAATAATGAATTTAAATGAATCTTTTTATATAATTTTCTTTTTATACTTTTATAGTTTTAAATTAAATGCTTTGACATTCCTAAGAAGTAAAATAAAAAGGATCTGAATCAAAATAATAAAAATGTTGTCTTTAAAATAATTTTTTTTTATATCGTTTCAGATGTTTTTGTTCAGATCCTTCTCGATTCCGTTTCAGATTGTTCAGGAAGGACTTTTCCCTCCAAGATATTCTGCTCTTGCCCCTTTAATGTAACCCGAGCTACGTCATAAGTCCTCGAATCTAAGGTGATAGTACATTGAAAAGTTCTTTCTTTTGTAATTAGATTTTTCCGGGTGGAACCCCTTTTTGAGTTTACGGATAGGGTGGAACCTTTTAAATGTTCCATTGTGAAAATGAAACTTGGGTAAACCCCCTTTTGGGAAAGTACAAAATGCCGGGAGAACTGAAATTGGTGAAAAAGTTTTCGTAGCACAAATTTATGTTCTAAACTAATTAAAAAATTAGGGATAAGGAAATTATTCGTTGTATATTCACGTTAAATTGTTTCTGTCTTTTTTAAATTAATTTTATAAATTATTTTTATTTTAAAAAAAAATTTGGGAAAATGAAAAAACCAATGCCTAAGTACTTTTTAATACAAAGTTTTGAAATTTGTTAAATTTCTTTAAGCACCCGTTAATTTCAAATAAAAATGCATACCTGTAAAATTTACAACAATGATTAACTTGAAATAGAAAAAATAGGAAGCGTATTAATTATTAAAACATTTTAAGTTATTAATTATTATCTCAAATGAATTTGAAGAGTATAGTTAATTTAATTACTTAAATTATTTATTTGTATATATTGATAATGAATTGAGTATTTAATTAATTTTTGCTTTAAACTTAGTATTAGAAACTGAATGAATTTGAAGAACAGGAAGCAAACACACGAATTTAAACACGAAGAATTTTACTCTTCCTCTGTGAAATTATTGTAAAAATTAAACTCTTTATAAATGGTGTAAACTTTCTTTTCAATTTTTTATAACAAGATTTGAAGAAAAAAAATAGCAAAAGTTTAATAACCATTTGATCTTATTAACTCGCAAATTGATAGAAATTACAGGAATTTGTTCAGAGCAGGTTTCTCCCTTTTTTAAAATTTGTATTTTTATGTAATGAATCTTTGTATAAAATCCGAAATGTTACCTTTTTCGAATTAACTGAGTTTATTTTATTAACATTATGGATATTTTATAAATCAAATGTATGATTTAAGAAAAAAGTAACCTAAATGTGGGTTTTTCGAGAGCAACATAATGCCATTTTTGTAGCTTGTATGATGAAGATAACGGCATGAAAAACAAAAGTAGTAGAATGAGTCTTCCGAATGATGCTACATATAAGGCAACAGACCACAAATTGGAAATTTCCTCCCCTTAAACATGAAGGAAATGGAGTGAAGGCAAATCAGAGATTAAACTAAATAGTTTTCTCTAGTTTGGAATGAAAATAGAAAGAAAAAGCGAAACCTTTGTCTGAAGCACGCATTGCAGGTAGAGGAATAGAATCCTTCCCTTTGTAGTTGCTGAAAGCAGTTATCAGAAAGGAGATTAAAATTATATATAGAAATATATATACATATATGTATATAAAGAATTTTCACTCTTAAACAAGATAAATGATGAAAAGAGTAAGAAAGCCCATAATTTCTCTTTTATGAGAGAGTTTTTTATTTATAATCATTACGACTTGTATTATAGGAGTATACTTTGCTGTTCCTTTAGATGCACACGTTCCTCTCTTCCAGAAGAAGAAGCTTTCGCTGTTTTGCTATTTCGTTTGATGTAGACCAGGGGTACTCAATCCTTTTTCCCGCCGGGTCACAGACATGTAACAGCTATTTCACGCGGGCCACAACATGAGGATTTATTGCAGGTAGGAGAACGCTGTAAGACCAAAGATATTTAAAATGTAAAGAAAAGAAGAAAAAAAATTGATTAAAATATTAAAATTCATTTGTTTGTCTTTTATTTTATTACTATATTAAACTCTTTATCAAACACATTAACAAAAACTTGGTTTTATGCATATTTTACCTAGTTATGAGACAGTTTTGATTTCTTTTCATCTGTGATAAAACTCCTTGTTTACTTTCTAATGTCCTGCAAATAAAGCCCCCTATTTGATTTTTCTTTTAACGAAGCCTCAAATTTTTATTTCAAATACTGATCTATGAAGGACAGGCGGGAAGCAAAGAGATTTTTCTAAATTTCTGATTGAAATCAGTTGTATTTGCTTAAAATTCGTTCAGACTTTGTGATATGGTCGATCTTTGGCGACCATATCTTTGGTTGTCGAAAAGAGGGGGGGATTCTCAAAATGAATTGACATTTTAGAATTCAAAATTAACTTTATTAAGAGTTTAACTTTTTCTAATATTTTGGGACAAACTTATATTAATGAGAAAAAAAAAACACGTAGCCCTAGCAAAACGGATCGCGCAACTTGGGTCACTTATTTAAAAATTATAATCCGGGGCCCTTTTAAATTTAAAATATTACGAGCTGATATCAAATAACTGTCCTACCGAATCAACCCAAAGGTCCAACACTTTCAGAGAGACTGTTTGGCACGGTGCAATAGTATGCACCGGGAATGGCTGAAATCCGGAACTTGGGGAGGCCGTCAAAATTTCACTTCTATTATTCCAAACAGAACTTTCTAAATTGCCATTCCCGCCCAAAACTTCTTTTTTTAAAGGCTATCTTATTTGCTTTTCACTTGTATTTTACTTTTGGGTTTGGGGGGAAAAATTTGGTTAATCTTGGCCGTCAAAGAACCCAGAGGTTATGTTACAGAAAAGACGCGTGAACCCGTCACAACTTGAGTGTGTACTTTTAGTTCAGATATATTTAAATACTTTTTGATTTTAATAAAACAATTAGCTCTCTTTAGAACGATAAATAATTTAGGATTTTACCGGTTGATAAAAGAAAAAGTACAGATCTTACAACATCCAAAAAAAAAAAAACCATACTGAAAGGAAAAAGGTGTTTGAAAATAGTAAGAAATGATGCACCAACTTTTGATACAATTGCAATACTGTGAGATCTTATGTTAATCTTCTGGCACTCAATCATCTTTCCAACCCGAAGAAAATTACAATTTGATACTCAAGCTAAGTTATCTGAATTATTGCAAAACGTTTCTAGAGTAAAAGTGTTCACAGTGTCTTGCTAACGAACGCCACCATTCCATGGGAAGTAATGCTCGCATGTTCCCAGGAAATAAAAAGCTTGCATGATATAAATATCAAATTGGCTTGAGCCTTCTTATCCATGAGCAAAGGCCTTCATTCTTTGCTAACATTTTCTTTTTTCACTAAACGTATCAACAATGGATAAAAATATATTGTTATACATAATTAATCGATAAAAAAAAGTAAAAAAAAAATATGCTTGAAAAGTCATGCCAAGCAGCTAGAGAAGCTCACGTAAGAATCGATAATTTTCTAAAAAACAGACATTATTGATGTTTCTCATATGTTGGTACTTTTCAAATACAAGGGCAGGGTTAAGTATACTTATTGACATCCTTAACTTTGAGAGAAGTATTATTTAAGTACTATCAGAACTGAGCGGGAATCATGGGAGCTGGCAGTGCGGGGTACTACAAATGGAAAAAAGAACATGTTGAATTTCGATAGAGCGTATGGAGCCGTAAGAGGCATGTTGTCCTAATGATGAGGACACAATCAATTAGTGAATGCTAAAGGAAATTTAATTCCATACTGAGTGATAGCAAATAAAATCCATACAATTTTTTAGCAGAAAGTAACATGAATCTAATGTTAAAATTGAAGAAGATGAGTCATTGGACTATATTGGAATGAAAAATTGATTCAGTAAATATAAACAGAGAAGTTTGATCAATAAAAATATCACGAAACTACAAAAGTTTTATAGAAATACCATAAAAAGACAATATTCAGGCACCAAAAAATGAAAACTGTAATTTATGCCAGCCTAATGCAAAGTCCATCAACCTATAAAAAACCTACACATGGAAGGAAATCATCCTGGTATATACAAAAGAGCAACATACAAAAATAAATCCCAGGATCACTGAGTTCCATGAAAACTATCTTGTTGCAGCAAGTTATTGAAAAGAAAATGCCTATATATATTAACACTTAGCATCAAATTCTACCCTTGATAGATGCATAGAACGCAAACTCAAAACTGTAATGAAAGTGTGCATAGCTGCATCTGGCAATAATATCCAAAGAGTGTTTGTCAAAAAAAGGTTAGAATTAGTTTTGTGTGAGATGCAGTACACTCACTACATTTTCCCCCATAGATATTACTGTGCTCTAGAAAAAACTGAATAACTTTAGTTTAATCTACGTCTGCAGTCTTCATTGGAAATAATTTCGAAAACTTTTCGTAGATTGAATTTTTCTCAGTATACTAATTAACAAAAGCAGAGGGTAGGGATATTGTTTAAATATCCGTACTGTAGTCAGTACCCAAACTAAAAAAACTTGAAGTTTTTTAAATTTTCAGTTAAGTTATCACAAATATACTCTGTAATATCTTCAATACTTCTATCACATGTCGAACCTGAGAGATGGATCTTTATATTTCTGAAATTATTGGAATTTTGTTACTGAACTGATCAAATACTACACCGCGGAAGCATTTAAAAACACTTCTTCACAATTTTTGTATCTCAGTAAGCAATTTCATACGTTTATCAGTAATATAACAAATTTCATAAGATGCCTTTATTAACTATACATTTTGTGATATTACCGCAGATAAAATACTTTGATGTTGTTGTAAAGATTTTTGTGTGTGTAAGGAACGCAATTCTTACCACGTGAAAGAGATCCTCAAGGAAAACATCCATTAAAAATTTGTGTTTAGTGGTAAAATGACGAGTAAATGTATGTTTTTCAAATGTAACATTTTCAGAACAAATCAAATCACTGCGAAATAGTGAAACCCTAACAATCTTGAAACAACATATTTTCTTTAGATATTTTTCGCTTGGAAGATATGAGAGTTAATTAAAAATTAGTTTCACCCATAAAATCGAAACATCAATTTTTGTTTGTTACCAACCGTCGTACCAAAAAAAAAAAAACTAGCAAATTGTACCAGTATTACATCGATAGCAATATTAATAGATTTGATTGCTTGATTGGTAGAATCTACTAAATTTTTAATACATTTTTCTAAAACTATTGAATTTCTTAGTGCAACGGACCATGACTGGGCCTCACAGAAAAGCCCAATGGGCCCCTGGTTGTGTATCGCCGGTGCAGACGGAACCTTAAACACAATGTTTTGAGAAATATATACTTTATGACAAAAAGTTCTCTAAATTATTTTTGGATTTTTCTCACGCGCCCTTTTCTCTAACATAACCTCTGGTTTCTTTTGACGGCCACGAAAGGCAAATCTTTTCCAACCCAAATCCAAGAAGTGAAACAAAAAGGATAGATGCAAATAAGAAAACCCTTTTAAAAGGGGCAGAAGTTTTAGTAAGTGGGGATGGCTTTTAGAGGCCCCAGTTCAGAAAGGAAAAAGGAAAATTTTACCTTTTTTCTAAGAATCACAAAAAACCCTGCCATTCATCCAAGGTAAAATACCATTGTCCCCAGCTTAGAGGATTATCGGGAAGTGGATTCCCAAATTGTTTAAATTTACGGGAAAAAATTTTTTACCCTGAACGAATATATTTTTGGGGGTTTGGGAGATAGGCGGATATAATATAAGTATAAATTTTAAGTGGCCCGGGATTGGTGATCTGTTTTAAATTAGGCTACTTTATTGGTTTATTCTCACTTAATATAAGTTTGTTCGATATATAAAGTAATTTGTTAAATTCAAAAAAGTCATATTAAGAATTTTAAAAATGTCTCATCTTTTCTGAGAACCCCCACACCCTAATTTGCTGAAAACCCCCACGATATGGTCAACGAAGATCGACCATGTCGCAATTTTTAACAATTTTGCACATTTTGCTAATCTTGACTTTACGTATGAGTATGGTACTTATTTGGTTTATTATGCTCTAAATAGTTTTTCTGTATAAATTGTTTTGATATGTTACATTCACAAGGAGTAAGTAACCAAAAGAAAAGTAAGAATCTCCCCTTTTTACAAATTTTCCCCCACTTAATACTGGGAAAGGGGAAAAGGGAAAAAACATAAAAGGGGAATAAATTCCAAAAAATATGCAAACATGCAACTAAATAAAATTACATCTACAAACGGACGTTCATAAAAACACATGCTCCATAGGAATTTATTTCTTAAAATTACTTTTAAATGTTTTCGCGAAGGCTTAATATATTTAATTAAAGCTTCAACTAATAGACTAAGGCTGTTATGAATAACAGTTTCTTTATTTTGAGTAGAAGATATAAAAGGTAATTAGTCCCCTTTCGGGATTTTTGATGCCGTCTTTATTTTCTCCTATTCGAAATTTGTTAGGTTTATTTCCACCAACAAAATTCCCATCATTTAAAATTACGATAAGCATTCCTGATTTTGCTATTAACCATGACTTTTTCAGAGCGATAAGATTTACAGTTGTAGTTTACCTTTGGAGAACTTTTACGAACAAATACAGACTTTTATATCAATGGAGAAAAGCAAATCTTCGCATGATTAGTTTTGGTGTGTTTTAAATTGGATCATAAGAGTTCTTAAGTTCACTTCTCTATCTATCTAGTGAAAACAGGTTAAATCTTTTTAAGTTACATCTGAATGTTTAATCCATTTGAAATAAACAGCAGGTTTTTAGTTTTTTGAAACTCCTTCTCATTATAAGCATATAACTACCTTCCAGCTCTTACAAGTTCACTAATTTATGATGAGTCCTTTAGCTTCTATGGAAATGAAGTATTTTCAATAAAAATAATATTTTAAAAGAATTAGGAGCTCCAAAACCCACAATTTCTAAAGAGTTTTAAATAAATATTAAGTTTAAATATGAAATAGTTTCATAGACATTTTTTTTCGCAAATTTTTTTTTGAAAATGTTACTGCCTTTCAAAAACATGAACAATACTTAATATTTAAATAAAAAATTAAAAAAAGAAATTCCGCTTTCCCTCACAGATTTTAACATTTTTTTTTTCAAAATATTAACTTTATCGATTTTTTGATTCAAAATTATCTATTGCTTTATTTTTATAGGTCTTTCTTCGGATTGTATTGTGACATATTCCACATGATCTAGACGAAGGTTAGATGTGTTCCAAACTCTGTAAGTTCCAATGTCAAAATGCAGAAATATACTTGACTGATTTTTATGTTCGATTCAATGAAATTCAAACAAGACTCTAATGCACAAAAATAAAGGGAAAACAAAACTCCAGTATTTAAAATAGTGTTCTATTTCGACTAGCATTCTTTTTCAGATATAAGATAACACAATAAAATAACATGGACAATCTAAATGGTATTATGTACAGGTGGTTATCAAAATAATGGAAACACACATTGGATTTATAATGAATCCTTTATAAATATGATGTAGGACCACATTTGGCATGTAATACAACTTGGATTCGTCTAGGAATCAATTTATATAGGTGATGAATATTATTTAGAGGAATATTGTACTATTCTTCAAGGAGATATTACAAAAGTTCTGGGAGAGAGGCCAGTGGAGGATATCGACGAACGTTCAACGTTTTAAAATAGACCCTAACGGCTCAATTATATTGAGGTCAGGTGACAGGTCTGGTTAAGGTAGATTTTTTAGCTTCATCCTCGTCTTAATCAAACCATAACTGGACAAGTCTCACTGCTTGGATAGATGCATAATCATCCTGGAAAATTCCCTCTCCTGCAGGAAGCAAAGTTTGTATCTTAAGAGGGATGCGATCACAACTAAAACTTCTCTATACTTCTCCCCAGTAATCTGTTCCTTTAGGTTACGATTGGTCCTGCAAAAAACCATGACACAACTGCCTCTATCAGAACATATCCATCTCCATGCTTGAACAGTTGGAAGGAGACAATCATGGTCATGTGCTTGTCCAAATGTGCACCCATCCTGTTGTAGGGAAAAGTGTGAAAGACGATTCGTCAGACCGTATTACTCAAAAATCCAGGTTTTGTGAGAACGGCATTACTGTAGACGATATATGGCATTAACATCTGTGATAGGTGACTTTGGACTTAACCTCTACTATAAATGTTCTGTATATGAAGGTGCCTTCTAACTGTAATCATTGACATAGGAGAATCCAGATGCTAATTGAGCTCTGCGGTAACTTTTGCTGCAGTTGTTTGCTTTTTGGACATTAAAATCCGCTTCAATACTTGTTGGTTTCTTTCACTGAGTTTCTCTTTTCGTCCACTAGTTTGCTTTACCGAGCTTATCTTGCCAAGCTGCGTGTGTTCTGTCAGGATTTTAGACATCGTACTTCTAGAAATGCCTCAGAATTTGGATGTTTCAAGGCAACACTGGTGGCAACACTGTAATGTTAGTAGTTCATTTGCATAGAATAAAAAATAATATAGGTGATAAAATTAGGTGATCGTGCAGCGTACTTAAATTTTATCAAATAAAATAAAATAACTATAACAGGTAGAATATACTTCTCATATTTAACTGAAGAATTTGAAAAAGAGAATAATTATGTAAGGGAAGTTATAAATTTTTAATTCTACCAAAAAAACTACATTCCCCTATGAAAGAATAGCTTCGAATAATTAAACTTGCAACTACATACATTTTTATACAAACATAACCTTTTATAAAATTTTCAACATTGTATGAAAACCATATTTACACTTATCAAATAATAGCTTACAAATTAAAAAATTATATGAATAAAAGTAAAATGCATTTGTAATGTATACATATATCTCTTTATAAAACAACATAATGTATTGGAACACTATTGACTTTCTGGACTACAGTCAAAGTTATACAATGGCAGAATGATTTAAATAAAATGCGTTGACATATTATCCTTTTATTCTGTTTACATTACTCTTAAATGACATGCAAAATGATAGCAAGAAAAGAAACCGTGGAAGCTATTTGATGAAAAATTCAGAAACTTGTATTATCCTATGAACCGTGCTTAAAGTTTTTATTCGGAACGTTAACTTTCCGATTGAGACTATTTTTCCGTATCTAATAGCCTGAGCGCTAGTTATAGGCACTAAAAGGAGAAAAGGTTGAATCATTTTGGACTGGTAAAGGATTTTGGTCTTTTTTCAAATAAAACCTTCTGTTTTCAGGTGCTTATTGAATTGCGATTCGAAATTTGAAGAAAGTAAAACAAGATTTTGTTCGTGCAAAATTATTTGGGTTGGAACCAAATATATTAATTCAAGAAGCTAAAATTTATTAATTTCATTCATCTGTCTTACATAATATGAATTTAATGATTACAGAAAAGTTTGTAGTTTAATTATAATTTGACTGCATTTATATATTGTCTCCATATAAAGCAGCGTTTTTCAAACTGTGGGGCACGCGCCCTTTGGAGGGCGTGACAACTCTACGAGGGGGGCGCGAGCATATTGAAAAGTTGAAAACAGATTATTTTTTAAAAAATATTGATTTACCAAATGTAAACAAACAAAACACATTCTAACATAATAAAAAATAAAATACACATTTACACTGATATTTCACACTTATAAATATATTAGTGCTGCACATTATATATTTCATTGTTAATTTAACAATACTAAGTTAAGAACAAGTTTATTAATTACCAGTGACCCCATGAACTTATCATATATGTAATCAAAAACAAAAATTAACACTTATCTTGATAATTTTTGTGCGGCTTATAATTAATCCTTTAACTGCCGATTAAAAGTTTCGCGATTCGCTTCCCAATGCCAACTGTTTTCCACGTTGGCGCGCCTGTGTTATCTATTGGAGGGGGATAAAGAAGCAAATAATCTGAAACAATTAAATCCTTCGCAAGACATTGTCAAGGTCCTTTTATTGAAATTCCAAAGCCTCCGGAATAATTTTATGAATAGCAATGCACAGAAATAATAGTACTTTGGAAACACGTATATATACGTCCAGGAACATAAACGCTTTGGCTTAGCGAGACATTTATATACACCGGGGGTGCTAAAGAGGTTAAAATCGTATCGTAGTTTTGTAAAGTATTGCATTACTGATTCAATACATTGTTATTGTATGAGGGGGGCGCGATGAAAATTAGAATTGAATATTGGTTCTCGAATATTGCAACTTTGAGAAGCACTGATATAAAGTAAAACAAATAGTATGTATACATTTTAGAGAAAACAATAAATGTTAGAGAATAAATAGAAAACAAAAGAATATGTTATTTTATTTTGTTTTACTTTTGCATTGTGATAATATATTTAAATACTTTCTAACCAACAGCATTAAATTTAAATTCAATTGAATAAATGTTTAAGGTAAAACATGTGCAATGGATATTTTAATGAAGGGATTCTAAAATTCATACTAGGATGTATAGCTGGAGAAGAGAGTAAAATAAATTAAACTTCATCATGTACATGAATATATTAAAATTCAGAAATGTATTTAAAATTTAGAGACTGTCAATTTCTTATGGTTACTTTTTGCTGCCAAACTAAAGAACGTGGAACTAGAAATTTTTAGTGCAAATTGAGATTAAAGTATACTTATTAGCTTTTTTTATTTAAATAAGTAAATATCGTTTTGTGTTCAGTTGCAGTTTCAAACAAGATAAAAAATTAGACAACTATTGAATACCAATGCAGTTTCTTTTAAGTTGAATAAAAACAAAATCTGAATTTTACGCCAAATGGAAACATGAAAAAATTTAACCATCTAGTTCAAAACATTCAGTATTATTAAAATTAAGTACAAGAGAAAATTGAAATTTTGGAAATAATTCAGTCACATGAAAGCATATATTATGAAGCAAGAAATGTTCTAAGTAAGGAAAAGCAAATGAAGGTCAAGAAGGCTTTGTGCATTAAAATTCTTTTGTTTGAAAAAAAAAAAAGGTAGAGATTCATTTTGTAAGTGCATAGAAAAAGCATTTTTGCCATTACAATCTCGAAAATTCACATGGAGATTTTGCTTTAGATTTGAAGTTATAGTAAAACATTGAAGTTTTTTCTGTTATTCATTTTAAAAACAAAACTATTATTTTTGACGGCTTTTGTTCCTATTTTGTCCTGTTAAATTCAGATTTTTGTATTTTACGGGGCAAGATTCATATCTTCACTCGTATAAGAAATAAAAATTAGTTGTTATAATAATAACTTTTTTAAAATTTCGTACGTGCTAAGGAAATGTGATTATTATTGTTTTCTTTTTTATACTAGAAGGGGAGCCGTCAATACTTTATTTTATTTTAATAATATCGCTTTATAACTATATTTTAAGCAACACGAGGCATAAACATTACAATTTTAATCCGCAGTGAAAAGACCAGGACACGTGAAGTTTTAAACCATTTTAAGAATTGCAATATCGCACTACACAATGATATCCAATTGAATTCAAAGATGAATGAGAGGGAGAGTTACATTAAGGGGGTCCGGCACGTCCATGGGAAACCATGTTAAATTGTGAAAGTTTATGTACCTTTTTATCAAAAAGTACTAACTTATCATGGACAAATTTTTCCAGTAGGTTATGTATACTATAAATAACACTTTAATAAAGGGTTTTGTCTTTTTGTAAAAAAATTAAGTTAATTATCAGTTTTCTAAAAATTGTCCAATTTTTTCCCTAAAATTTAGTTTAAAAAAGTCATATCTAAAAACGTTTGTAGATATATCTAATCCTCTCCATTAAAGTGTGCAAAAGATGTTAAAAGTCTTCTCACTGAAAATTTCTGGATCATATGATAAGTAGTTTATGAGAAAAAAGGTTTATAAAGTGAAACATATTACATTTTGAGAAAATATTCTTTAAAGAAAACATTTGTAATTTTTTGAGTATTTCCTTTTTTTAGTACTTTCCAGAAGCATATGAAGCATTTTTAGCTCTCTGCTAATGCAAAAGACTTATACTTTTTTTTCATTATTTTTTAACAATTCTGTCTTTTTTGGGATCTAAAGATGCTTTCGTTGGGTTACACGAATCCTACGTGTATCTAAGTGTTTGAAGCATGACACACAGTTATAACTTGGTTAAATATCACAATGTTTTAAGATCATTAAATTTGCTACATGATACATATCGAACTGTGAAAAAGCCGTATTTACGCCTAATTTTAGAATTTTTAGTTCTACCAATGGGGATCTTGGAATCATTAATTATATTGTGTTATTAACTGACTCATTTGAGTTCTGAGTCTTTCCATGTAAACATTTTATTAATAACACATGATCACCTAAATATCTAAAAATTGGCTTCATTTAATTCATTATGGTACATAGCACGTGTGTTTATGTTTAGAATCATAGTGCTTTTCGTTACATTCAGCTTCTGTCTTTGGAAACTTGCACCAGGCATTTATACCAGCAGGACACAGTCCTTGTTGAGAGCTAGAAGATGAAAATAAACAACCCAAATAGCAGTTTTTATGCTGTGTGGATCATTGATATAATTTTTAATAGCCATACTGTAATATTTTTGAAATTTTTTGTATTAAAATGTCGGTGAGTCGGTTACGACTACTTAGGTTTTTCCATCCCTTAACTTCCCCCACCCCTGTTTCGCCTTTAAGATCCAAACGACGTGTGTGTATCCCATACACATTTAGATAATTCCAATACAATCTATTTTTTCCACTTGAACATCATATGGATTCGCGCTCATCAGAAACTTATACAAGGGGAAAAGCAGGTGCTCTTAGCAGAGCTCATTTGATGCACTACAGAGTAGCTTCAGTTAAAAAATAAATAAAAATACTTCTAATTATCGTAATTCCTCTTATCATATATAATTTTAAACATAAATATTTGAACTTTTAGAAAATAAAAAATTAAAATCGAAAATTTATGTTCCAGACGCTCTTAACATTTCACTATAAAACAACTTGATGGCTATTGGTGATGGATTTCATCATTTTGAGCCTCGGTCAGGATCCACTTGAAGACTCCACTTGAGCTGGCACCCCCTCTCCAAACTACCTCACCACACCAATAGGAGGACATTGAGCCTAGACAAATTTAACCTGTACCAGCCCCCTCTACATGTTGATTCTTCAGTTGCACCAGGACTAGAACCAGCGTCGCTCTTGGCACGATTTTGTAACTGTAACCACTTTCTACTACGATCACATGTATTCAAAGTTATCAATATCCCTAAATAGGTCATTATGATTTATGATTTGAATGTGATTCTGATATCACTCAGAACTTTCCACAAAACTAAAATATAAAATCTAGAGATGTGTGTAGCTGAAAAATATATTTATCCCTTCTTTGCGTCATTTTTTTTCTCTTATTTTGTGAAATAAATCAGGTTGATATAATTCATGTTCTAGATTAAGGGAAAAAAATGTTTCAAAAAATTGTAGTATAAATATATAATATAAAATAATTAATGGAAATATCCTTCATCATGCAGATTTACATTTTAAAATCAGTACAAAGTAAGTAAAAAATAATATATATCTGTATTATTTTTATCCCTGATGATATATATAATAAAAACAATTATTATTATTATTATTCTATTTTTCATCTGCATCACGGTAGTCGTAGTCAGAATTTTCTTCCGATAGCCCAACCATCTTCTTACTGATTTAAGTAATCTTTAATGTCCCTCTCTTCTCTAAATTTCTCTACAAAAATAGCATAAAATAAACACATTGTAAAAAAACATTTTCTTCATACATTAGCAGTGAAATAACTGCAAAAAGAGTGATGTAAATTTCTGTCGCATCGTTTTGGGAAGATTTATAGGGGTATTCGACATGAATTGCACATAAAATAATAGAAAGACAAAAAACGAACCTTTTTTCATCTCATTATAGCTTTTATTAGCAAAAAAATCTCAGATTAGTTATAAAAAAACATTTAAGCAATCATACGTTTCTTCGAACTACAACAGATAGCGGAATGACAAATTCAAGATGAGAAAATGATTGAGACATTTTATTTTTTTGACAGCCACGTCCCTTATTAGGTAATACAGGGTTGGCCAAATAAGACATAGTAATGTTAAACACGGGTAATTATGTAATAATCATTTATTCTCTCTCTCTCTCTTTGATAAATATTTTTACACATTAAATACATTTTATGGAAATTATGTATGAAACATGACATCAGACAAATGTCCACCATTTTTCTCGATACAAAGATTGTTTTTAAAGCGTTTCCCATTACACCACGTAATGTTTCTGGTTGAAGGCTCAGTATTTCGTCTCTAACATTCTGCTTCAGCTGTCTAATAGTCTCTGGTTTATTAACATACACTTTGTATTTTAAATATCCGCATAAAACAAAGTCGGACGCAGTTAAATCTGGTGGCCAAAGGAAATATGAATTTTTTTAAATCAGACATTCACCAAAAATTTCCCGCAGCAGGTCCATAGTTTGCCTAGCAGTGTGCGCAGTTACTCCATCTTGTTGAAACCACAAATTAGGAATCTGCTGAGCCATTGGCCGCAAAAAGTTTTCAATCATTGACCTGTAAGAAGCTCCGGAAATCGTTTCCGGTGTTCCATTCCCATTCTCGAAGAAATCTGCCACTACGGTTTCCACGTTGTCTTCAGTGCGAATATTTCCATGGGCACCTCTTCCAGGAAGATCGGCCACTGAACCCAGTTCCTCAAAACAGTTCCTCCTAATCATGAAGGCTGTTGGAACTGTTCTTTAATTAAAATATTGTAAATATTTACGCTATGTCATAATAATTGATCGTTGACAAGAATAGAAAAACTCGATAATTTTAGCGCGTTGTTTTGCACTGTATGGTTCCATTATAAATTTCCAAGTATTCAATTATAATCTACGAAAAGAAAAAAATAATTATACCAAAAATAAAAAGTTATTTGTGTTTAACATTGGTAGGTCTTATTTGGACCACCCTGTAGTTAAGAAAAAAGTTGCTGGCAACAATCAATTAAGTACAATTTTCATCATTATTTTTTTAGTACAATTTCATGCAAAAAAAGGTTTAAAAGTAATGTAATAAAAATACTTTCGTAGCATTTTCTTTTTATCTCAATTTAGTTTCAAACATCAGTTTTTTTCAAATAACTTACATAAAAGACAAAATGCTATAACAACTGCTCAGCTCACCACACAGATTGTTTTTCATCCTCATTCAATCTCCATTCCAATCATTCAACAGCATCCTATCTTCTCTTAATTAACTTTTTTACTTTTGTTTGTTTAAATAACATTTAAGTACATTTACTTCATCCTCTCTCTCTCTAATAGTTTTCCCATCTGACCTTCTAGCTTGCTCCTAATTTTTTTTCTGATTTTTTTTTTTTTATTGAAACTAATTTTTTTTCTCAACCACTTCAGAAATACTTCTGCAAGGGATAGATATTCGCCTGATTGCATCATCAGTTAAGCCAATTACTTTTTCTAAGTTCAATATTCCGTAAACTTTATCTGTTTGCATCAGTGATTTAATTGTAACGTTTATTCAAAGTAATTAGCTAATGAGGTAAACCCGTTTCTGTGAAGTGTTAAACCTTCTGTTCACAGGTATAATTCGCTATCTTTTAGAATAATCCATTATTATTACTTTTCTTCTTTTGTTCAGGTTTTGCTATTTTTCTTTGATCCAGATATTCTTAAAAATAATTTAAATATTAAATAATAGAATTAAGTGCCAAACGAATAAAAAAAAAGTCTTACTCAAATTTTCCCATTTTAATCAACAACGATGCTTTATTTTTAATTAATGCATTATATGTATTTATTTTTAATTGCTTTAAAATATTAATACATTTTTATTTAGACCATTCTTGAAACTAATAGGATGAGTGGACTCAATTTTCCCTCCCTAAATAGAATTTTTGTTTACTTTTCTCACTTGACATTTTCTCTAACGTGGTTTCGGTAATATTTTTTTTCTTCTAAAATTAAACTTTAACATCAAATTATTCAATTCCTATTATGAGTTCACACTCTCTCTATATTTATTTTTTTATAATCTTGTTTAATTTTCATCATAATTAAAAAATTTTAACTCCAATTATTCAATTCCTATTATTTGACACCTTCTCTATATGTTATTTTATTTAATCTTGTTCAAATATTGTTAATTAAAATAATTAAACTTAACCATATATTGTTAAAAATATTTTAAACTTGCATTTATTCCATCTTGATGTTAATACGGTTTTAGTTAAATTATTAATTAGATTTAACTAACATAATTAAGTTCAACTAGTTATTTAATTCTATTATACATGTTGTGCAGATAATGTCTTAATTATATGAAGATTTAACTTAACAAGAGTAAAATCAAAATTAGTTAATGGGGTAAAGTTTTTTAAGGGTTAATTTAAGGATAATGTCTACCTAAGGTATTCAATTTTTGTTAACGGAACCTGAAATTTAATGGGGTAAATTTAATTTAATTTGATATTGTGTCATTAGATCTTAAGTATCGAAAGTTCGAACGTGATTTTGAAAACATAAATGGATATTTTAAATGATATTTTGGCAAAGATTAGAATAAAAAGTATAAATTTTTAATGCTTTTGACAAAAAATATTTAAATATAATATTTTTGCATAAGATATTATAACTTTTCAAAGTCACTTTTTAAAAATTTCCATTATATTAATGTTTTACCCGAATTGAAGAATTATCGGCTTTTTCTTGAAATTGTTTTTTGTGAAAAATTCAATTATTTTCAAGTTTATTAAAATTTTCAAAAATTCTAGTTGAGCCTCTGTAGAGAGCTCTGAGCTATATTGCTATATTCTGGTAAGACATTATTATAATAGAGGCATTTTTCACAAAAGGATTTTTCTAAGTTAATTTTTTGCCAAAATATTGTATTTAAATAAATTTTTTTTGTCAAAATATCCTTAAAACAAATTTATGCATGCATTCTAATCTAAGTGACACTAAATATCATGAGAATTATCCATTTATGCTCTTTTGCAAAATCACAGTTCCGAACGTAGTAGGATACCTTAATAAATATTTTGGTTCTGTCATGTGTATATGCATATGTAATCGTAAGTATTTAATATAATATTTTTCTTTGTTGACATAAGTAGGAATTGACTTAAAATTATTTTTTTATGTTACTTGTTTTTTTTGTTCCATGTTTTAAATGCTCTAGCCACATTATTTGTTTTCTATAAACGATATAAACTTCATTACATTTAATTAACTTAAACTCAAAAAGGTATATTAGATGTTAAAATGTTCCAGTAAAATAACGTTTTGGGAAAAGTCGTGTTTTACATATACCTAAAAAATAACAAAAGGGAGTAGCAAAATACACATTTTCAAGTGTTTTCTTTAGCTTCTTCGGAAAAGGTATAATTTGTCTGTTGCATTCAACAAAATATAATCTAAAAGTTAACTTAAAATTTCAGATAATTTTAGGGTAACTTTTAGATAATTCAAATTCTTATTAAAATTTTTTAAAAGATGATAATAAAGACTGTTATAATGAGTTGCATGAAAAAAAAACTCTTAGATTCAAATAGTTGTTACTTCTTTAAAGCAAAGTGATTCATCTTTAGTGACTGATCGGGATACAAAGGTCAATGCGATTTTTTAAAATAAAGCACTTCTTTAAAAACTAAATTCTTTAAAAATAAAGCATTTTACCTTGGAATATGTCAAACTTTTAGTAATTTTGATGGTTATTCATTCTTAACGGAAAACAAATAAAAACATCTTGCATCATTCTTATTTCGAATTGATATTTTTCAACGATCGTTTAATATCCACTGTTATTAGACGTATTTAAAGTTCTAGACCTTAAAAAATCACGTAATAAGATTTAAATGATTTTATAAATTACAACTCGATACATTCTGAATGTCAATAAAAACGTACTCGAGCATTATTTCTACAAAATGTCAATTCCAGTTTATTTCGTGTATTTTTGATCCGTTCTATACAACAATCAATAACATATATATTTAAAGGTTTAAATATATTTACATATAGATATACAATATATATACATATATATATATCTAAAGAGAGATATATATATACTAGCCATTACCCGTCCATTTTGTTGGGTATTTCATAATGTTGTATGAACATATATATCATATATATATAAATATATATATAAATTATATTGATGGATAAGTCCTAGCATTAAGTGAGCATTCTTATAACTCACGCCTTTTGATTTAAAAAGGACTGGGATTTTGAATACAAATGTATAATATTGAAATAATATTATCTTTTACGCACTTGTAACCTCTTACCCTAAAATAGATTTCCGTAGAACCCATTTTTAGTGAATCTCTACTCAACAAAACAAACACGATTGCCAAACTTAAAGTCTGAAAATAGTAGTTAAAAAACGGAAATTTTTTTACCAATATAAGTCCATTAACCCTCTTTGGAGTTGATTTTTGAAATACCCGTTCTTAGAGCATTTCAATTAAACTAAAGAAACATGCTCACTAAATTTCATAATTGTAGGTCTAATAGTCCAAAATGGGATTTTTTTATCAATATCCCCAGTAACTCCCCGCTCCTCCTTAGGATTCGATTTCCGTAAAATCTATTCTTAGTGGATCTCTGTTCAATAAAAATGTATGCTTTACTAATTTCAAGTATGTGGGTCGAACGAATCAAAATCAGGCATTTTTTATATAACGCCCCTTAACCCCTCGGTCGATGGGGGTCGATGTTCAACAAAACCTTTTTTTAGTGGATTTATAGTCCAGGAAAGTAACATACTTACTAAATTTCAAGTATTTACGTATGATAGTTCAAAACAGGAATATTTATCCATAACGCCCATTAAGCCCCCATAACACTCCTTGGGTTCTTTTTTGCAAAATCCGTTCCTAGCTGATCTCTACTCCACGAAAGGAACATAACTACCATATTTCAAGTCTGTCAGTTCAATAGTTCCGAAAATATCATGATGAGTAAGTGAGTGTCTTTTATCCTTTATATACTATATATATTACCAGCTGGTAAACCCGTTCTTCTCCCGGGTTAATTAGAAAATTAAACAATACATGTTGAAGGATAAAGAAGTTTTAATTAGTTAATTTTACGTGAATTGCAAATTAAACAAAAAAAAAAAACTTTTTTGCATATCTCGTCTGAACAAAAAACCTTTTTTGTTAAATTTTAAGTCTGTAGATCTAATAACTGATAAAAGGATTTATTTTTATTTTTATTTATAACACCCCGTAACTTACTTGTTGAAAGCACCTTCCTAATCTGATCTCTGCTGAGCAAAAGTACCACATTGTTACAAATTTTGTGTAATGAACGCTTAAAATAGTGTAAATAATTTATATCTGGATGTGTAATATTATTTCTGTTATATTTATTTTATATTAAAATTGTAATATTCGCAAGCAACGCTGTTCCTTACATTATAATGGAGATTCAATGGAAACATAGCGAAGTGTTGGCGACCATGTTGGTAATTTGGCGATTGATTGAACGGTGCAGATGTTGATATTCTGTAGTGCCACCTGGTAGGGATCTGCAACAAAGATGATAGAACAAAACCCTCTTCACAAAAAAATACATATACATGCCAATTTTCATAGTGATCGGTTGAACGGCGTTGGAGTGATGAGATTTCATACATACAAACATCCATTTACATATATATATATATATATATATATATATATATATATATATATAAAGAGAGAGAGAGACAGAGAGAGATTTCATAATTTTAATAAGAGTTTTCTTAAGCATTGGATACAAATTGTACATGTACCACCTTCTATTTCCCTAGAAAACTGAATATTTTAGGAAAGATATATACTGAAGGAAATTCGTATGATACAAAAAAATTGTGTATTCTTAAAAAGAATACACAATTCTTATAAAGAATTATAATTAATTCTTATAAAGAAACATTTGAATATTAAATTTTGATAAAATGTGGTCATCCAAACTGGTTTTGTCACAATTACAGCAACAGATGAAAAAGAAATAATAATAAATAAAGAAAAAAACTTTATTTATTGTACGTATACAAGAAGAAAACATGACTTTCCTTTCATATAGAGTTTGAAGCCGTTTCTTCCTCTTGATTGAGCTTAAATTCTAATCATTGCCATAAGCCATATAACGTTTTTTAACAGATCTTCACATTGTGGTTTTGAAATTTTAGTGGCCCTCAGTGTGTACATTATCGGAATTGTAGTCGTTAGCTATTTTAATTTGTTACATATATATTGTCTTATCTGTAGTTTTTCTGCATATAGTTGTTACAAAAATTTAAAGTATTTATTGACTGTAAAAAAATATTTCCTTATTTTAGCGTTTTATAAGCACCTAAAAATGTCTTAATCAAAACTTCCAAAATCTTAAATAAATCACATTATGATTTTGACAGTGTTGAGTAAAAAAAAGATGAACCTATTATGAAGCTTACCTTAATTAATAAAATTCTAAAGTAAAATGAGAAACTAGGTTTGAGGTACAACATAATTAACATATAAGAATAAAACGTATCTTAAGAAAACTGTGAATGTAAGAAACGTGGAGAAGCTTTTTTCTTTTGTAATTTAGAACAAAAATTAGGATTTTATGTATGATTTTTTTAAGAATTATGCACACACAAATACAGATGAATAACACAACCCTATATCCAAAATTTGAATATGAAGAAAAAAAAGTAATTGATACAATGAGTTTATAATTTTCACATGAGACGAGATAAAGAAATATTTTATCTCAATTTTTTATTTGTTTATTGGATATCAAAAATTGTGGGAGAGATATATTAAAAGGAATAAAATATTTTATGGAATGAGAAACTACCAAGGAAAACCTCGATAAGCGTATCTGCTAGTAAGCTGAATTTTTATGGAAATCCTTACAAATCACAAAAAAATATTTAATATCAGAGAAATAACTACATAATCACTGAAATTAAATGGCTATTTTCTGAACTGTAGTTGTATAATAGTATAAGGGTTGTTATTCTATTTTTTTATTAATATTGACTTACAAAACATATTACAAGGGAAGCCATTTATTTCATCCTAAAACAAAAGAAAAGTTTTAAATAAAAAAACAACATGGGAACAAAGACAATCATTGTATTCTGACAACCCATAAGAGAACAAAAAATGCTGGTCTGTTTTAAAAGGAAACATTAAAATGGCAATGCTTTCATTGCAGTCATGCATTATTATAATTCAGGACTATATTTAAGTCCTTGATAAATAACAGGTCATGCATCACTTTGAGGTTAAAACGATAAATACTGAGATAAAAATTCTATTTAAAGCAAAATAAAATAAAATTAACAATAATGTAAACAACAACAACTAAGATGATTTGGTAACGAATCTCATATGTTTTATTCAGAGCACATTAAAACTTATTTAATAGGAAAATCTCCATGCTTTAAACTGTATAATTTTTCAACAGGAATGTATATTTTACTTTTATTTTACATTCATCCATATTAAATTTTTTTAATGTTATTATATGTAAGACCACACAAATTTAATATTTAAAATATAATATATTAAATTGCTAATAAAGCTTTTAGTTTTAATATCCTCATAAAATAAAGAATGAGTTTTTTAAAACTTGAACACCGCTGCTCTTTTGCAAAGTTTTATTAAAACTGTAAAGGTTTCGATTTACTATTAGTTAATAGAAAGGAACATTCTTGCACTCTTTCAAGGATGCAATTGATTGGAATAATCGAGATTTTTTTTTTCGCATTCAGACTACTTTTAATGGAAATATAAGGATATATTTTTTATTTGATCACGTAAATAAGTGCACCTTTTCACTCTGCACTTCATATTTTTAATCACTGCATTAAATATTTGAAAAACATTCTTTTTTCAAAGTTAAATGTAATTATACTCATTGTTTCCTTTCTTGGAATATTTGAGTGTTATTGAGAAGATCTCAGTCTCTCTCTTTCTACTCCTGTTTAATTTAGGACAGGGATGGCGAACCACTGCCACGCGTGTCATTGATGGCACGCGACACAATATTTTGGGCACGCCACCGATCAAAACGGTTTGCATTTTAATTCAAAGTAACAAAGTTCAGCGAGATTTTCTCAGTTCAAAGAATTTTCGGAAACGTTCAAGTTTTTCTATGTACCCCGATGTTGATTTAATTTAATAAACTAAACTTGTCTTAATTCGATTGGTTGGAAATTGAAAATTTTGAAATGCAACTGATTAATTTGTTGAAAAAAGGCGAAAGTTGGAATTGATCGAAACAGAAAGATTAACAAGCAATATAAGTAAAAAATGCTAATAATTAAATTTCGAAAACATGGAATTCGATTCGAGACACATTTAACTGTTTGAAGAAGCTGGGTCATCTATTTTAACCATATTTTCATCTACCCACGCCTGCGAGTCATTATTTTCAGAGATGAATAGCATTAAAAACTCGCTTAGAAACTGTTTGACAGATGACTCCAATTCAGCATGCAGTTTTCTAAAAGTAACATCTTACAATCCTAATATAAGTTATTTTTCATCTATAATCATCAGCAGCAGAAATCACGCTAATGTTACTTTAATTTTAATTACACGTACAACTAAAGTATTTACTACAATATAGTGCAAAGTGTATTTTTTCGTAATAAATTGAGATTTGAGTTGTTAGTACTTTGTTTCATTATTTTCCCAATAATCACAAATCAAATTATTTGACGGCACGTCTATACCTCATTAAACATTTCTTTAGAAAAAATGGCACGTTGTTCCATAAAGGTTCGCCACCCCTGATCTAGGAGGAACTTCGAAAATCCTACAACTTTTTATTTCTGACATAAATTTCTTTGTTATAAAATAGTTTTAGGATAGAAGGAAAAAAAGACTTTTTGAATGAAATGTTCAAAAAGTGAATATCTGGGTGGTGAAATGACCCATGCTATTTTCATAGCTGTCACTGGGAAAATAAAAGTAATGGTAATGTTATAAGCAAAGAATAGTCGAACCTCCATATTACGAACTTATATATTGCGAATTTTTCTATAAAGCGAACTTTTTCCTGGAACCAAGAACATTTAACGATTTTTTTCCTTAAATAACCTCTCTATAATAGGGTGCATTTTCTATAAAACGAACATTTTCTCTTGAGATTCAATTTTTTTCTCCCTATTTTTAAAGTATTTCCTGCATTTCAAGTTATTCTCTCATTTTGTGGTGGAATTGGTTTTATTAGGTGTCTAACTCGCAGAGAGCAATAGAATTCTATGCGTTTTATCCAAGAAAGGCAGCATTTCAACCCCATTGTTCACTTCACCAGAAACATCTTCGATAACCCCTTTCACCCTCAGTGGAGTTGTGTCTTGTGTCCCCCTGTTCTTGAACTAATCTCCGTTCATTTGTAGTGTTGATCAGTCGTAATGGTAACTTCGTTTCTAGTAGCTCGAAAATGTGCATTAATTAATTTTAAAATAAAAATATTTTCTTAATGCTGAAAATGCAGTGTATTCCTTGACATTCTTTTTTCTTGTTTTCCTTGCAGCTTTTTTTTTTGATGGGTAAGAAATATAAAATAAATAGATATTAATTTACATAAATGTGTGAATAATTACTTTTATAATGAAAAGTGTTTATGAATTTAAAATTAGTTTTAAGTGGTTTCTAAATTAAAGGATGAACCTCTATTTAGTGAATTTTCATATAACGAACTTTTTCTGATTTAGCGACTTCGTTAAATAGAGGTCCAACTGTAGAAGTTTCCCTATTGGAAGACTCTGTGTTCGAATCTCGAATCTAACGAAAGATTACCGGATAAAATGAAGTAATGCTTTTGGTTTGTTTTAAATTAGAGTCACAAAAATGTAGTACGTGATGAATGAAAGTATTCGTGATAAATCTCTACTTTTTTTTTTTGATGAAGTATTTGCTTAAGTCGGCTAGGTGGCTTAGAGATAGCATTCGCACTTCGTAAGCACAAGGTTACGGGTTCAATCCTGGCTGGAGTTGGTAGATTTTCTGGATGCGAAAATCGTAGACACCCATGTCATATGATTATCTGGCATGTAAAAGTTCCCTTGAGTACCAATTTCGCTCTGGTACTCTCGGCAAAATTAAATCACAGCAATATTTAGCATCCGACGAGAGCTTGAATTACAATTATTTCAAGCGTCAAAATTTGGTATCGAGAGCCACCACTAGAGAGTGCCATCTCATGATGACACTCTCTAGTGGCAGCTGTCTTGTGAGTAATGACTTTAGAAATCAGAGACTTGCAGTGCCTGCAAAGGATTAATTGTCAATTGCAGCCTATAAGAAAAAAGTAATATCAATTTTTTTAAAAAAAGTCAGTTCCTACTTAGGTCAACAGAGAAAAATTTATTTTGGTTACTTTCTGTTAAATATGTATATGCATATGACATAATCACAATACTAAGGGGTAAAACACCTTTTAAATTAACATTAAAAACTTTTTAACCACATTAAATTTGTAATTATATTTTTTATAACAAAATGTGAATATAATAAGTAAGAATTTATCTTAAAACCTGTGTAAAAGGAATACTAACGGCTAACTAGCATATGATTATTCAGGTTAAGTTAAATCTTCATCACAAATTTACCAAAGCTGTTTTATCTAATGGGGCTTCCTTCTAGAGGAATAATATCGACTGAAATGTGTCTCTGTCTCTATGGTTTTAAATAAATGAATTAATATTTGAAAAAACTGTATTAACATCAAGTGTCGTCCACTACATGTTTTAAAAAATACATTTGAACTTGAGTGGAGGAATGAAAAGTATTTTATGAACCACTGAAAATTTGAACAAGATATATAAATAAATATATGTAGAGAAAGTGTGAAGTATAGGTAAATTGAAAAAGTATTTGTTTGAAGTTTGTATACATATTTCATTCTTTAAACCTAATATTCTTATCCTTGGTCTCCCTATCAATCAAACTACTCGGACTCTTTGGCGTAATGCTGTGTATGCTTCTTTGTAAACCCAACTGGATCTCATAATCCTTAAATGGCATAGCGTGAAAATTTATAGTAGGAGATGTGTTAAATGTTTTCTTAATCAGCTGACTCTGATAAAGAAAACAATTACGAGGTTCCTCCCCATTAAGCAATAATATTGATTCTGCACTAAATAAGCAAAAATAAGTCTTCAAAATGACCTTTGACATTTATCAATAGTGGAAAAGGGGAGCTAAAGAAACAAGGACAAAAAAAAAATAATTTTTGTTATTCATTAATTATTTTCAAGACGAACCGAGGCTCAATTCATTACTGCACATTAAATATCAAGTCACTTTTTTAAAAAATAAGTTCTGATAGAATTAGTTGCTGCAATAATGAAAAAGTGTTTACGCTTTATTTCTTTGGCCTTTAGAAAATGTCAAAACCACAAACTTTTTCAAAAAAAAAAAAAAAGAAAAATTTGCCACGAAAAACCTTAATAGCGCTTTAGAGGGGTCACGTCAGGAAATATTCCTTTGTTGTGAATTTTCTCACTCTATTAACAAAACAGATAGGAAAACGCAAAGGCTAAGTTTCCCTTAAATAAATTAACAGGATGGGAAACTTTCAATCTGGAAGAGTAATTAGCAGTCCCTGAGATGTCTGACACAAAGGTTTGGTTGCTTCCTTCTCGAAGGGAATAATGTGTCTCGGTATCTATTATCAAATCCTTTCAGTTAGTTTTTCACTGATTCAAAACTTTGCTTTGTTTCGAAATTTAAAAAATTTTTATCCCTTAATTACATCTAGAAGATTTTGGGGGTATTTAAAAGATACCAGTTATATATATATATATATATATATAATAAAAATTTAAATTAATATTTATTTTAAAAAAATTAAATAATATAAAATATATTAATAATAAAATATTTTTGGAAAATCTTTCCATTTGGCCTAAAACAAAATTTTTAAAAACATTTATAAGAAAGATAATTTCAAATAAATAAATTTTCGGTATTAGAATCCCCCAAAAAAAATGGGGTTTTAAATTTTAGGACAACTTTATTATGAAAATAAAATACCGATAGGAAAGGGTCTTTTATGAACAATTTTGTAAATTAGAATATATAATAATTGCTAATTGCTTTTCCCCCTGCAAATTTTTTTAATGGAATTAAAAGATAATATTCAAATTGTTAAATAAGATAAGGGTAATACTTGGCTTAATAATAAATAATTTTTATGGCATTCCAATCAAGAGGATCTATTTTTTTAAAAAATTTTAAATAATATTTTGTAAGCTTTGTTTATTTATTGCGTTATTTACTTTTTTTGTTTTTTAGTTTTAATTTAAGATTAAATTATTTTCAGAATATAAAGCTGAACCGTAATATCTGTAATTTAGTTTGGCGTTAAAAGTAACAAAGTAACAGTAAACGAAACAACTTTTTAATATGCACACGTTTCAATTCACCGAGGAATACATAAATAATTTTAAAAAATTCCCAAAATTGATTTGTGACTCTATGCAGTGTTAGTAAAATTTTATTTTAAAAAATAACAACTTTAAACTTAACAAAATTTTTTTATAGTTCTCTTAATGTCTGAGTAAACTATACAAAAACATTTATAAAGTTTGATAATTTTGCATTTTGTGAGAAGACAAACTACCAGCTCCTACTACAATAGGAAAATAATCACAAAAAGTTTTTTTCCTGTGATAAATTATTTCATTCATATTCAGTTATGTAAGTGAAAGGAAAAATAAGAAGATATTAAATCTAGATTAATAAAAGGAAGATTCTGTGTGTGAATGGATCACATAGCTCAAGATGGAAAGAAATAGACCATTGGTCTTCAAAACGTGTTCCACGGATCACTAGGGCTCCACCAGGCATAGCCAGAGGTTCTGTTAGTCATAATAAAAAATCAAAAAGAAATTATAAATGTGTATACAAAATATATTACCATTCGCAATGAAGTTTGTATAGCCACAAATATCTAAAGCTCAGCTTTGCTTTTAAAACAGAAAAAAAATAATTATACATAACTCTTTAATTTATAATAAATTTTAAACTTTTATTATAATATAATAAAAGATTATTAAAGCATCTTTTCGTTATAACATTGTGAATATTCTATTGCTTACTATCCCAGGTTCCACGAAATAATTTTATGCTTGTTAGTACAATGTTTTTAAAAATTAAATAGCTTTCAAATGGAAAATGCACCTTTTTTCATTTGTGGAAAAAAAGTACATTTATAATGAAGGAGAGGGAACAACTCATCGACATATCAATAGATTCTAAATTAAAATCTAAATTTTTAAACACAAGAACAGCTTTTAAAGTTTAGGTTGTAAATTCATACAAAATTCGTAAGATTTCTCCCACAATTATAAGCATTTTAATGCCATTCAGAACAATGTATTTAAAAAATATTTCTTAATGAGAGTGGTTACTAAAGCAAATTAAATGCTATGTATGAAATGTGATCGCAGAAAATTTCAATCGATCAGCACTGCAACAGTTAGTATAAAAAAGGCAAGAACGTAGGTTGGGGAAACTTGGATCATAAATTAATATTTTACTTATGAGAAAATTATTTTAAAATTGCATACAATTTTTTAATAACGAATACACTTTTTAGTGGATTTTACATAAAATGCATTTTTTTTTATCCATTTTAAATATTATTTTAAATATACAAATTTTTTATGTTAAAAAAGGGGTTTTCCCCAAAGCATCTTTAGTTCTAATTTTAACTTTTTTTTCAACTTTAGGTGAGACTTCCTCTATCTTGATGAGCTGGTGATTACTCACTGAAAAAGATAGAGCTTGCCCTGTTTACTTTATAGTACTAAAATACTGAATTTAACAAATTTAAAATTAAGGAATACGCATTATACTAGGAAATTAATTTAAATGGCTGGAATTGTTTGTTTGTTGTTTTGCTTTAAGTTCTAAGGGTTTTTTGAGTCAAAAGGGTTTAAAACCCTTGTCTAGATCAGGGGGGTTTCCCAACTAAATGACCTTGCGGGGGAACCGGAAAAAAATTATAATCTCGGGGGCCCCTATAAAAAAAAATGTCCCTTTTATATCAGATTTGGAAACAAAAGCATTTTTGGGTGGAAATTTAAAACAGAATGAATTTAAATTATTTTTTTCATTACTTTTTGTATACAGACAGATAATATAATAATATTTGTATAATATAATAATGAAGAAAATGTTTTTAAAAAACAGTTTTCATTATCTTTAAAAAATTGCGGTGTTTCTATTGAATGGATTTTTTCGTTACCATTGTTGAAATTTGATTGTCCTGTCATTGAAACGTTGGCTTTCCCCTTTATCTTAACCATCCAATTTTTTTAAACTATAAAAATTCTGACTCCCTTTTGCTTTTGGGACTCCAAAAAAAAAGGGGAGGAGGAAAAACGAAACCCCAACGAGAACTGATAAAATTAAAAGGATATGCATAATGCAAATTCAAATTTTATTTAAAAGTAATTTACTATAGTAAAATCAAATGTAACTGTTTATAAAATATAAATTATTTTAATCAAAAGGACATTTCTACTATCAAAAGGATTTATTTTAAAAAAAAGAACGGTAACGGCAAATATATATATATATATATATATAAAAAATTTCAAAATAAAAAAATTTTAAAATCTAATTTTTAAAAAAATTTTTAAAGAGTCAGGGGCCTCAACTTCTCGGGGGCCGCTTTTGGACACCCCTGGTCTAGATGAATGGAATTTGATATGCTGAAACTAGGGGTGACCATGGTGTGGAATATGACGTAATTCTTTTGAAATTTGATTTAGATTCTTTTTTTTTAAATTACTGGGTACCAATAATTTTCAAAAATTATTGGATCAGGTAACAAGAATTTTTGGGTATACTTTGGAGTTGAACAAGATATTACAGAACTGTGACACTTCAACCTTCAAAAATAATATTTTAAAAAGCTTAACATTGCTTCGTTCATATTACATAATGAGCCAAATCTTGACAAGTTTCTGGAAAAAAAAAATTATATAAATACTCGCTTAATTTTAAAGCAGAATTACAAATTTTTTTAAAGCGAATTATTGCAAAAATAAAGAGTTGTGTAAAAACATCATCGAAAATTATCTAGAATCTTATTAAGATGAGATTCGTCATGTTAAAAATTATTTTAAATTTATAGATATGTCTTTTCTTGAACCAAGTTGGACTAGGAACCTAATTTAAAATTATACTTTTTAGTATAATTTTGTATTAATAAATTTTATTTTAAAAATTCATGTGTGTGAAGAATAGCCCTTCGACTAACTAACAAAAATATTTGTGATACATTAATTTTGTAGATTTTTGGAAAACAAGGTCAATCGGAAACAAGGATCATCGAAAAGTCTGAAAACAGAGAACAGAGTATGAAAGCCTCAGTCAACACAGGTGGACAAAGGAAATGCTAAGTAGAACAAGTTGAAATCAAGTTTCAGCAACAAATGCTTCTTTGTTAGAAGGCCTCAATCTGTGAATGGATTATTGAGAGAAGAGTAAAGAAAAATTTCGCTGTTCACAAGGTTGATGCTTTGTAAGCATTCACCTTTCCTAAGTCCTCCCCCCCGTTGGAATGATCACTAGAATAGTTTAAACTTGATGGGTGAATTCCTTCACTTATGTGAACTGTGACGGATCTTATGGTGTTGTTTCGAAAGAAAACGACATTGTTGTACTTAAATGAATGTAAATTTCCTGTTGTTGATCATCTCTTGGGTGTAGGAAAGCCTACACCAGGTCCAAAAGACCTCGTTGCACAAGTAGTTCGAAAATCCTCTCCTGCTCAGCCATCAAATGCCTCCAGGAGACACCCAAACAAGCAAGAAGATGAGAAAGTCTGGCACAGGGAGGGAACATTAACCCAGAGGAAAAATCTTTTCACCATTCTGGAACTTAATAGATCTCAAATGTCCTCTTATAAATCTTTCCAAGGCTGATTGCAAAGCCCTGGGGCCACTGCTGGATAGTGATAGTTCTTGGTGACTAGCAACATACCAGTTATGATCTGGTGGGGGAGTCACGTGGAGAGTAATTTATTTTTATGAAGGGAGTAGATTTCCAAAGGTGCAGATTTTCTCGCGTGAATATATAAATAGACTCGTGAACATGAATATAAAATACAAATTATTGTATTTGTATAATTAGTTATCCCCTGTAAATAAGCCCTATTGCTTGTCTTGCAGCAAAAATTATCATAAGACCAGGACTTACTTTGAGGATACACGTTAATAGCTACAGCTTCATTTTCGGGATGCACCAATGTTAAACGGTAGCAGGAATGAATTGGCAGATTGCCAAAACTGAATATAAAAGATTCATTTATATATATATTTTTTGCTGAAGAAAAGGGTTTTGCTTCGCAGAAAAGCAGATGTTGGGTCGCTTATCCACAATAGTATTAAAAAGATGAAAATACTAAATCAAAATCACATTATAGGCTCAAGAGATTCTCTGGACATTCTCAAAAATATTAAAAACTCAGATTTAAATATTCCGCCACAAAATTCATAGATTTAAGAATAGTGGGATAAAATTGTAAAGTTTATATGGTTAGAATGGCAAAACTCTTCATGCAAAACAGATATGATTTAAAAAACATTTTTGTTCATTCATTTTCTCTATGTTTTAGTCGAAGGACACTTAACTATTAAATGACAAGTTTCAACTATATACAACTCGGAAGAATACTAAAACTCATTTGTTTAGTTCCTTTCCATATTTATTTTACGGGTAAAACAGGAAAATTCTTTTTTTTTTCGGTTTTGTAAATGATGGATGGAATTTGTGAAAGTTTTTTTTAAAGAAACATGTAAAAATTTTTCGTAGTTTTATTACTTTACATCTATGAAAATAAATATATAATGTAAGATAAATTCTATTTCATAGGTATTTGAAATACTTCATTATTCTAAATCTATTAGGTAGAGGAATTGTTCACAAGAATGAATTATAAAATTTTTCATTTATTTAAAAAAGCTGTCAAATATTTAAATGAATGAATGAATATGAATACATAACACTATTAGATATCCTGAAATACTGATGAAGCTATTTTATGAAGGAAGAAATCCTTCTTTAAAGAAGAAAATGCTTCAAATTAACTTCAATATCATTGATATAAATATAAGATAATATTAAAAATAACACTGATAACCAAAATTGACATTTTATTTGTTTTCTTAAATTAAAAGCTAACATTTTGATTAGATAAATTTCTGAGTACGTAAAATAGTAAAAGAAATTTATAGTTAGTTCTCATTTTTGTTAAATGAAAGATGTGTATTTTTTGGGTTATTACGCGTTTAATACAGCACAATATTATATTTTTCACACAATTTATTCAGCAGAACACACTTTAAATATATGATTTAAGTTTGATAGTTCCTGTTTTGGGTTTTTAAATTGTTGTTCATGGTTTTCATGTTATATGCACAAAGTTCCAAGGGAAAGTGTACGAAATGAAGTCTTAATGATATGTGATGGCTTAAGTTTTTAAATTACTTCATCATATTTTGAATTCTATTCTTTTAAATAGTAGCTGTATTATTCATTGAAGAAGTTTTCACAACGTCCTTGAAAGAAAGGCATGTCTCATTTTCTAATTTTGCGAGAACAGTTTTAAATTGGTCATATATTCATAATTTTCTGAACTTATTAATACACCTTTTATATTAATGCACTTTTTTATTTACACCTTTATATAACGGGAACAAGTGTCACACTAACAAAAACGTCTTATGTCCCTAATGAAAGTTTTCACGAACATTTTTATCTATCCTAGATTAATGTGGAATGGAAAATCATATCCATACTGTTGTGTGGGCTATTAGAAATCGATTATCTATATTTTTATCATTAGGTTCCCCAGATTTCTAAAAAGACCTTTCTTGCACAAGATAATGTTTATCTTTTGCAAGACTGTCCATTCACACGTAAGACATGGATATTTTGCATAATTTATTGCATTTCTATATGAATAGGAGTGACGTTCAAGACACTACAGATTTTCTATTTAAAAAATCGTCCTACTTCAACAAAATTAATACCCTTTTTAAAGTAAAAATTTCTTCTTCCCCTGAAGCATATCTTTCAGAAATGGGCTAGTACTTGTTTTAATTTTGAAGGATTACTCCATTTAAGCTCACCTTAGAAACATCAATAAAAGGTCGTTATTTTGATCGCTTATGACACAAATCCGAAGGTATTATGAGGCTTTGTATGTCGTTACAAAAGCATATTTTACCATTTTTTTTAAAAAAAATTAATGAAACTTTTATGTTTGCCACGGTATTTGGAAATATGCACACCATCAGTAAATACATTCGACTTCTGAAAGATTTTGACTTTATTCTTACTTAATCCCATACACGTGCTATGTCACTCACATCTGCTAAAATTATTATATGAAACCATGAATATTTCTTTGATAGAATGTAACCTATTTTTATTTTCAAGTCTACAAGGTAATACGTATTCTTCATCAACTAATTGATATTTAAGAGATGACTGCGGCAAAGGAAGTAAGTGAACGTGAGATGCTGTTAATGCTACAGAATTGGGATACTGATTCTTCGGATTCTTTAACGTGATTTTTTGTTGTTGTTGTTAGAGTCATACAAAAATACACCTTTTAAATGATTTCTAGGCTCTCAACAGATCATTGAATTGTGAAAGGTGCTGAAATCTCTATTCCTATAATTTCCTCACGAATTCGGGGAAAACAGAGTAAACAATAAGTGTTGTGTCTATGGCTTATCCTGTTCGTAAGTTTTGCATCGAAAATAATGCTTATTGGTAAATTTAATTAAAAAAGTCAAAGTTTTTCAGCAAATACTGCTTAAAATTCTTCACAAGTATAGCAAAAAGTTTCAGTAAAATTATCACATTTACGAGACATTTTAAGTGCGTCCTTTTGCCAGCTTGTTAAATTATAAACTGATCAGAGATTTATTCTAAATTAACTATAAAGTCCTCACACATAATGTCGCAATAATTTCGGATGAAACCTATCTTATCAATGCATCGATGTATTATTATATAACTCACTTATCGGATCACTTAGCTCTGATCTCGGTTTTTGTTCAATTGTTTTGTCTTAAAATACTAGTTATTCACCTTCTGAATCAGAGTGTCTTTTGTTGTAAGTACTTGTAATTTAAATTTCAACAGCACTAAAATAATAGAGCCATCTTTAACTAGTATAAGTTTTTTACTTAATTTATGAGAGATGTAAATTTAAGTTGTTTTTAAATGAAAGCCATGTAAAATTAGTCATAGCTATGTAGTAGTAGTAAAGTACTTTTGAAGGTGCTTAACGGTAGAATAAAATAACTTCATATGAGATGTATTTAATCAGCTCGATGGCTTAAAGGTAGCGTTCCCGCTTCATAAGAACAAGATTACGGGTTCGATCCTGGCTGAAGTCGGTAGATTTTCTGGATTCGAAAATCGTAATATGCATGTAAAAGATCCCTTGAGTATCATTTTTGCTCTGGCACTCTTGGTAAAATTAAATCATGGCATTATTTAGCATCCAACGAGAGATCGAGAAATAAAAATAACAGAAGCGTCAAAATTTGATAGTGAGAGCCGCTACTAGATGGTGCTACACATTACATGAAATGGCTCTCACATATGGGGACTTGCCGTGTCTACAGAAGCTTAGCAGCACATTCGGAAAAATGTATATATTTAAACATAGTTATATATCTCTCTTTCATCTTATCTCATTAGCTTCAGTTCTTTTGAATATTTTCTAAATTCACACAGATATACAGTTCCTTACATTTGTTCAAATTTCCTATAAGAAAAGTTTCTTGCTCATCAGTGTGGTCATTGTTTGTATGTTCCTTTTATTTTGAAAAATGAGAATTGTACTATATTAATATAAAACTGATGAGAAAATATTGTCTTAAAGCTATTTGAATTTGTATCCCTCTTTTTCAAATACTTCTAAGAATCCGCATGAGTTATAAATAAATGCATTATGTGCTTCTTAAAGAAAAAAAAAAACTTGAATATTGGTTGTTATAGTGATGCTTTTAATATGAGTCACTAATTAATATTTACTTGAATAAATTTTCATGTCATAAATGCAAGAATAATAGTTCAAAAAAGTTACTTCTCTGCAAAAACATTCAAATTGTTAAAAATTTTAAAATAAAACCACGCAGTATTGTTTAACAGAAATAAAGAAACTCTTAGTGTTCCCAATATACCTTGCAAAAGAAAATAACATCAAAAACGAAATTTAAAACAATTACAACAGAATAAAGAGATGCAGATGTAATTGAAAGGAAAAATATGTTATACTGTTGTAATTGAAAGAGGAAAAATATGTTATACTGTTGTTATTGAAATAATATTTCGTAAGAAATTTTGTAATATATACGGAATAGTTTAATAAAATATATCATTATGTGTTCTTTTAAAAATTTAAACCCCCGTATTTATTTTTCGATTTTTTTCCAAGTAAAATTTTTCCCTTTTTTGAACCTTTTTTTGTCAATATACATTTTTAAAGAAATAAAACTTTTAAATAAGCAGTAATTATTCCTGAGAATAATAAGTTTTTATTATTTTACTACGTATTTAAAATTTCATTGGGAGTTTATTTTCAAACCCCTTTTTGTATATATAAAATATACTTAAAAAGGTTATTAATATTCATTTTTTTTGTAGTTTTTAAGTAATACAAATTACTTTGTAATTATGTAGTTTTTTCATTTATTTAATGAATTTATTTTTTAAAAGGTTTTATATTCTGAATTGGGGGATCATAATTCCCCAACAAAAAAATATGATATGGGGAATTATTTTCTGCAAAAAATTTTGGGAAAATTTTTTTATCTTTTTAAAAAAATTTATTTTACAAAGTATTTGTAATTTTCTTAGTAACTAATTTTAGGTATTAAACATAGTGTATGCAGTTAGTAAGGTTTTAAGTGATTAAAATAATAAAATGCTGATTCTCTAAGTTTCAAAGACTAAAAGGATATGACAATTTATGAATAAAAGTGAAAATCAAGGCTAGAAGATTTTCGATAGCGAAGAGCCAAGTTGTCATTGAAGCAAGATAACTAAAACATCAAAGAGCCATTTAGTATATGTACAAACGCGCGCAGTGGCGTAACGGGGAAAATGGGGACTCCCTGCAAAGTCAGGTTTTGACCCGTCAGGTTGAATTTTACAAAGGGTGGTAGTCGGGTTTTTAAAAACCCGCCCCCCAATGAAAGGGTTTTGGGTTCCCTTACGCCACTGAGCGCGCGCTTCCGCATGGTACTTTTCCTCCGATAGCAATCACGATAAAGACTGTTGTGCTCCAGTTAGTATTTTTTACATTATTTTAAGTAAAGAAAGCTTTACTCGCAGTAATATTTTCTATTTTTTTCAAAAATCAAGAACTACTTGAGATTTCGCTTTCTACAACCAATATGAAAGGTCAAAACAATTTTTTGGGGTTTAAAAACCCCCAAGTTTCCGTCTAGGAAACCATTTTTTTTCCCGGGAAACACTCCATGTTTGTACTTTAAATATTAAAAAAATAATTTATTGTTCTGGTTTATAAAGTTGGGAAAATTTTTAATTTCTACGTAACCTATCTCATTTTCATATAAAGGGAAACCCGCATTAAGGCTGAAGGGGGTTGAAAAAATTTTTTAATTTTTTTAAAACACCCCCAAATTTTTTTACTGTGTGTATGTAACTTAGAACAAAAAACCATAAAAAAAAATTTGGTGAAAAAAAAAAAAAATGAGTTTTTTTAAAAAATTTTAAAAAAATTTAAAAAAAAAATTTTAACAAAAAATTTAAAAAATTTCCCAAAACGTTCCATGGGTTTTTTTTGTTTTTTTTCCCCATATTTTTCAATTTTATTTAACTTTTTTTTTAAGCAATTTAACAAAAGCGTCCCAAATAACGTTTTATATGAAAAATTTAAAAAAATATGGGAAACGAAAATTTTTTATATAAAAAATTAAAAATTTTTAATGATTTCCTCCATAAAAATTTTTAATTTTCCCCTTTTTTTTAAATTTCTATCAAAATTTTAACATCCAAAAATTCTATAATAATACATTAGATGAACATTTTTGGAAATTTTTGTTATAATTTTACAAAAATTGCAACGCATGGAAAAATTTTTAAAATTTTTGGGTTTCCGAGGCAAATTTTTTTATTCTAAAAAAAAGCTTTTTTATTTTAAGGGGAAAATTATTTTTTTTAAAAAAAGGGGAGGGATATAAATATAAATTTAAATTGAAAACAAAAAATCATACAAAAAAAAAGATGATGGGAATGTTTTATAAGGTTCTTGGGGATATTTATTTTTAAAAGTCGCATTGGGCGCGTGGTATATACAGGGTAAAAATTGGGAAATAAAACTGGAATTTCTTTTAATATTGAAATAAATTAGCAGAATGTAAAATTTTTTTTTTTAATCAACCCCAAAAGTAAAAAAAAAATTTCAATTTAAAAAAAATGAGAAAAATTTAAAAAAATTTTTAATACGATTAAATTACAAAAAATTTAAAAAAAAAAATTTTAAAAAAAATTTTTTTCAAAGGAAAAAAATTTTTTTTAAAAAAAAAGGGGATAAAAATAAATTTTTAAAATTAAATTTTTTCCCCCTTTTTTTTTTTGAGGAAATATTTTTTTTAAAGGTTTTGCCTTTCCGTCTTTCAGAATATAAAGTGTTTTAAAAACGGCTTTTAAAATTTTAGGAAAGAATTTCTTTATTAAAATTTTATTAACCGAAATTAAATTTTACCCCCTTTAAACCTTAGAGTTTAAAATATTTCTACGTTAAATTTTTCCCAAAAAAAAACAAAACAACTTTTTCATTGAAAATTTTCTTTGCCCGCCGATTTTAAAAAAGGGCTTAAGGGTAAAAAGTTTTTGGCATTTTTTTCCCTTTTTTTTTGTTTGGGTTTTAAAAGCGTCAACCCGCAATTTCCCGGGTTTTATTTGGCATAGCCCCTTTATAAAAAACAACCACCGGGCATTCCCCTTCCGTTTGGTTTTTACACTGCGTTTTGCAATATTAAAGGGGCCCCCTTTAAAGGGCTAACTCCATAAATGCAAAACCCCTTTGGCCCCCTGTTTTTGGCAGGGTTTTTCTTTTTTTATTGGTTTTGGTTTGGAAACATTTTTTATTGGGCCCTTCTATTTAGTTTTTTTAATTTTTGGGCAACCCCTTTGTAATTTTCCTTTTTTTTTCGTAAGGTTTCCCCGCTTACGCCCACCCAAATATCACTTTTTTCAACCCTTTCCCTTCTTTTTTAAAAACGGGTTTCGTAACGATGTGCCCCAGCCTCTTCCAAAAAATATTCAGGCCCCCCTTTTGATTTTTTTTATCAGAACCATAATTTTTTTATTGTCCGACAAAATTGAAAAGTTTTGAGTCACCATCACCAGGGTTTAAAAAAAATCTCATTTGGCAATCACCAATACCGGCTTCCCCTTTAAACAGGCAGCAAGGCCCCCATGGCTCCAGAAGTTATCAAAATTTTTTGTCACACCATCCGAAACCTTTTTGGGTATATGTGAAACCCCTGCACTATTGACCCCCATATGTCCAAACCCGTAACTGCACAATTCTGACAGTATTTCCGACAACACTTCAAAGTCAAGGACAAGTCAAACAAAAGGGTATCGATGATTATTTCCCCAAACCTAGGGGGTTTGATGGTTTCCTCGCTTTTGCCGGGAATCCCTATTTCCAATCACAACAATTATTTCCCCACTTTTAGTGAAGCATCCAAAAATTTTCGTGAGCTTCGAGCCCCTTGACGGGCATTTCCGAGCATTTTTTTTTTTCACCCTTTGCCCCGGATAAAAGGAGCATTTGGGAAATGTTTTCTTCCCTTGTTGGCATTTAAAAGAGAAAAAGTTTACAAAACAGCATGCCCTCTGCCTATGGGTAAGGGAAAGGGACTTTACCAGTTGCTGTTTTACCCTGTAATTTTCCCCTTTTGGAAACCCTTTAAAAAAACTTCCATAGTTTTTTATGAAAGATTCACATAAAAATTCCATCTTTATAAAAATACCCCATGGAATGGTGTTGTTTTTTAAAAGAGTCCCGTTTGTCAATATTTACCCAAAGGGAACCTTTTTAATAGTTTGGAAAAAAACAGCCTTTGGGGGAAAAAAAATAGTTTGGCCCCAGGGGTTAAAAAATGTAACGGTTCAAAAATGGATCCCCCTTTCAATGTTAAAAAAATTACTGTTTTTTTTATCAACAGTTTCAGGAATTCTGAAAGCTTCTTTCTATTTTGCCAACATCTTTTCCCCTTTTGGGAGGAAGACCTTTTTTGGTTTCTTATAAACTCGATGATATAAGATCCATACTCAATTTGTTTTTAAAAAAAGCAAAGGAAAATTTTGAACCTTTTGTTCTTTAAAAAAACTTTTTTTTTTGGGAAAATCAATATAAAAATTTGAATAAAATTGAACGAAAAAAGCAAACGCAAGTTCGAACAAATTGTAAACAAATAATGCCAATTTAGGTCTCGGTAAGTTAAAACAAATTGTTGCCATCCAAACCTTGATAAATTATTTTACTTAAAAAAAAATTAGAGAGGCTAACTCACAGTTTTAAAATTCCCAAAATCAAAAATAATTAAAAGCTTGTTAGCATGAATTAGAATGTAAACAAAAGGGCGTTCAAAGGGACTAAATGAAATACCCCAAACTCAGTAAAATGCATTAAACCACAAAATTTTTTTGCGTTTGATAGAGAGACTAATATAATATTAAAATAATTTTAAAATTTTTTTTCGATATTTTAGTCAATTTTCCACAATTTAACTGTGTCCACTGTAGCCTTAAGCAACCAAATTGTAATTAACCCTAATTTAGATATCCTATTCGAGACAATGAATATGTTGTTGTGACTAATTCTACATATCTGACGGTGTCGGATCGAGGCCCATAAAATTCACCACGCCAAAGCTTTGAGTACCATACAGGTCACAATGAGATTTGTGTGTCGACTTTACCCCAATTTTAAGAGAAAACACCCTGGAGATGGTCAGAGGCCTCCCACCTTCCCGAGGGAAATTGTACCTTGACGGTTATTTTGAGTACTCCATCCCGCAAAGTCACTATAAATTTATAAACACCATCCGGGAATCGAACCCAGGTCCTACGGCACAGCTGTCAGCGTTACTAATCACTATACTGGATGGATACGAAATGTCAGATATGTATTGATTTTTTGGGTAAAAGAAAAAACTAAGAATTTTCTAACACTGTGTTAGAAACAGTGATCTTGCATCGTTTTCGAAAGCTTCTTTATTTCTGGCAAATAACTAACTGTTTTAGCAGTAAATAACCATTATTATAAATCATCTTTTGCTCCTTAACTTGTTTTTCATTTGAATTATAGAAAAAGTTAATGCTTGTTCGTATATAAATATGTAGAGACAAATAATGTAAGAACACCAAATGCTATTATATTTTTTTTAATGTGTCATATGTTTCAGGCAAACTGTCTCATGTGTCAAATATTATTGTTTCTGTCATACACAGTTGCTTCATAGCTGTCCCCTTATGTTGAGAAATTAGATTGGATTTTGTTCTTCGAGTTTGTTCCTCCAAGCGCATGGTCAGTTCTGTGAATTTGTTGTTCTCTAATTCCTTAATTTTAAAGTTATCTGTATCTGAAGTAAGGTAACATCTGCCTCAAATGGTGCCAAGTTTAGTTCTCGTTATATTAATTTTGAGAGGATGCACAATGAAAGATTGTGTAGCTTTATTTTTGCTCTGAATACTTAAGAACTTTTACCCAAAGTGCTTTCATTTTACTAAACCTTTGCTGAAATTATTCACATCAAAATACGAGATTTTTCGTCGCGATACTATTTTAAATACTTGAAGTAACTCATTTTCCTCCATGTCTGTGGTGAGAAGTAGTTTATTTTCAAAGCACTCTACTTTTTCCAATAATGTATATGAGGCATTTCCTTTTCCTCTTGTAGAAATACATTGAAAACATAAAATATAAAGTAATGTCGACAATACAATTGAATTTTTGTAACAATTTGTCCTCCCAATTCCTGATGTTTTATGCCTTATATGCGTAGGAATATTTTTTTTTTATTTTAACATAATGCAAAGTGCTTTCGAAAGCTAACGAACTTTATTGTGCAGAAGTAAGAAGAAGCACCATTATTCCTTTTGTTCGAGAGTACCTTAAACTGATGATGATAAAATGGTTTGGCCAAGATGTTGTTAATTACCTTGATAACGAAGTTCATTAATAGCTATTGTAATAAAATTATATTTTGTACTGATGTGTCCTCTTTGTCCAGACTTTGTTTTTATGGTCGACAACGTATAATTACACATGCCCCACGTTGATTCGGAGCTTCTAGAAATTGAAGATATCCATATAATGGGTTGTCCACTGTCCTTATCGATAATTTAAATCCTATTACACATGTGTGGGATACTTTGGAGATGATGCCTGTTAGCCCGATTGTATGCTACGGAAAACATCTGACAGGTGCTCATTGAGGAGTGTGAACATTAACGTCGCACTGTTCAGCTACACGAGGGCTTTTGGCGACAGACCTCATAATTTTGAGCCACGGTCAAGTGACACGTGAGCTAGCACCCCCCTCTTCTAACTACCACACCACACCAACGGGAGATCGTTTGAGCTCTCGACAGATTTAAGGCGCATCGCGTTCCCCTACTCGGCGGGTCTGTAGTGATTCTGGGCTCGAACTCATGACATGCCAGCCACGATCCGATACCTTGACCATTAGGCTACAGAGGCCATATTGAAGAGTGAGAATTCATTATTTTAAGAAATATTTAATAACTTGGTTGTGAGTGAACAGACGGTACAGAATTAGGGAAGGTCATATATCTTATTCACGGACATTGCATTCCTGCTCTTCCTTTTTGGGTAGACAGTGGTTTGGTTTTATACCAGCGTCATTTTGTCAATAAATAGTTTTTTTGCTTCGTTCCATACTGTATGCATCCTTTTTTTTTTTTCCTACTAAGACTCTTCATTCTATATGTACTACATTGTTCCTCTGTGGTATGAATTATTCTGAGTTCAGAGTATAAACGTCCAATCGTAGTCAAATTTAGTAAGAAGTTTTAATCTTCATGGGTAGTATTTATCTTTCTAACCAAATTTATGATACACAAAAATGGTATTTAAATAATTTTATTTTTTTCAGAAAAGTTATTAGGGCTTAAAATTATGCAATCAGATATTAAATTACACTTGAAACGTAAATAAACACATGGCGATCAATACAAAAACTACACTTAAGAGTGTACATTAAGACCCAGTTTAACGCTTTCTCTCTCTGCTTTGGTTTAACGCTCTTTTATTTGAATTGTGGGATTCCCCGAAATTGTACGCAGCGTTTTGCTTCCCGATATCCGAAGCAGTTCATCTGTGTTTCTTCTTTCCTGTGGGGCTATACGAATGTATTTTTTATCGTTTCAAACATTTGTTAACGTTATTGTAAGAATAAATTTATATAATACAACGATTGCTATAGTGACAAATATTATGATTTTTAGTTTTTATCATGGGTGATGGTAAAAAACACGAAAATAAAGCAACAATAAAAAAAAGCATTTTACTAGAAACTAAAATGCAAGTGATTAGAAGATTAAACATTGGTGAACGTCAATCTCAAATTGGTGCTGCATTGAATTTGGGCAACTTCAACAATAAGGACCATTTTTAAGAATAAAGAAAAAATGCTGTCGTCTGCAACTGCAACTATGACAAGCTAAGCAACTAGAATTACCTGTTCTAGAAATAATACAATAGGAGAAATGGAAAAACGACTTTCTATATGGATTGACGATGAAATTGAACGCATTAAGCCAATCTACCTTTTTGATAAAAAGGCAGAAAATTGGAAATACAAAAGAGACTCAATGATCTGAAATGTAAACAAACTGACTTAGAATATTATTTATTTTTATATGTGCATATTCATTTAATATGTTTCGATATTTGTAAGAAATAAATTTTTGTTTTATTGTCATAAAAAACATAATTAATAAATTTAATGGTAAATTATGACTAATTTTCTACCCATCTTTCCCTAACCCCATTATTTACATGGTGAGATAACCTCGTTTAATGCTGTTTCATATTACGCTCTGCTTTGATGGAACGTATAACCCCCCGTTAAGGGGGGGGTCTTACTTTTATAGATGGGGCATGAACCAGAATGCACTTTGATATGCATTTTTTTTATGGAATCCTTTTAAATTGTTGCTATTAACTTAATATTAACCACTGTAATAAATATATTGTATTTGTTCATTACGGAAATTATCTAATTTTACGACGAAATAGATAAAGATCACACATTTTTTTGAAGCTTTTTTTTAAAAATATCATGACGCAAAGCTGAGTGCAAATACTTAAGACTCAAGAATTGAACTGATTTTCAAAAACGTTTATTGTGTTTTAATTTAAAATTAATTAAAGTTGCTTAAAAACAATATGAATTTCACTTGAATTGATTTCATAAATGTGTATCCCTTATGAATAAATACATCATAAATAGCTATTGTTATTTTTTAAATGTCTCCCATTATTGGAAACGTTTTATTGACAAATGCGTCAGAAATATATTTGTATCAGTGGGTTGAATTTATTACAGAATTTTTAAAATATATTTTTCATTTTGTTACAGTAAAATGTTTCTATTATACGAAATTTATGAAAATACTTCTCCTTTCATCTGTAGTTTCTATTAAATATGGCATGAAAACACTCCAAAAGCAGCCCTAAGGAAAGTTAAATTGGCAAAAATTACTCTGAAAATATTTTTTTTAGAGCATTCGTTCTTCATCTCTTTTCAATCCAATAGAAGCTTATTATTAATATAACACTCTTTTATAAGATTCACTTGCTTATAATGGAATATTTGAACTGAATTTTTACCCACTTTATAAGGTCAGATTAGTTCGAAATTTTGCTCACTTGTCCAGGACCGATGACAATATAATAATTAAATAAGTTTGATTTATTGTCCTGATCAGGATCATGAGAATTAACGATTTCCCATTTTCAGATCCCATCTCGCATCTGACGACTAATTTCAGATCCCCTTTCCAGATTTGGCGACTAAAAAATTAAGTTACAACTTAGTACGATTAACTATAAAAGGGGTTTTTTTTAGTTTTTTTAAACTACAATTTTTTTATTTATCATCTATTAATGCTATCTCAGTTACATTAAATAATGCATCTGAGAATAAAACTTTTAATAGGAAACTAATTATAATACCTTATTGCACCAGGTTATAAATTTCTACGGGATTCTACATTATTTGATAGGTGAACTACAAGAAAATTTGTATAGAAAGTCTCATTTTACTATTATAAACTAATGGGAAAAGTAATTAAAATTTATACACATTGTATTTTTTCATTTGAAATTAATTTGATTTTCCCCGTATATAAAAGGGTCCTTTTAATTGCTTTGCGGAGAATTATGTCAGACATTATACATTTGACGGCGTCAGTGGTGTTGAAAACCATGAATAGATTACTGCAATACCTTGTTTGAAAGAATCTGAATTTTACTTTTTATATGTCTGTTCTCTATGTTATCAAAACATGCAGAATAAAGACTCATTAGGCTCGGTGTTCTAATTACAAAAGATGTATAGAGATGTATGGAGAATATAGGTATATAAACTTATTGTTAAGACATAATACTTAGTTTGTGTGTCAAAAACTTTTCGAATTACTTGGGTAGTAAATATTGCAAAAATTAAAAAGATATCTTAGAAACATTTCACTGTGTGTCATAATGCTTCTGAATGAATATAATACAAGTGATTATCTTGATAATCGCGATAATATTATGAACTCTAGAGATGTATGAAGCTATCTTAACAAAAACTACCGAATATAATAGATATTAAATTTCTGTTTATATCAATGCCTAATATTCACATATTTTGGTTGAATAAAATTCAGTTTCCAATAACAATAATTTTATATTTTTTTGAGTTATTTATTTTTTTTACAAATAAGTATACAAAAAGTGTCTTTCAAAAAGATATAAAATTTATTTTTTTAATAATACATTCTTTCTAACAACGCAGTTTACTCTGGATCGTAAAGATATCATTCAACTAATATTTTGATACTATGAGTTATTTTTAAATTTTTAAATTAAATCATTTTTTGAAAGTTTTTTTTTATTCTTATTTTTACTAGTATTTGTAATGTGTGTTACCTGAAAAGTTTTCATAAAAAAAAGCATTTTTCTTTAATATGATATAAACAAAAATTATCCTTTCTTCTTTAATCTGACAAAAAACTATCCTCTTTTTCCTTTAATGTTTTTGGACTGATTTTTAATCATATTTTACATATATCAATAGTTCCTTGATGTATATAGATTTAACTGTTTAGTATAATTGCAAAAATGTTTTGAATATTGTGCATTAGATGTAATGTTGAAATGAATGCAGAATTTTAATAATAACACATAAGATGTTTAACGATGATGAGGGTTGTTACGACAGTGTGAAAAAGTTAAGAAAGAAACATTTTCGCGGAATATTTTGACTACTGAACCATTTTGAATTAAAATTAATAAACATAACAATGAAAGGAGGATGTGTTTTAATTAATTACTTAATCCCCTTCGATCTCTTTCTCCTTTATTTTATCCAATTTAAAAAAAATAAGGCAGGTGCTTATAAACATTATTCTGAGCTGCTTTAGTTTGAGATGAATCGAAGTTCTTAAAATAGTTTGAAGGTAAATGATCAACACACACCGTACAACTTAATACATTTCCATTTAACCTAATCACAATATCTTCACAGGTGAATATGAGTGAAATTAACTATTCCAGTATATTCCTACTATACTATTCCTACATTCAATATGAGAGAAATAAATTATTTAATCTTTATCTAAAATGATATACGTTCAAGCTTTTTTATAATCAAATGACGAAATAGAATCCCTAGAGGTTAAATAAAAATGCGCTGCAAGTTTTGCTCGTGTTTTGAAGGCTTGAGATAATTTTTTAAAAAATTTTTGCAAAAAATGGCATAAAAATAACTGCTTGATTATGGATAAGGAGAGCAGTTGAGAGCTTGGAGGCAGGTCATCTTCAAAATTTTTCATTTCCCCAACCAATTTAAAGACTAACCCTTTTCTTTAAATTGGAATAAAAATTTTGGGAAATAAAGTTTTTTAAACTTTTTTCCTAATAGGTTTTTTTAATCCAATTTTTTTTCCAAAAGGGGGTTTAACTTTAAGGGAAAAAATTTAAATTATTTAAATAAAAAATAAAAAAGCTGAACTCATGAAAACTCAAAACCCAAATGTTTTCCCTTTGCGGAAAAACGGGGTACTCTTTTTCTTTCAACCTATATTTCAAACTGATGTAAGAAATTTGGTATAATATGTCTCAAAATGTGGTTTCCAGTTTATGAAACTAGTTTTAGGAGACTAGGACGAGATAATCAGAAGAGAGGTTATAGAGTTTCCTCGAAAACCCTTGGCGAAGAGACTGTTTTTTGGGTTTTTTTAATAGCAATGTGAAATTAAAAAGTGACAGCTACCCCTCCCAAAAGCTCCCATTTTTCCTTGCCAAATGCCGAGATGTACAGCTTACCGAAGCTGCAATTTTTTTTCATAGTAGTCCTTAGTTGATGTTAATGGTGACATAACTGTTCAAACCTTTTTAGAAAAACATAACCTTTGCAATGCTATCATAAATCAACTGCGTTTTAAGAAAAGGTGTTTATATATCATCTGTTAAGAGTTGCTATTTTTTGCCCTCTTATGTTAGTTTTTTACTATCGAATATGCGCTTTCATTCAATTGGTGACAGCTAATATAATTGTGTGACCATTATGTAGTTTTAAAATGGCTTATATACAAAGCAATTTATAATATTTTTAATCTATGCCTGATTAGACAGGAATAATCTCAAATTTTGACAAAGTTAAATTAAATTTTATAAATTCAAGCAAAACACATGATTGTAATTCTGACGAGTTTTACTGTTTCAATAGTTAAATAAGGATTATGATTTACCTTTTGAAGAAGGGCACAAAAAATACAGTTTTCAAAGTCTATGATACAAACAATATATAGACATTTTCTTATCCTAATGTGAAAAGAACAGGTGATCAAATGATGGAAAGAGAAAAAGAAAGGAGGATTCGATCAACAATCGATTGCTCGTGTGATACGAGCTTATTTATTGCAGGAAAGAAAAGAAAAAGGCAGTAGCCTTGTCATTGCGTTATCGGAAAATCACCCCTGAACATGGCGTTGAAAATATACTATGTAGGCGCACTGTAACGACACATTTCTTACTAAAGTTATTGCAATGATGGAGTAACTAACATTGTTATCCTAGTACCTTATTTTTATTTTTTGTGGGGTATATTGAGAAGAGTTTACAGATATATAAGAAATCTGAAATATATTTGATAAATAAATATACATATTTTCATTCCTGGTTGCAGAAAACATTTGAAAAGGGAAGAACGCAATAAAAAAAATAAAACGTAAGAAACAAAAAAAAAAAAATTTCAGACAGAATTCGAACGTAGATTCTATAAAAATAGTTAATATCAGTGATGACTCCCCAGTATCATAAATTGGTCTAAATTTTTATATAAATGCTTACTTACTAAGTTACTTACTAAATGCTAATGCTTACTTACTTATAAGTTTTTTACATCTTTTCTGTATTAGTAAGAAATATTAAAACTAAGATTTTTCTTTTATTTCTAAGAAAAATGTAGTTTAATTGAATTTGTAGTCTATATATATATATATAATCACATTTTAAAAAAAAATTTAAAAAAAAACATTCTGAGCTAAATTTTCAAAAAATGCGTAATTCAAGTCTAATTTTCCTTTTTGAAGCTGTAAAATTTCAATTCTAGGTAAGAAATTGGTGCATTTATCAGTGTTTCTCGAACACAAATTCATTAATTTGTATTGAACATGCAAAGAAAATTAGTTTTTTTCTCACTTTGAAAGTTGAATCTTCAGAAAGAAAGGAGTATTTCAAAGAATCAATCAGAAGGATAATTGACAAAAGCACGTTACTCATCAGTGCTTAGGTAATATTTGAACTTGATCATAATCCATAGGTGACACGTTAATGAACAATAATGTGTAAACATTTAAATTTCTTGTGTTACAAATACTAATTGGAAAGGAAATAAGAGAAAAGGAAGTACATTGTCATTTCGAAATTATATTTAATATATTTAAAATGCAATGCAAGGTAATTACCATCTCATTAATTTACATTGAGAAATTTAATTCAGTTATTTAGAGGTGCCAGACCACGACTTCTTGTATGATTGATTGCATTAGAAAGCAGCCGCTAGGCATTAGCCTAGAAAGTCACAAGCAGATGCGCTGAAATGGATACACTTTCGACAAGAGCTGTTTTAGTCTCGTGGAAACAATTTTGACTTATTGACACAATGGACATATATTCAGGATACAAAATGTGAAATGTGTCAGGTGTCTATACTCAAGGAATTGCAACAAAACACACTCAGAGTCCCAGAGATGATAACATATCGGCTGTATCTTAGCTCTTTAAGATAGCTTCAGTTTTAAGATATATATATATATATATATATATAATAAAGGCTAAAAAATGTAACATTTTTTGTAAGTAAATTGGTTTCTGTGCTCTTTGTAAGAGATTAAATGAAACTGTTTTTTTTTCAAAATTTATCTTGAATTAACAGGTCAGATAATAAAATGCTGTTTTTGAATCCCAAACCATGCTTTGGGTCATATTTAAATATTTGAATACTGATATACTCAAATAGATGTTAAATAGCTTATCTAACAAGGAGAGGGCACGAGTAAGGAAATTCATTTGGGGACGAGACTTTGTATAACAGTAGTACTGCTATAGGGTATTCACACCCCAATGTAATTCCGCCGAATGGCTAGTCAATTCCGAGAAAACAGTGTTCAAAATTCATACTAAGCTTATATACAAGTTATATTCTCCCTGATACAAAGTCGCCGTGGCACGATCGTCAGCGTATCGGAGTGCTATCTGATGGACCGGGTTTCGATTCGAGGCGAGCGCCAATTTCGTTTTTATTTTTTTCTCTCCAATTTATTTTATTATTTATTTTCAGAATTAAATAATTTTATTTTTTAAAAAAGATTCATTAATTTTTAAATGATATTTTATATAATTATAGTAACTATTTTACTTTTTAAAAACACAAAACAACTAATAGTTATGATAATAATACTTATAAATAAAAAGTGAAAATAAATTAAATAATAATAAATAAAAATTAAATATAAATAAAAAGTAAAAATAAATTAATTTATAATAAATAAAGTTAAGTAAATATAAGTAAAAAATTAACTTTGTCTTACATATTTTTTTATTACGTACAAGAATCTGAGTGTGTGATACTTATCATAAAAAACAATATATCTTTAATCACATGTATCTTACTATAAAATATTAAAAACTTTTATTTAATGTGATCAAATTGAAAAAATAAATACAGTGGGTCACAAAAGTGTTCGTACACTTGAAATTTCTTAAAAAAATTTAATGTTTTAAAATAAAAATTAAGATATTGTAATTGAAATTTTTTTTATGATATCTGCAGTTTTTTTAAAGAAATAAAAAAATTTAAATTTTTTAAAAAAATTTAAAATTTTTTTAAAATTAATAAAAAAAATACTAAAAGAGATACCCACAGAAGCTTTTACACTTAACAAAAAACTCAACAACAAAAATGTGTATTTCTTTCTTAATTTAGTACTAGTAGGGTATCTTTTTTGGTCCAAAACAACTTATAAGGGTCTTGGTATGTTTAATCAGTTTTTTAATTTTGCATCGATTTTCCTTTATTCTTCTGTGATTATTGTTTTTTACTTCACATTTTTGTTTTTATTTTTATGTTTTTTTTTTACTCAAATTTTACCAAATATGCTCTACTCAAAAAAAAAGTGATTGAGGATATTTTCATAATTTAAGGGGTTTATAGAACACCAGTGGCTACATTGAGAGAAATGCGTTGCGTCATTACCCTGTTAAAAAAATTAAATTCTCAAAATTCCCAAAATTTTGGGGGTATAATTTAAAATTTCTCTTTAAAATATTTAAATAGAGGGTTTTTGATTCACAATAAGAAAAAAAATTTTTTAAAATTACCTCGTTTTTGTGGCCGATTTCCCCCCATCCAGAAACCTTTTACTTCAATGCGAACGGATGTGGAGGAGTTCTTGTTCCCCCTAAATTCCTGGTTTCCCATTTTTTTTATTTACAAGCTTTTGACCCTCGGAACCAAAAAAGTTGAATTATCTGCCATACCAATCTTTTTATCAATTTTGGGGTTTTTTTAAACTTAATAAGAATTTAGTTGGAAACACAATAAAACATGGAGGTGGAAGTGTTCTTGTTGGGGGTAACTCGCCCCAGAATAGGTAATTTTGTTGATATTGTAAACATGGCTCCCATTTTTGATTTTAAAGAAAATTTTAAATTATACGCCCAAAATTTGGATATCGGAAACGACTTTATTTTTAACAGGATAATGACGTCAAGCGCAATGCTTCAATGTACGCCACTGGTGTCTCTCTAACTGTCCCCAAATTATGAAAATACCTCTTCATTCACTTTATTTAGCCCAGTAGAACTTATTTGGTGAGATTTTAACGTAAAAAAAAGGAAACATGACAAATAAACACAAAATGTGAAGTAAAAACAATAATCACAGAAGAATGAAGGAAAATCGATGCAAAAATTACAAAAAACTGATTAAATCTATACCAAGACCCTTATAAGTTGTTTTGGACACTAAAAGATATCCTACTAAGTACTAAATTAAGAAAGAAATACACTATATTTAAAGTTAAGTTGAAATATTTGTTAAGTGTACGAAGAATTTTGTGGCGTAATTTTTTTGTAGTTTTTTTATTATTAATTTCTTTTAAAAATAGTAATACTATTTTTTAAAAAAATTAATTATGTCATTCCATTAAGAACAAGTTGACAGATATAAAAAAATTACATTCACAATATATTAATTTTTATTAGTCGAAAACATTAAATTTTATAAGAAATTTCAAGTGTATGAACACTTTTGTGGCCCATTGTATATCGAAACACTATGAACTCTTTTAAAAATCCAGAAATAAACTAACAAGGTTATTTTGTAAATCAAAATCCGTTATCCTACTGATTTCTTATTTTATTGGAGCATTCTTTGTTTTTAAAAGAATTCTTTGTTCTTAAAAGAATTCTTTGTTCTTAAAAGAAAAACACCTGCTCTTTAAAAACATCTGCTTTTCTCTTGAACAAATCGTTTGCTAAAAAGAGTAAATTTAGGCCATTTAGGTATAAGGGAATAATTTAAAAATACAATTAATAAGATTTTAATAACAGAAGTAATTGTAGTTATACTATATATTAGTTGTTTTTGTGTTTTAAAAAAGTAAAATAGTTACTATAATTATATCGAATATCATTTAAAAATCAATGAATCTTTTTTAAAAAATAAAATTATTTAATTCTGAAAATAAATTGGAGAGGAAAAAATAAAAAAGAAGTTGGCACTCGCGCGAATCAAACTCCGGTCCTGTGGATAGTACACCGATACGCTGACGATCGTTGTATCAGAGAGAAAATAACTTGTATATCAGCTTAGTATGAATTTTGAACACTGTTTTCTCGGAATTGACTGGCCATTCGACGGAATTACATTGGGGTTTGAATGACCTATAGCACTAGCACAAAGTCTCGTCCCCAAATGAATTTCCTTAGTCGTGCCCTCCCCTTGTATGTAATATACATATTTTAAATTGAAGTGATGTTCTGAATCATGGTAGATAACATTTAATGGAATTTTTTTTGCTTCATGTGATTGAGAAAACATCATTGGAGCAGTTTTCGTTGAAATGAAGCATATTAATGTTCATTTGTTTGTAGTAATGCATTATCACATTGATAATGAACTGTTGCAACGTAAGCAAATTTTTTATTCAATCTATGAAAAGGACTCCAGTAATTTTCTCATTTAATTACGGTCGTAAATTAATGGATTTCCTTGGATTTTTCCTTAAATATAAAAATATATTTTTGCAATATAACAGTATTACATATTTTTTTTTTGTAATTATTCTTATCATACTACAATATTTAGCATATATAAATGTATACATTTATATAAAATCGTTAATCATATACTACAGCGGTCCTTAAACTTTCGATCACAGCATCTCCCCTAATGTATCAGCCTGATATCACGGCCACCCAAGATTTTGAACTCCCCTCCCTGACTCCCAATACACGGCTGAGGGATTTAAAGATTTCTGAATAATCCTAAGACTGTCTATGCTACCATTGCAGAATTTTTAGCACTTTTTTCCCTTTAAGAAAACAGTAAACATCTAATTATATATTTGTAAGGATAATTAAATTAGATTTGAAATTAAATTCCCAAAATAGCACGAAACTTTTATTTTTCATTACATCTTCTAGTATTAAATTAATCACCCAATTATTTCTCCGAAACATATGGTCTAACCACTAAACATTTCTGATCCCAGATCATTATATTTAATAGCTCTATATGTCAGCATTAACTTTCAAGCACATATCATAGAATACGAGATACTTCACATCACTGGTGTAAGCTGTAAAACACTTAGATTTCACTGTGGCGTTTTTTTTCTCTCTGCCTCTTAGAGTCATATGATGTCTAGAATATAATATATATATATATTCAAAACACGAATTGCAAATAAATAAGTAAAGTATTTAGCTGTATTAATTAAAACAATTTATGAGACTGATGATGCTGCATTTCTTTTACAAGTGCTGCTATATCGGGTGTAATATTTGAAATCTGTTATCTGAATCACGGTTCTACGTTTTCCAAATGGTTTCTTAACTTATTTTTAAGATGTAAAAGAGCTGATAGTGAAAATGTTCTGTTACATAAATAAGTAGTTTGGAAATGTATCAGAGCTTTCGGAGACAAATCAGCTATATAGTTGCAAACAGTAAAGAAAAACCTAAATTAATAGTCTTGATTGAAATACATGTTCTAGTAGAGTCTTTTCACTGAGAGCAATTTAGTGACATAGTCTAGGATGGCACATGTTTCAATTTTTCCACTAGGACTTTTAGAGTCTGTCAATGAGGAAAATCTTAATGCATCAAGTGGGAGACCTTCAAGTACCCTCTAGAAAGGCGCTGGGGACCCCAGGAGACCACGGACTACAATTTAAAGTCAACTGATATACTAAATTGCCATATATCTAAATTATATACAATAAATAGGAATATAATATGATAATATAGGTAAAAATAAGAGGGCTACAGTTGTATGATAGCAAATATTTAGTCTTAGGACTAAGTTTGGTGTAGGGCTAAATATAATCCTTATGCAAATAAACCTTCCCCTATATTTGCGTATATAACTGTACTGATAGGAAGAGAAAAATATTTAAGAATAGCTTTCTAAAACATATTCTAAGATGATAAACATAATGCTAAATGATTAATACTTTAAGTACTATAAGATAGTATCCAATATCAAATACCACGAGAAAAAAAAACATTAATTTACCAACCAGAACCAGAAAAATCCAAAATCTTGATAAATATAGTAATATTTTTAAGGAACCCAAATCTGCTCAGCAACACATAGAGTACAGAGTCCGCCAACATCAAAACAGGATTGCAAGAAAGAAAAACTATTAAAAATACTTAACAATTTATCATGAATATAGCTAAGAAACCTGAAACCCTTATAAAAATAAAAATCAAACATTGGAATGAAAAGTCTCAAGATTAATTCATCGATGCCAAAAGAAAATAAAGATTATCAAATAAAAACCCGTACGGTGCCATCTTGCAGAATTATGTTGAATTAAGAAATGATAATTAATACAAAATAATAATTAAAATTAAAAAAAAAAACTAAATAAAATCTCAAAAAAACAACAACAACACCCCTACATTATTGAACTTATTAGAAATGTACGTATGGAGAAATTTAAAATGATAGTCGTGATCTAAACAATAATTAATAATTTTTTTAAAGTTATTATTTAGTGTCAGTAATATCTAAACTATTAAAATTCGTAGATAAACAAACGTATTTACCGCACGACGTAAAAACTCGCCGAAGGTACCAAAAGATCGGGAATGATCCGAGGAATCCGTTTTTACAATTTATATTCCGACATTTCAATTTGTTAAACATATATAAATTTAAAACCTTTCTTTTACTTCTGCATGTTGTTTCTTCCGCCAAACAAATTGAAAAAACCTGGAGATGATTATTATTTTTATTTTTTTTTGTCCCCGACGTTTTTAAAATACGATCTAATTTGTTCTATGAGACTCAGACAAAAAAAAATTACAGAATTGAAAAGATCATTTATATTGCCATAATACGGTATGATTTATTTTACAAAACAATAATATTTTCTATTTTTTACGGTTTTTTCTAAAATGAGTCAAAATCGATACGTTTTTATGAAAATGATTTCTAAATCATTTCGTTTGAATTTTTCACTTTAATGAAATGATATTCTACCCTAAAAAAGTTCATGCTTTTTTCTTTTAGAATCAGTCATTTAAAAATAAAATGTCAAAACCTTTTTTTACGATTTTTTAAAAAAATACTGAAAATTTTAATTAATTATATAATAACTCCATGGTTTATAAAAATAATCTCATGAAACTTTTTTTCCGTGTGTAGAAAAATATCCGTAATCTGTGCAAAGATTGGAAAAAATTACTTAAACATTACTGTTTTTTAATTTTTTTTCGTTTTTTCTCTTTGCGAAAGTTAATCACACACACAAAATAAAGTATTTTTTTTTCATTTTTTGTTTAAAAATTACCTTAGTTCGCAATCGATATATGAAGTTTGAAGGCATTAACTTAAAAATGAAGCCCTCAAAAAAAAATTAAAACTTTAACAAATAATGCAATTTTACAATAACCAAGGGTTGGTGACGAAAACCTGTTTAGCTCCCAATGACTCTTTACCCCTGTACACGTCACGTTTGATGAAAGGTTACTCTAGAACAGAAGAGGCCTATAAATATTGAAAATCACTAGATTTGGCAAAATTGAATATTTCTTCCTTTTATTTTAAAGGTCTTTTCAATCCTTTTTTTCCGTGAACTTCGGGGCGTGTTCGGACAGCGCTTGATTGGTACCCTTTTGTACCTGGGTTCAAAGCAACATCATTGCTTAATTTTTATGATTTTTTTAAAAAAATTCAAAATTTTATTCGCGCATTTAATTACTTTGCCAGCAATTTTGTATTTGGAGAGATAATTTATTTCACCACAATACACAATATGTTTTTTTTTTAAAAAACAATGCTACTTTAAATATTTTATGATTTTTTCTAAAATGAATCAATATTGATGCGTTTATATAAAAATTATTTTTAAAGAACTCATACTTTTTGATCTTTTAGAGTTATTGATTTAAAAAATAAAATGCCAAAAACTTTTTTTTTACGAATTTTTAAAAAATACTCAAATTTTAAATATTTACTAACTACTTATCAAATTCAAAGTTTTTATAACTTCTTCATTTATAAAAATATTTGCATGAAACTTTTTTCCCGTGAATCGAACATTTCAAAAAATGCTCACAATTTTAATTCCACATTTAATATAATTGTGAAATTTTGTAATTATAAAAATTTCTTCTTTTTTCAATATACAACTACTTTTAAAAAGGTACATTTTCGTTTCAGGGGTCTAAAAAGTTGCAAAGTGAGTGAGTGAATATTAAAGTCCCACTGTTGACTTACTCGAGGGCTTTTGACGACGTAACTTGACATTTTGAACCATTGTCAAGTGACGAGGATGAAACTTGAGCTGGCACCCATCTCTCCTAAATACCATACCACACAAATGCTAGGAGTTTAAGCTCTTGACAGATTCAACATGCATCGGTTCTCTTAACAGCGGGTCTTCAGCGGTAGCCAAAATTTTAAAAAAGGCAGTATCGATTAATTTTGAGAAATTACCACGAGAACATTGTAAAGACGTTAATATAGAAATCACGCACACATACCAGAAACTTCTGATAGCGAGAGGGGGAGGGGAATTTCCATAACAATATGTTAAGCATTTAAAAATGTTCGTGCAACGCCGGGAAGGGGGAATAAACCTGTCTGACAAAGAAAAGAAGCGAAAAATTTCGAAACAGGGAATTTTAAGTTATACACTCGGTAAAAACCAGAGCAACGCCGAGCTAAGTGGAAGAAGGGGGAAGTCATTTTGTAAAAGAGTATTAGAAGTGCTGATTTTGTGAAGGAAAGGGAACCTTTATAAAATTAGAGAAAACCTGTACAAAACGCCAGGGCAAGCTGTTAGTTAATAGCTAAATAACTGTAACGTTGTAAATAATTAAGAATAATATAATTCGATAAATAGAAAGAGAGTAATAATATTATATAAATATAAGAGAATACACAAGAAAGTTACTTCAATAATATTAAAATTAAAGGATATTCTTTTATGAAAAATATAACCTTTTTAATTTACAGGATGTCCCACAAAATAGCTGACAACTTGAAAAATAAATTAAAGAAAAGCGAAAGGTGAGAGAAATCTAGAGTTTGCTGCATTCTGCTTTGGTAATCAAGAAATTAATTCTCGCCAAGTTTCAAAACTAGTTACAGTGGTTCATCAACAAAGGAAGCTTCTGATTAGGAAAAACTATTAAGCAATGTTTTCAAAAAAGCATCATTTTCTGCAACAAACTGGTGCAGTCATAGGGCAAAATTTGTAAATGACGGTGTAAACATTTCATTTGGAATCGTTTGACATGTTCCAGAGACGTAAAAATCTAATTCTCTATGGTTTGTGGATTGATACGATTACGGTGCATCTGATATTTCACGTACCCTTAAGGAAAAAAAATCATATGGCTGTAAATCTGGGGAATAGGGAAGTAATTCCATGGCACTTTTCGTTTGCATTTAAACTGCTGTTGGTAAGACATGCAACACCATGAAGGAATCCTCAGAATTAAAGGAAATTTAATGCACAAACGACGTATTAGTACAAATAAATGACGAAATTTTCAAAGAAAAAAACAATATTAATTGTCCGAAATCAGTATTTGGTGTAGCCACCACGCATTGCAATAAGTGGTGCTATACGACGTGGCATGGAGTCAAACATATTTTGAATATTTGCTTGTGGAAGAGAATTCTATATTGCTTGTATGCGCAGCAAAAGTTTGTCTTTTGAAGCTGCAGGACGTAGATCACAATCGAGACTCCGACCAACCAAATCCCACACGTTCTCAATAGGCAATATATCCCACGAATAAACAGGCCAAGGAAGAAGTTGCATGTGTTGGGCTGAACAGAACTCTTAAACAGTCTTTGCAACCTGTAGGCGTGTTTTATTCTGATGAAAGTTAGTTCCAAGGATGCCTTGAAGGAAGGGAACGACTTCGGGCTATTACACTTCACGGACGTACCTATTGCTATTGAGATTACCCTCATTCGTAGCAAATTGGATAGACCATGATACGAAATCGCACCCCGGGTTTTAGGCCACTATGTCGATCGATAACGCACTCTGGAAGGCAGCATTCACCGGCATAGTGTCGAACACGAATGTGGCCATCATGGTCCCTCTTATTGACGCGTAATTCATGTGAAAACACAACTTGGTGCCAATCAGTTTGCCAGGCTCTGTGCTCTTGAGCTCATTGCAGACGCAGCCGTCGATAGTTTACCATAAGGGGGATCCTGTATAAAGGTACCCTTGCACGCAATCCACGGTGCAGCAGACGTCTACGAATTGACGAAGCCGACATTAGTATATCTGTAGCAGTAGACCAAAGTGCTGCCAACTGCCTGAAGGAAACTGCACGGTACCGCCATGCGGAGCAGGTGTCCATTGTCGTGCTCTGACATTACCTTCCTTCGTTCGCTGCCAGTTTTTCGTGTTTTTCGGTGCTCGACGGTCCACTGCTTTGAAACTCACATCACTGTGGAACTGTTCCGCTGCACAAGAGCTCCTATTGTGCGATAGGAAAATCCTCCTTCTCAAAGGCCGATAATCCTTCCCCTTTCAAACTCCGTAACTTGTTGAAATTTTTCACTAAACGTTCGCCACTAACAAAAATCATTAACTATTTTCAACGTCCCACCACAGCCCTCTATTTATACGCTTTGAGCATCAGTTCAGAGGGCACTGCACACGCTAGGCATGCATGCTGGCTCTGAAACCTTACTATTTTACGTAACATCCTATAATTGATTTTTGCTGCAAAGTTCATTTAATTCTCATGATTCCTTCATGGTGTTGAATTTTTTACCAACAGCAGTGTAGCAGTAAAGGTCAACGTCACAATCATCGAAATATTTGCTGAGAAAATCGAATAGTTCAGCTGTTCGATGTGACTAGGCACCGTGTTATTTGAGCCACGTACCGTCCTCCAAAGCCCTTTGTAGGCCAGAAATTCATGGAGAATGTCCAGTATTTTTCCACAGTAATTGTGTGATGTCAGAAAAAAGAGCTAAATGTTTGGAGGAAATAGTAAACTTTTGGGGAATGAAAGGATGAAGGAATGGCTGATCGCAGATTTTCCGTTCCCGAAAATGTGTTAGTTCTGCTTATCGACAAAGCCATCCAGATCAAGTTTGATTCGCCAGAGCAAAAGGTTTAAAAAGTCAATTTCGCAGGCTTTCAGTTTTAGCAGCTTTTCACTCGCGAACGTCTCGTGTGCATTCAGGGCTTTTTGTAACCTTCCTGGCACCCAAGGCACTTCAAATTGTTACGTAGTCCCGTTCCCAGACTATTTTCAGAGCACCCCCTCCTTCAGTTTTTACCTTGCCATGCTTAGTTTAAGAGAGAATTTCTCTGACTGTCTTTCTATATATATATATCCCGGACGCAATCAGCAGCGTAAGGATAGAATTGTGCCATGGTTTGACCACTCTTGTTCATTTCTTACTTAACGGCATCATGAATCATCTACCTTTTTGTGAATTAGTACAGTAAATTAAAAAGAAATTGTTTGTAATTCTAGTACAGAGTATACACTACTGTATGAACTGTTATCTTGTTAATTATCATCGCTTATTGCTTTACTATCTTTTACTTTTAAACATCCTTATTCTTTGTTGAGTCACTGCCACTGTACTTGTACAATAAAGGTTTTCTTCGAGTTTTGATCATTGTAAAAATATTAATGACATCAGTGTAATCAATTTACGTTGTAATATCATTCTGAGTGCATAGCAACATCAAATTGTTAAGATTTTCATGTTCCATAGTTCAGCACGCAAGCACGCACGCACGCACACACACACACACACACACACACACACACACACACACACACAAGACATACCAACACATTCACACTAAATTTAATTAACACACACTCCCCACACCAATTTTACACCCACCAGCAACACACACAAAACTGTTAGGGTTGGGTATCCTTGTAATTAAACATTTGTAGCATGTGGCACAGGTTAATTGGGGGTGTGCAGTCCCTTCGTTGGTTTTTTGCAGTTCAGTCTGACAAGCAAAACGGCGAGCTGAAACTTAGGTTCGCTTTTCGATGACTTGCTGAATGACAGTTATCTTTTATATCGTAACTCCTGTGTGTGTGTGAGATTAAACAGACGACATTTCTAGTATGGTCTTGACTGACATTTCGAGTACGTTGAGATATTTATAACAGTGATTTTTTATCGTACTGTTATCCAGTCTTTTTTTGCCATTCTTTGGAAACACTGCGTCTTTTTCCATCAAGACTATGGTCCAGGTGATGAAACCGTACAACAAAAAATATTCGCTCTTCCAACGAGTAACATTTCTGTAGCAAACGCCAGAATGTGTTGTGCGAATTATAGGCATTCAAATTAGAAGCGCCATCTGTTAACAAACTCAGTGACTAATTTGTAAACTGGGTGAGAATAAATTCCCTGTTAACCAAAGCAGATTACATCAAATCGTACAGTTGACTTCGGTTTTTCTTTGATTTATTTTTTAAATCATCGGTCATTTTTTTAGAATAGCAGGTACATATATATACACATAATTTTTCGTTACATGAAAAGTAGTATGAAATAATTTCACGGACGTTTTATTATTAAATGATAGTTTTTTCAATGAGTCGCCTTTATTTTTGATATTTTTTTCTGAAAACTTTATAATAATATAAATATTTATGAATACATTGTTATATTGAAAGTTTTAGATTGTATGTTGAAAATGGTACTTTAAGAACGAAAGTGAAACTAAGAAAAAGAAAGTGAAGTATAGTTTTTGTTGAATGATGGTCAAGAATAAGTTTACGGGAAAAAGCACTTATGCGTTGTATAAAGATCTCTGAGAATTCTACGATATAAAGTGATGCACTTAATTATTTGATCTGTTTTCTAAAATATACCATTTACACAGGCGTAATATACACGCCTTGTAACATAAACGTGTTTCATATCTTGAATCTAGTTATTGCAACTATTAACCGAATCAACATTCTGATGTAAACTGGTGTATAAATTTAGATAACTATAGGTAAAACTAAATCTCTTCCAAGCAAATTTTTATTTTCCATTACGTAAATGCACGTGTGCGTGTGGTTTGCGCATTTAGAGAAAAATACTTTGTAAGCCTAAGTGCCTATTTCCATGCTTCTTTTATTCGCACACTTCGGCGACACTCATGGTCTTTTTTTGTATCATTCGGTGAAATTCAAATGAAGCAATTACAACAAGTTGCAACCACAATTTGGGTAATGAAATAAAGTGGTGATTTGTAGGAATACTTAATCTCAAGTGCACAGAGTGCTAGAGACTTAACACCCAGTTTTACAAATATTTTATGGATACAGTTTCATGGGACCGGATACTTTCAGAGAACACAAAGTAAAATTCACCAGAATATACTCTATACTCTTCAACGCCTAATTTTTAAGGTTAAATTTAAAGCAGGGTACACGAGGCAGATAATCTTTAAAAACAACCTATATAAAAATATTAATAAAACATTTACCTATACATGTGTATTAAGTCATTTTATTTGTAAGAATGTTTTAAATTATTTGCTATGAATGTTAATTGATTATAAATGAGCAAGTATTTAGTATGAGAAAGAATTTTTTTTCAGGACCTCTGAAAAGTGTTTTGAAAAACTATACAAATTAACTGAAATTTGGGATATAAAAAATATAGCAATATTATAGCATAATAAATAAGAATATTAAATACGACATTATAAATTTAATTCTCAAACATATATTTTTGATACTTAAAACAAATTAAATATCTTTCTTATGGTATATAAATTTAATCTGTTGTGATTTTTTCGTTTGACATATTATTCGCCTTAGCAGCTATCACATAACTAATTCGAAATATAACTAAAAATCAAAAGTATTTTTTTATTCTAATATCTTACAAAAACCTTATAGAATTCGGCATAATAATGCAATTTAAAACAGATTCAAAGTTTATCACCCATAATATAAATTTTAATAGATTATGCTGATTTATTCAAATATTAATCAAATTATAATCTTTCTGTAAGGTCTTGTTTTGATTCTTTTAATATCAATATTGCACTTACAAAAAAATTACATTTGATGAAAGGGTTTTATGAAAAATGAGTATTTCCTACATTACTGTTGCTGTACCAGTGATAATGCTGAGACGAGTAAGTTTATCCTGAAGCGACTATTGTTTAGCCAGCATGGATATTTTAATGACATGTCGCAATACAATTTGTAAATGTTGAGAGAGAGTCAAATATTTAGTTTATCTCTCTTTGAGAAAGTATTACAGTAAATATATACCAAAATGCATGTTGTAGATCTCAATGAGATTAAGATTTATTTCACTTATTTCAGAAGTGTAAATTTAGCGTCTGCACCTGGAAGAGGTCGTAGGACACAATGACATTTCTCAAATAATATTTCTGTCTATCATTTAAGAAACCTAAAACGTAAAAGGTATACCCACTTTTATAATGAAAACGCAGAACTGTTTGCAATGGTCGTTTTCAAGGATTTTATACAGACTGACGAATTTTAAAAGACAAATGTTGGATTTAAATAAAGCAAATAATACTTTTACTGAATTGTAGAACATTGAAAACATTCAAACAAAATGTCTAAGGCAACGTAGTAAATCGATAAAACTATAAATTTTCAAGTGAAAGAGAGGTACTTTAATTAGTTTTAATCAAAGAAGAATTTTTTAGTTGTGTTTTTTAAATATCCTTAGAACTATTCATTTATTGATAAAAATACTGTAAATTGAATTGAAACAGAAAGCAGTGAAGTGAAATGTAGATCAGTTTTAACTGCCATATATAAAAATCACAAATTTTATGAAGCTAAGTAAAAATGGGTAATCTAATTAACAGCATTAAAACTAAAGTAAAACATGGGAAACTAATAGTTAATTTCATGCGTAATGTTTGTCACAAACAATCAGTCTGAGAAGTTTTTTGAAATATTAAGATATGAAACATTTAGGAACGAACTTTCTATTTTTGCTGCCTAGAGATTATTTACGGAACTTTTTATTTCATCTTTCTGGAAAGACAGCAAAAATGACGGAAAAGAAGATTTCTTTTATATCTCAATTTACTTTAACTAGACTAATTACGAAACACTTTCCAATTTTCTTAAATGTTTTTAAAAATTGAATTTGATTATAAAATTGGCAGACTTTAGAATATATAGAAATAAATCATAAGTCTTTCTCCCAAGAATTTCACCTTTAATCTTTGAATTAACCTTTTTTATCAGAAAGTTCACCGAAATGACAATTCAAACACTTTATCTCTCATAAATTTAGTTGGAATTGCTGAAGATATAAACTAAAAGTTTTCCAGACAATTATTACAAGTGCTATACCCTTGACCATTTGGTCACTAGATAACGAGTGAGTTCCTATAATTTCCTAAATTTGCTTATTAAAATATAAGAACACTTTGAACAAAACACTTCTACATAGATAAAAAGCTTACTTCTCTTTTCAATATCAAAACTGCGCAGTCAAAACTCATCATAAGTACTGTACTCTAAATAGAATACCCCCTTTAATATGTCAAAATATTAAACTAGGAGACTTTAGAATAGATATAATGTTGTAGAATTTAAAGTATGAAAGAGTTATATTTTCCTGATAAAGGGAGGTTTAATTTAGATATGATCCAGAATGCTGGAATTATAAGCACGGCCTCTTTTAATTTGATGATATCTGTTCAAAATAGCTGTATGTGGGTTATTATGTTGATGTGATTTGTTTGGGAGTATCATGTATTGTTAGTATAATATTTCCATTAAAAGGGAACATACAGACTACTAAGGCCTTTTAGGGGATTATTTATTGCTCCCTTTATATAACGAATCAATATCTCATTGGATATGTTTGAGCGAGATTATACTTCAGTTTTCAAAGTAAGTATAACATGAAATGAAAAGTATAAAAGGATATGTACATGATCCAATAACACGTTTTATTCCACTTTTAAATACTGATAAAGATAAATACAGATAGCATATTTAGTATATTATTTTAAATAGTTTTATCAATATAAGTATCTGTAAATACTCGCAGTATACATAAATACACCAAACTTACTTTAAGAAACGAGGGTTTCTTGCCTGTTTCCGACAACGTATACTCATGCGTACTTTATATCACTGTTCATGGATTTTGAATTAAAATATTTGAGTTTAGTGTTTGATATATAGTTGTGATAAGAAAACAAACACCTCATGTTGGTTGAAGTAAACCTCCTGCTTAACACTGAGAGTCCTGGGAGAATCTAAATGCAGTATGGTTGGATAAATCATTGAATCAAACTCGAAGTGATGACAACAAAAAATATGAATAATTTGCTTCTTTTAAAGTTAAACACTCCAGTGATGACAAATTGATAGGCAGACAAGACAAGTTAATCACATCTATAATGTGAATAAAAAGCAACCCCTTGAACTTGACAAAATCCGAAAATCTTTATAATTTTGAATACCAAAAATACGCCTAAGTGGATTTAACACTAATCAGTGTAGCAATATCACACATCCACAATCATCAACCATCTTCTCTTTTCCTCATTTATCATCTATCTCGCTGACTATAAAAATATTGTTTGGAAGTTGCTTCTTTTGAGTTGAGGTGTTGTTCTACCATAAAGGGCCAATATGGTTGGATGGATGAAAACACTAATTAGAATGAATAGACCTCACGAATAGCTATTTTTCAAATTAACTCGCAAGATAAAAAATATTTAATGTATTCATGATAAGCGAATATGCATATGTAACTCTATTCAAACGTGTGCTATGAAATAAAAGGATTATACTTTTAACTCGTATTGTAAGGCCTTATTCTACCCAAATCTTATTAACTGTAGTAGATATTTATTTTCTTAGAAAAATCTAAAAACCATTTGTGCAATATTAGATAGGAAATTTACCCAAATGCTTTTGTATCAATTTATGGATATGTTATACTGATGTGTTTTAACTGTAAATATAAATATATCTATATAAATAAAAAAGGCATTCAATTATAGTGATAGTTATAAGTATTTTATTTGAAGGAAAAATCAATTACTACAAGTGTTCACCCTCAAAATATACAGAATCGTTGCTGAAAATCAAATTTGTTTGAAAATTATCTTCATTTCTATTCTTTTAATATCATGCTTCTATTTTGTAAATCTTCAGAATAGTCAAGGAAAGTCAATTATAAAACTTCCTTTCTCGGCTGTACTAGAAGGAAATGGAAATGGACTAGGATGACTCATAATGATTGTTTGAACCAAGGTACATCTACCTCAGGAAAGTGAAACTCGTTAAGTAAATACCTCGTCATTTACTCTGTATGAAATAATATTATACTTAGCAACTAATTTACTGCAGAGAAAAGTAATCTTAAAATTTATTATTACAGTAACAATGAAATAATCACATTTGGTTCATTTCATGATTTTCCACCGTTCTAAAGAGCAAGTGAATATAGAGGTAGGACTTTAGTTTCGTAATAAAGTATGATAATTATTTTACATAGCATAAACTGTTTATTATACTTAAAACTGTTATAAAAACTTTTAAATATCCTCTGTTTCTGGAAATAGATTTATTTGGTGTTAGCCTTTTTATTTAGCAAGCAATTATTTGAATTTTTATAAATTTCTTTATATTCAAATTTTCACAAAAATGTGTTTAGCCATAAGCCCATCTATCTATATCTATGTACATCTTTTTGAAATTTAATGCACTTAAATCTATTTATTCATTTATTTGTATTCTAATATGACTAATTATTGCAACGTAAAAAGTTGAATATAGTTGAAGTGGTGGTATCTATTTTTACTATTAATGTTTTCTCATGTTAATAAACTGAAGCTTCATTCTAAAAAGAAAAGAATGACTACAGAGGACCTTATTAGTAAAGAAAAGCCTGTCTTTTAAAGTTTTTTTCTTAAAAAATTTATTTTCTAGTTTCTCAGAACTATGTCAATGACGCTTGGTATTGAGTTCACTGAAGGCTTTCAAATGTTTTTCGATTGTTACAAATTGCTTGCCCATTTTCGTAGTCATTCAATGCTTGTTATATATATGAGTTCCTTTCTGCCTATAAACTGAGAGTGGAAAGAGAGGTAAAAGGAAAAGTTTTTCTTTCGCGATTTTATCCAGAAAGGGAATGTATTATATCTGACGTTTTATATGAATCCCATAAAGATCATTACATGAACGATGATCGTTACTCATGTAAGTTTCTTTAAAGTTACAAAGAGAGAGAAAAAAAGAAAAGTCAGAGCTCTAAGGTGAAATGAAGACGTAATAAGAGAAAGAAAGTCAAAATAATAATAAGAATATCACAAAATAAACTTTTAAATAAATGAATAAATTTGAAAATGAGAATTTTGACCTAAAATTTTCTATAACCCACACACATTTATTAAAACATTGAAATAATATTAAAAAATTTTAAAGTAGAATATATTATTTCAATAAAACACAACTAATTTCTGATTTAGTCAAATTAAAGAATGCTGAAGCTCAGCTTTTTGTTGTATTTGTTGGTTTTAATTTGATTAGCCTTGTGCATTGAAGCAGGGACTTAAAAAAATTATATTCCATGGACGTTTTAGACATTAAAAGCTAAGGATTCATTCTTAGATTAACTCTGTCTGTGTAATGAAAACCTTTTTAACCCTTTATCTACCGCATTATGATTTACTGCAGTTTTTTTTCATGCAATATTTTTTTTTGAATCACTACATTGAAAATTAAGAGATATACATATAAATAAAATACTCAACTTTGGGAAATTTAATTAGTTAGAAATAAATAATTATATAAAGATATTCTACTATAAAATTAATTATACACTCTGTTCACTTAAAATAAATAGCCGAATTATTTACTAAGGTCTTCATTACCTTACAAAAAAAATAAGGCACTTAACCTTCGACATTAACGATTTTTTTGGAACAAAATTGGCGATCTTCGCAATCCGTAGAAAACGCCGTCAGCTGAAAAAGCAATTTCTGCTGCAAAACTATTCACCTTCCTCGCTAAAATACTCATCATAGAACCCGTGCTACCATATATCATGAAATAGTGGATTCAAAAGAGTATTCTGGTTAAGTATCGTCAGAGTATTCGTAAAAATGTTTATTCTATATAATTTTAAAGTGAGTGGTACTTATAAGTATCGTCAGTAGATAAAGGGTTAAAATCATGAGCATAAACATAAATGAGTAAAATTAAAAATTATGAAGAAAAGCAATTATATCGAAAACAATTAACTAACGGGAAGGTAAGAATTGTTAAGTTATAAAGATGCATAACTCATATAGCTTTTAAGATCTTTTAAATTAGATTGTAAAACGTTGTAACGGGATGTCATGCCCATTTCCCTTAACTAGCCTTTAGGACTACTTTGCTACGATGTTTGATATGAGAATTTCGAATCGTGAAAGAATCGTAGTGTACGTATTACTATTTAAGTAGAAGTACAATGCATGAATGTGAAGAGGGATGGAGGATTGGATAGACGAGAGGTACAAGGATTATACAGCGTTACTGAGGGCAGATAGAGCAACTTTACCAAAAGCGGTTCTTTGCATGCCTGCATGAATAAAATCCCGTTATTAGAAGTCTATGCTTGGAGATCCGAAGATAAGTAGGTATTACAATAATTCTTATTTGAGTTGAGTTGAGTTGAGTCTGGTGTTTTATGGCGAAGAGCCAGTTTTGGCTATACTGCACCAAACATTCATAGGTCTGTGGTCGGGGACGGGAAAAAAAAGAAAAAAAAGAAATTGGGTAACCCAAAATGGAGGGTCGAAAAAAGAGAAGGATCACTTGGGGACCCCGGGGGCGGCCCTCCATGTTTACCAAAGAATAAGCCCCTTTTGGGGAAAAAGGGAAAAACTATGGTACCCTGGGACTGTGACACACGTATCCCCTTAAAGAAGGTAAGCCCCCTGAGGGGGTAATTCTTATTCGATAGAATTGGGTTAAGTTTAATCACCTTACATACCTAAATAATATTGATTACTCAAAGTTCAAATGAACTAATTATAGGTTAAGTCTGTGGTATTTATTTAAAATTGGCCCTTTATTGATAAGAAAAAATACTGTATTTTTCCGGGGCCAAAACCGCCATCGATTCCCAAGTCACCCCCCAATTATTTTACACTTTTTGAGAAAAATAAAAAGTTGTGTAAAAGATTAATCGATATCCGATACTTGGAAAAATTTTTAAAAAATTTTTAAAGTGGGGGAGATAATATTTAAAAATTTAAAAATTTTTTTTATTTTTTTTGGAGAAAAACCCTTTTAAAAACATGCATGAACCTTTTAATTACTCAAAGCATTAATACATGTTTCGATTGAAATTGCTGAAAAGTTGACCATTGATTAGTGATTACCCGCAACCCCGGGTGTGGGGAAAAAGAATGATTGTGAAAAATTTTTTAAGGTAATTGTATAGACACTGATAGTTGTCTGAGCACCTAGAAGGTGTGAAGCCCTTCAATTTATTCAGCAAATTTTTTGTTGTTATCCCCTTATTTCAAGGATTGTTTTCTCCAAAAATTGCATTTTTGGGGGGGTTGTCTTGCTCTTTGAGATTGACAGTTTAAAACCCTAAACCCCGATATACGAAACAATATGTAACTGAATTTTCAGCTTTTAAGATAAAAGGAAAAAAAAAAAAAAGGTTTCATGAATTTTGATTGATAGAGGATGTAACAACAGTGCATTGCCCATTGAAATACCCCTTTAGAAATTATTTAACGTTATAATCTAATTTAAGTAGCATATATTTTTCTCATGAATATACCAGAATAAGCTATCTGATCTTAAACAATTGTTCTTGTAATCCCAAAACATGGCCGAATGGTGTAGTTGGAATCTGATTTGATACCCCCCCCAAACTTCTATCTTATCCATGGACAAACTTTAAAGCCAAGTTTTATTTAAAAAAAAATCCTCATTATTCCTCAAGAATTTTTGTTACAAATAAGGTTTAAAACCCCCTTTGAACAATTTTATTGGAAAACTCAAAATTTTTTTCGATTTTGGGGATCTCACTGCTGTATAAAAAGAGGGAAGTGTAAATTAAAACCAATACGATATTATTGAAATATATATAAAATTTTTCATGGGTTGGGGAAAAAAAACTGTAATACAAAAATGATTAAAATGCCAAAAAATACAAAGTAACTAAAGCGTTATTAATAAATTTGAAGATAACTATTAGCAGTAGGAACTATTTTATATCACCAGTATATTTGCACAATTCAAAATTAAAAATTTTCTTTAAACAATGAATTTTATGAAAAAATTTGAACGAAATAAAAAAAACGGCTTCAAAACAAATAGGCATGTGTATCGAATACGTAAGCGTATACGTGTATGTGAGCATAGCTTCTCGAGTAATAGGATTGATAAACGTGCGTGTCCAAATTTGTATTTCATTCGCCAGCACACCTTATCGAATTTCGTGGTGTTTTTGCAGCAGTCAGTTAAATTAAAATTCGAATAGTATAAATTTGTAACCACAAATGTTTAGATGATGAAATGAGGTGGAAAAATGTAGGTAAGCTTGATCCAGGCCAGTTTTAAATACAGATTTGTAGAGAATTCAATTTAACGCCCGCGTGTTCAACTTAGGAAAATTTTTTGGAACCGATTTGCGAAAAAATCTTCGAAATGGCCCGGGAAACATTACTCTGGATGTCCACTTACATATCCTTTTTCTTTGAAAAAAACACTGTATTACTGGGGAGGTATAGGATGAAATCTTGGGGACCTTTTCCCCCTTTTCACGGGTGTAGTTGGTTCTGATTTTTTAATGGATAGCAACGAGAGTCACATAATCTGATCGAGGAATTTCTAGAAAGTAAGGATATTCACCGGCTGGACTGGCCAGTTAGATCTCCTGACCACATTCCTATAGAGCATGCCAGGAATTTTCTGAGGAGGTCAATTACAGCTCGCAACATCCCTCTGAGAACCATCGGTCTGAAGACAAATTTGCTCAACGAGTGGAATGATTTGCCAAAGAAACTTATAAATTCCCTTGTTCCCAGTATACATTCACGGTGCTTGTTTATCTGAAAGAGGGGACCATACTCCTTATTAATGAATACTTTTCATTATATTCTGAAACTGTTGCTTCCTACCTTCCGACTTCAATGAATGTTACATTCTATCATGTGTTCATATTTCAACTGTTGAATGATTGTTTTTTTTTGGTTATATCAGCCCTATATACATACCAAATTTCATTAAAATCTGTCCAGTATTTCTAGAGATAATCGAAAAAGTCTAAAAATTCTCTTAATTTTGAACACCATTGTAGTTAGATTCCGATAAAGAGTTTTCAATTTTAAAGAGAGAATTAGCATTTAAGAAAGTGTTAACTTTCAAAATTGTTTATTTAATGACTATAGGTTTTCGTCCATCAAAACACGTTCTGAGAAATGACTGATAATTCCAATATGCAAGTACAGCTCATGTTGTTCGAAATAGGACGGTAATGTAAGCTAGACTATCACTGAAAACTTTACTTAAGCTGATTAAAATAATGAAAGAGTAGAATTTTAATGAGTTTAAGTAAGGAGTATTATTCATGAAATGGCCGAGTATAAGATGCGTTTTCAGCTGAATAGAAATTTATTTCACTTGTACTAGGGCAAAGTCATCTCAGACGGCGTCGAATGGATGAAACTCTCTTTAAACACTCTCCTTACGTAGTAAAAACGGGACTTCAATCTTCCCCAGAATTAGCAAATTGTGATTAGTTGGATTACTTAATTTACTAAAGCCTTAATTACTGTAATTGTACTCCTCTTATAGTTTCAGAACTGAAAGAAGGACTAAAATAAGTCGTGTTTTAATGAACTAATATTTTATCTTTATTCGTGTCCTTGCAGTTAGTTATATTTAAAACATTTTAGAGCATATTAAACAAGCTTTTGTAATTACTTCAGATACATAATCTAATTTTAATTTAGAGATAGAAAATTATATATTTTTTTCTCATTTTTTTCGAACAGTTAAACGTATGTTGGGATGGATAAATCCGAAATATTATACAGGGTGTTCTGAAAGTTCCTGATACTGATGATTCGTGATTTTTTATATAAAAACAACTAGCTTTTAAATAGTTATTTTCTATGCTAATGGTTAAATGCACTTATAAAATAGTATTGAAAAAATTTTGAACTTAATTTATAATAAATGTTTAAAAATTCCCTCTTCCCTTTTGTTGGAAGCAATCCTGAATTTTCTTGCACATATTTACAGAAATGCATTTCAAAATGTCAGGAGTGATTTCTTTAATCCTTTGAATTATGGAAAATTTTCAGATAATCTATTATTTAATTATTGTCATCAAAACTTAATTCTTTAAATATTCTCTCGGGTAATGTCAGGGACTCTGAGATCTCTAAATTCAGAGATGCTTTGAGTCCATTACTGAAAGAATGATAATGATGATAAATGATAAATATAGATATAATAGATAAAAATAGATAAAAATGATATAAAATAGGTCTATGGTTTCTTTCTTGTAAGGAAATTTGAACTGTCATTTTGGAACCAAGAACATCATCCATACATCTCTAATATGCACTTAATTGTTGGATAAATCATCTATATTATGTACCATTAACGACTCTAAAATAGAGGCCCAAGACTTTTTGTGTCATAAGCTTTTCGAGGATGTAAAGGTTTTTGCATTAACGAATGAGGATTTGCCGTCATCCATTAGTGGAGTATATCCGTCTTCTAGTAACCATTTAAATAAAAAAAAGCTTCATTTTTTCATTTAAGTTGTTCGTAATCAGACGCAAATATTTTATTCAAAAGGCTGAACAGGGATGTTAATAAATCTCCGGCAATAATAATACTGCTTACCATTGCCTGTTGAATTCAGCTCCTATACCATTTTATACAATAAGTATTAAAAGCAAAAAATATGCTGACCCATGTAAAATGCTCATTTGCTGATGAAACAAACCTCTTACAATTTATGAGGAGATTTGTAACATGCTTCTTTGAGTTTCTTGCATGAAATCGGATCTAACAACTTTCGGTCTACCAATCCTGAAAATGTCTTCCATGGAACTTGTCGCACAATATGCCGAATGATATAATGTATACTTATACCGTATTGAATTATTATATATTTGTGTCGCATATTTCCAAAGATATAATGGCTTTAATATATTTTTTTTGCACTGGTGTTTAAAATTAAGTGAATTTACACATTGGATCGATTATATCTAGATCTACCGGACAAATATTAATGCAATTTGGTATGGGCACATAGAGTTAATGTAATGCAATAAATAACCATTCAACAGTTATAGTACACGCACATGATCATTCGTAACACTCATCGGAGTCGGAAGATACGAAACAGCAATTGTAGAATAGAAAAAAGTGTTAATAGGGGATATGGTCCCCTATTACAGATATACAGACCTTAGCAGCATGATTTTATACTGGAATAAGGGAATTTATGAGTTCATTTGCCAATTAATGCCACTCGTTCAGCAACTCTTTTTTCAGGCCTTGGATGGTTCACGGATGAGGGTTGTGAGTTGCAATTGCCCTCCCCCAGAGCATCCTAGGCAAGCTCTATAGGGGTGAAATCTGTACATCTGACTTGCCAATCCATCCAGAGAATATGCATTATTTCTGGAAATTCGTTGACATGAGCTCTATGTGGACTCGCATTGTCACCATTTAAATAAAATCATGGCTAATTGAACCCGTAAAGAGGCAAACATCTGGCTCCAAGACCTCATCCCTATACCTCACAGCAGTCACAGTGCCTCTTGCAAAATCATAACAGTGTGTGCGGAAATTCAAAGTGATGCCTGCCCAAACCATCAAGCCTCCGCTGTTTTAATGGTCGATTGGAGCGGGTTCCTGGTTCTCTCCATTTGAAAGTAGGACAAGAATAACTGGTTAGACTGAACCGGGACTAATCAGTGAAGAGAACGATCGCCCACTGATCTCTGCTTCAGTCTCTACGATCTCTGATTTATTTTAAACGGACTCTCTTTTACACAGAAATGAGCGGAATGCAAACAAATGGTCTTACAAGCAGCCCTCTCTTATGAAGTCTTCTGTAGATAGTCATCCTTGAAATTTAGGTTCCTGTGGTTGCATACAATTCACAAGACAGCTGTGAAGCTGTAGCATCCCTGTTATGTCTCGCCATAATGGATAAATGGTAATCTTCTTTGGTCATTGTGGCTCTTGAACGACCATGCGAAAGCTTTCTCTCGACGGATCCGGTATCCTGCAATTGTTTCCATAAGTTGAACACGACGCTGGGGTTAAATTGAATTCTCTACAAATCTGTATTTGAGACTGGCCTACTTCTAGCTTACCATCAGTTCACCACCTCATTCCATCATCTAAACATTGGTGGATACTCATGTTTACTCTGCTGGAATTTTAATTTAACTAATTGCTTCAAATAAAAAAGAAGAAACACCAAGAAATTTGGCGAGGTATGGTGGTGAAAGAAATACAGATTATGGCAAGCACGCTTGTAATTCCTGTTATTGCACTAGCTCTGCCTCCACACACGCATACGCTTCCCCATTCAACACAAAAGATATGCATCTTTGTTTCGAAGCAATATTTTTACATTTCGTTCCAATCTATGGAATTCGACAAACCATACAAATTCTCTTATTTTGCACACCAGTGTATTTAATGCATTTAGCATAGAATTGCAGTTTTTATTTCATCATATAGCGTATGTTTATTATTATTATTATTATCATTCTTTAAGAAACAAATCATATATTATTTGAAAGCATTTTTTAAAATTTTTATCTCTGAAATAAATTATAATTCAAGCTTTAGATGAGTTAGAAAGTTATAAATGTTATCTGTAGAAAGCGACATTCATAATTACTCAAATATTTCATTCTTAAGAGTAATTCTTAAAACAAAAATATTTAAACCTAAAACTCTATAATAAAAATTTCATTTAATTATTCATCGACAGATCCATTTTCAGTAACTACTTAAAATATTCACAAAAGTTAATCATTATTAAGCGTATATTTTAAAAATTTAATTGTTGTTTGCAATATAAAATAATTCTCTTAAACTTATAAAACAAATCTAAAGTACTATTCCTTTAGAACAGATCATCTGTATTAGTCATCCATAAAACAGTCAACGACGATCATTAATTTAATTCACAGAAAATTATACAAAAAGTTTATTGTTTTTTAAAAAAATATGTTTGTCACACAGAGATCAGTTGTCGCTTATTTCTAAATATGATCGATTACGAAAGATTAATTAGAAAAATATATTCTTATGATAATTAATTGAAGTTCTTAGAATTTCACAATATCTGCTATAAATATCGGAAAACAATTATTTACAAGAATGATAAATGACGGTTCTTCTGTTTTAATAATAAAATAAACACTTTTCCCATGCGGTGAAGCAGAATACAGATGCTTCAATATCTTATATATTTAACGATTGTTCCGATTTAGATCGTGTTACTGAAATTAGATCTATCGATTTCATTTTGACATTGGTAGCAACAATACCCAAATTGATAAATGATCACTGACGAAACTGTTTTAATTAACATAAGGATTTTCGCAGTTTCTTAGCTGTATTTCAGAATCTAAAAATTATCATCTCCTCTGTGATATGATATTAGAGAAATTTATATCACACATTAATTAATTTTGACTGGATATATTTGAGCCGGTTATTTTTTCTAAAAATTCAGCAGTCTGTTTATTCAGTATAAGTTATACGGATTGAGTTACACTGATTTTGCATTTTCGTTTCTTAGAAATGTATGTGATAAATTACAGGTTCATTAATTATATTAGCCATTAAGAGAATATTTTCCCACAAATAAAACTCTTATTCAAGGCAATACTAGTTCTTCAATGGTCAAAACAATGCTAATTCTTCAGCGGTGAAAACAATACTATAAATCAGTTTCGGCAAGCGACTCTCTATTTATAGACTGCATGGAGTTTTCTCAAAAAAATCTGCTTACGTCATAGATTGTGATATAAGTAGATTTCTGTAGCAATTTCCAGAAGCATCCATATGGTCTCCAACTCACCAAAAATGGTTCCAATTTGGCTCTAACAACAAATTTCTATTGAATCACCATTATAATGTGTAGCAGTGTAATATTTATATAAACTAGTACCAAACATCACGCGATGACGATTGTTTTGGCGTGGTCGATAAAGTACTTGGGTTCGGAATGGAAGGCACTCAGAACGAATCTTCCTCCTTCATTGGTGACCCTGGCCGTGCAAAGTGAACCGTATCATTCACGCACCACAGTCGTGACGCCATCTATCCACCGCAAAAGCAACTAAGCTGTGAGACACAAATGACGCAATTAAGCCGTCACACTAAGCCTTCAGACACAAATGACGCAATTAAGCCGTCACACAAAGCCGTCTCACAGAAATGACGGAATTAAGCCGTCTTACACAAATGACGCAATTCTCAAGCCGTCTCACACAAATGAAGCAATTCTCAAGCCGTCAGGCACGAATGACTCAATTTACAAAGTGACGCAACTGTTCACATGCTCGCCACGAATATGGTATCGTTTGTTCGCCTATTCGTCGAATCATTGGCTTGGGGGTATGTAGCTGTGTAATATCTATATAAACTAGTGCCAAAAATCACGTGATGACGATCGTTTTGGGGTGGTCGATAAAGTACTTGTGTTTGGGACGGAAGGTACTCAGAACGAATTTTCCTCCTTCAAATGTAAGGAACGACGTTGCTTGCGAATATTACAATTTTAGTATAAAATAAATACAACAGAGAGAGTAATATTAATGTATTACACATCAAGATATAAATTACTTGCACAATTTTATGTATTCACTTATACAAAAATCATAACGATACTATAATACATATTCAAATTAGTTATAATAGAAGTATTGATGTCCCATTTGCAGATTAAACTGTTGCTGAATGCCTATTAAATTGTTGAAGATTTTTTCTTATAAGTAGCATAAATACTATTTATGCGATACATCAAAATTTTTATTAACATTTACTGGAGCATTTCAAGTTTTGAAAGTGTTTTGTAATTTGATGCGATTTATTGAAAAAAGCATTTGATTACCTTTAAAAAATCAAATATTAATAAGAAATCCCTTCATTAATAAGAGATAACTTTTGAAGTCTTAGAAGAAAGATGTACAAAAATTTCTTAATTTTTCTGTTTATTCTCTATCTAAACATTTTCAATGTGTTCTTGTGACTTCAACTTTATCTTTAAGTATCGTTTACCCTTCAGAAACGAATTATTTTTAATTACACGAACGTTAAAGTACACTCTTTTTTATCCTCTCAGTGTTCAAGTGCTTTAGAAGCGTTGCCACTTTACATCTTCGACAGCAATAAAAAGTTTCTTCAAGAAACAACGTTTTAGAAGAGTTTTCAAGATGCGAGAAAAAAAAAAAAGACTTTAAGCATTCAACCGTGGCTCTTGAGCCAAAATTGATTTTTACAAGTTTTCTATGCATGTTTAATGCAAGGTTCTACTTTTAACAAGATTTTTTGAACACTTCACACATTCTTTAGTACTTGTTCGAAGGCTCGAAATGAAAAGAGGCGGCCTGAAATGAAATATTTAACTCTCTCTCTCATTTTGATGTTTTTTTTCTGTAAAAAAATCATGCTTCAGCAGATATTGTGGATATTTTTTGTGCTTTTACATTGATTTGCTTGTCGCTAATTTGTATTTATATATATTTTAAAAAGTAAACGATCTCAACTTTTTGGAATCAATTTAAAAAATTTTGTTAAGGAAAACTGCAAGAAAAGATGTAAAAAATATTGATAAAAACTCTTAGCCATTATTTGGAATTAAATTAATTGTTATGTATTTGCAATTTTATACAAATTTGGTTTTCAAAATTTTTAATTTCGTACACAATAATTATGCACGTTTATGCAATATTATAAAATCCCCTCTACACGGTGCTTCTTTACTGACACCAGGGCTCAAACTCATGACACGCCAGCTACGAGTCCGAACCATAACCACTAGGCTACCGTGGCCTTAATTGAAACATGGCATTTTAAAAAGTTGTAATTTTAACGATTTTACTCAATAATATTTTCCACATCTGTATAACATGAATGCCATTATAGGGAAATCATACCTATTCTAAAGAATATTCTTTTAATTTTACTCAAATGAACATCTCAGAAAATAGCACTTATAAAAATTATAACACTTCAGAGCGAGATTTTCAGAGCTATGTAGCGCATACAAGTGAATACAGTTGATTAATATGAACCTGAGAATTAATATATATGCATATATATATATGTATACATGTATATATAGTATAATCTATAGTTATTACAATAAGTTTGTCTAGAAATATTAAATTAATTAGGGGTAGAATTCAGAATAATACAAGTACGAAATATTAAACGAGACTTAATTGCCAAGGCGAAATATTTCGTAAGAGAAGTTGTGCTGTAGAGCATTTAAGGAGCATAAACATTTAATTAAGTAATGTTTAGTTGCAATAAATATAAGGACTCTTGAAAGCTGAGTAGAGTTGGGGGATATTAACGAAGTATCAAACGGTTTATAGAAGACTAAATAAATTATACGTAAGTGACAAATTACTTAATACGCTAAAATGAAGTCGAAGCTCTAAAGGATAATTTCCTTCCGTGTGAAAGTTTGAATAATTTATGATCTTAATCAATGAATTCCTTACTTTATATCAATTAATGGGATTTTGTATCTGTTTATCGTCTTTAAGCTTAGTGCTGAGGAATTTAGCGTAATGAGAATAATTATACTTCAGAGTATAATTCGTTACTGTGTTTATTTTCATTTTCACATTAATATCTGAATCCTTTAATAACTTTATTTGCATGTTCAATTGTGTAGAAAAGTGGTGTATTAAATACTAAGTTATAATTAGTTTAAAATAAAATACTTTGCTTTTTGAGATCTGATAATATTATAGTTGAATTGTTTATTTTTAAATGCTCAATTTTGTACTGATGTTTATATTTTTTTAATAATGTATTTGGTTGGATAATAACTAATACAGTAATATTCAACTGTAATAATAGAATAATGTAATAAAATAATTTAAAAAAAATGTTTAAAGATTTTTGGAGGGGGAGGGAATAAATTGCTAAACAATGTACATCGTTAAAAATTATTTTTAAGTTTTGAGCGCAATTGCTAAATTAATAAAAGTAATTACAAAATTAATTTTACTATATATATGCGCTTATTTATACACAGAGAGAGAATGTTTATTGTTGTCGCACTGTAATGCAACCTGAGGATCATTGGCGACGGACCTCGTAATTTTGAGCTACAATCAATGGCCGGAGGTGACACATGAGTTGGAACGATACCCATATATAGAGAGAGTGAAAAAGAGAAAAAGAGACAGAGAAAGATACAGAATATCTTAAAGTAAATATTCATAAAGTATTACTTCAATTGTAGAAAATGTTAAAATAAAATACTCTTATTTGTGAACCCTTATACATCGTACTCATTACAGCTTATAGTTAAGAAATAGAAGAAAAATCTTGTGAATTATATATACTTGTGATGATAATGTATTGGACTGATATTCATTCCAATATGTCCATTTATCAGTGGAAATCAACACTTATACCTAGAATTACCTTTTGTCACGAAAGAAATCAGATAAATTTCATTAAAACAGATCAATAACATGATAATTACCACTTCTTTTTGGTATCAAAGGTTTCTTTTCCAAAATTTGTTCTGCTGATTCCTGTAAAGTTCATAAAGTTTCATAAATTTAACCGAATAATTTATATTTAGGGAACTGTCATATCCATTTGATATATTAGGTGGTTGATCGCCTTTCGAATGAAGAAAAACGTCCATGTAATTAACAGGAAAATAAAAGTAATTTAAATAAATAAATTAGATTTAAATGCCGACATTGTCGCTATTTTTTTGCTTTGGTTTATCGTATTTTAGTAATTTATTGTTGAATTTAATAAACTTAAATCTAATTAAATGTATTTTAGGATTAAACTTAACTATCTCTTAATTGTATGTGTTGTTGCGTGTTGTGTTGTGTGTGTGTGACAACTTTTATAATATTCTTAATAATCTGTACGAAACCAAAACACACAGGATTTAGAGAAGAACGTAGTATTAATAATAATGTATACTCTAACCTGTACACTTTATCTTTAAGACTTTAGCATTTTATCTACCGCATTATGATTTACTTCAGTTTTTTTCATGCAATATTTTTTTTTTGAATCACTACATTGAAAATTAAGGGATATACATGAAAAAATACTCAACTTTGGGAAATTTAACCCGTTAGAGCTAATTAATTAATTAAAGATATTCAACTGTAAAATTAATTATATATGTTCACTTAAAATAAATAGTCAAATCGTTTTCTAAGGTCTTCATTAACATACAAACAAGTAAGACACTTACCTTTTGGCATTAACTACTTTTTCGGAACAAAAATGACAATCTTCACAATCCGATCAAAATGTCAGCTGAACAAGCAACTTCTGCTATGAAACTATTAGCCTTCTCTGCTAAAATACTCATCATAGAACCCGTGCTGCCAAATATCTTGGGAGAGTGGATTTAAAAGAACATTCTTGCTATCGTTAGAGTATTCGTAAAAATGGTTATTCTATGTAATTTTTAAGTGAGTGGTACTTAGATGTACCGTCGGTAGATAAAGAGTTAATAGGCCAATGTGTGCATAGAGAGTGAAAAATATTATACATAATAATAAATATAAATATACTGAAAATATTATAACATTTATATTATTGTAGTGAAATTATGTGGTGTATTTATTAACAATGAAATAGTATAATTGTTTAAAATAATCTTAAAAATACTAATAAAAAAGCTCTTTTTTAACTTTTTCCAATATTTTTTTCATCTCTATTAGTTTGTGATTATTTTTAAATCGTTAAATATATTTTATTTTGTTTTATTTCATATAATTTACAACACACAATCAAATATATTTCCGTAGATATATTTCAAATAGATATCTTACTTAACTGCGCAGTTAGCTGAATAGATACATTAATGAATGAATGCAAATCGAAACAAACAAAAAACAGAATTTCAAATCATCATGGTCATGCCCGTACCTGCTATGTGCAAAAAGTATAACTTTGAGTTTGAGATTTGAGACTTTTATATATATATATTTACAATATTCTGTCTGAAGTATGTAGTATATTTTTACCTACAACATTCCTCTATATAATGCTTAGAATCACATAATAGTCTTTTTATAAGAAAATTTCGTTGATAAACTAGTCCTAATAGTTAAAATGTCGAAATATTCAAAAAGTGCACATAGCACAAATTGATTTGACAACGACGAAATGTAAGAATTATAAAGTGGTTCAACAAAAAATAAATTGTCATGTTTATGAGAAATACTCTAACAGACCAAATTAATGTTAAAGAATTTATTAATGATTTATTTATTCTTTATCAACCTCCATTTAAATTCACCAACCATTTTATTGTTTCATATAGCACTTCACATCAGCATATTACCAGTATAAAAGAAGGAAGCAAAATGAAAAAACTTTCAATAACACATTAAAAAAAAAATTCTGTTTAGTTTTAAGAGGAAAACCTTGCGAGATAATCCGATATACAACTGTATCAAGTTATCCGGTTTACGTATTGATATAAAAGAGGTTCTTAAAATATATACAATGTTAATTTTTTATGTTTTGCAAAATGTTGAAATTGTGCTTATAAGTTTCCCAATTTAAAAAAGTAAGCTTTTATATAAAGAAAATAAGATATCAGAAGATGTTACCAATACGACATGACGATCTAAATGTTCTACAACAATAAAAATATGGCCTTTTCCAGAATAAGTTTTACCACCATAACTTTTATCTTCGTAATTAAAGTTCATAATAACATTGTATTTATATCAATACCGAGAATACCAGCTTTCTCGAAATAATAAGTTAGTGTCATGTATTCAAAACTCACTTCTGGTTAATTGATGAATATGTATTTCTACCATAAAATAAGCCATATATTGAGATAAGAGCCATATAAGGATACAATAACAGAACACATAGAACAACGATATCTTAGTCGCGTTTCGAAAAGTCTTGATTTGTGGTTAAAGAAAATTATTGGAACAGCAGAAGGGATTATTTGGTATTATACCTTATAGTCAAGAAAAATAAGTATTTAAAACTGAAGAATAGGATTATACAATAGGATTTTCAGAGAAACCAGTAGTTAGTTAAAAGGCTTTAAATAACTTAAACATACAGTTAAACCAGTTTCAATTTTCTTTTGCTATTATCTGTAATATAGCTTCGAGAAATGGTAAGGAAAAGGATTTTGTTGAAACATATGTCTTTATCAGATGAAAATGGAAAGAAAAGGAATATCTTCAGGAGATGAGCAGATAAACCCTCATTTGCATATACTTTTAAAACTTTTATGTTAAAAAATGTTTTTTTTTCTAATCATTCCTTAAACTGTTACATAAATATTAAAAATAATCCGGACACTTTGAATTAGATATTAGGTTCTTATTTAGTATGCAGCTAATCATTACTCTATGTAGCCAAGACATAACTGCGTTTATGAATGAAAAAAAAAGTCATTCTTCAAGTATTTATGAGTAGTACTCGAGTACAGTTCGAGTGCAATTATCGAGTATTTTTTATGAAGAGCTTCGTTTCATTTTATGAACTCAATTTCTAACGAAAATCTTAGATCGATTGAGAAAATCTTTAGAACAAAACTTTTTGTTGAAAAAGTTTTTGACGGGTTCTATCCACGGAACTTCTACTACACCTCGTGTGGAAATTATTCTTTGACTGTGATTTTAGTTTAAAAACTGCTTCCCGTATAGATGATTTACTTTTATGCTAATGTAAATGCTATTGAAACCCTGACATCGGGGTGTATGAGATTAATCGTGAAATTTTGGAATAGTAGAAAGTGTTTTGTGACTAGGAAGTAGAGCCGGCTGAAGTTAATATTTACCCTTGTAAGCATCCGGAGTAGTAGAATGAAAATATAAGTGGATTTGTACCAAATTTTTGTTGTTCGAGAAGGAGTTGTCCTGGCAACTACGGGCAATTCCAAAGATGTCTTTTTGAATAATCTTATAAGTTAGATTAAGCATTAGATTTAAGATTACTCCCAAAGTTAAGGAATAAGTTAGCGATGCTGACTGCTGGGCCGTAGGGCCTGGGTTCGAATCCCGGAGAAGGCATGGATGCTTATAAAAGTATAATGCCTTCATGGCATGAAGGTATACTAAATAGCCGTCGAGCCACAAGACCCTTCGTGGGGTTGGTGGAAGGGAGGAGAGGTGGGAGGTTCCTGACCATCACCCTGGATGTTCTCCCTCAAAATTGGGGTGGAAACGAGCCAAATCGTACTGTCACCAGCATGGAGTTCAAGGCTACGGAAAACGACAGGCGTACAATTAGCCCTTTGCAATGATAAATTTTGTAGGCCTATATCTTACACTGTCAGACAGGTGGCATTAGGGACGTTAACAACATCAGGTATAAGTTGTAAATTGTTCCTTAAGGTATCCGACTACTTACGACAACTTTTTTTTAAAAAAATGGAGATATGGAGATGTTTTCGTGGTTTTTAGATTTATTTAGTACATTTTAAGAAAAAAGGCTGAAATTAAGAAGAGAAACATAAATTATTACTACTAAAATGGAAAAAAATGGATAAAAATTGACAAAATATTGCATAAACGGGGCCCGCTCTGTACAAATAGTAAATGAACAAATTCTCAATTTTTCAATTTTGATGGATTACTTTGCTATTCCTTTTTGAAGTGACCTTCAGGATAAGAGATATTTTAATTTTACAAAAAACTAGGGCACTTTATCTTAGCTGTTGTATGAAATTGCTTAAAAAAACAGTGTTTGTATTCACATAAAGAACTGTAAATTTTGTACTAAAACAGTGATTGATAAATCTGAAGGTTAAAACACTTCTGCTGTTATACTGAACATACGCACAAAATTTCAGCAAATTATTTTAAAAAACTGTTTGAGCAATCGCTGTCCCCGTTTGAACCTTTCGAAAAAACACATTTCGAGTAAAACGCATTTTAAAGTTTGACATCTTATGTAAAGTTATGGCATCTACTCTTACTAAAACACTTGTAGTTTTTGTTCTAGAGAATGGAAAATAAATAGCTTTAGATTTTTATGAAGCTAATAAGATCGCCTATGGGAAAAAAACCATAAAAATTGTCAATTTTTTAAAAAAAATCATGATTTTATTGTAGTCTGATACCTTAAGTGTTAGATCTAAAATAAAAGTAACTTTTTAAAATCATGTCTGCTTCTCCGAACCCTCTTACACCTAAAACCTCCGGGGTGCGACAAGTTTTAATGTTGTTAGTTTCTTTCAGATAGATAATTTCTTTTATTCTAATATTTCATTAAATCAATCATGATCACAAATGACACAATTAAAGTCTATTGTTTATTGCTTACAGACTTGAATCCAGAAGCCACTAAAGACTCACCGTGCAGAGAAGCTGAAGCCCATTAAATCTCTCAAGGTGGAAGATTTTCATGTTGTCGCGGTAACAATAAGACCCATTTAAAGGTTTTAAGACAAATTTGAACAATAAATAACTCTTTCAAAATAGCAAATTCTTCCATTGTTACTCTTACGATCAATTGGAGAGCTAATAATTATCCCACATGCTTTGGGAAAACATTATTAAATTAATCCCTTAATATAATTAATTTATTGCATTAATTCGTAGTTTTTACTTATATCTACATTCGTTTTAAATTTATGTTGTAAGAATAATGGTTACAAAGAGATATAGAACTTAAGTCCCAAGAGGTCTCTCAATACATTTTAAACTATTTATTAATCCATGAAAAGTATTAAGAGTTTTAATAGACTTATCCTGAATAACATAGCTAAATTTAGAAGGTATTTGTTTTATTGAGCATAATATATTAATCTGCTATTGTGTGTGTGTGTGTGGAAAATCTTTCAAGCGAAATATTTAAACACTAAGCTCTACGTTTCTCAAAGGAATTGTTTATCAAAATAAATTCTTAATTAATATAATACCCTGTAAAATAAGCAACCTATTCCTAAAATATTTTAAAGTATTATTTATTAAACCACAACCTAAAATTGAAAAGATTTTCCTCTGATATCAAGCAATGCCTTCAAGTAAGGCTTTTTTAATAAATGCATTACAGGTTTTTGTATAGCCTCTAACAATATAAATATATGTTGCTTTTAAAGTTATTTTACAGTTGAATCTATTTGTGATTAGGCATGAGAAAGAAAATTGATTATTTAGCAAAAAACCATTATTCTGATCGTTCTTTTTAAGAAACATCATATAAACGTGTGATACCTAGTTTCATTTGTAATGAACGTCACAAGAAAGTTCCACGAAATTTTATTTTTGTTCTTCAAAGCAGAGTTTGAACAATAGTTACTTGGTATTAATTAAACTTAAAGAGCTTTTATTGTTATTTAACATGAACATACTTTTATCCTAAAGGTTTTTTTCTCTATAAGATCCTTAGTGCATCAGTTAGACGCCAATAATTATACTTTATGGACTACGCTGAAAGAATTAAACAAAAAATTAAATATTTCTAATTTTTAAAGTTGAGACATTTTCTGATCGCTTATATAGTTTTTGAGGAGAATTGGCATACACAGCTAAAGGAACTAAGAAGATTGAATTATGGAGATTTCGATTTTGAAACTACGATAACAATAAATTTTCCAAGCATGTTTTCCGGGGAAATAAATATATCATATTTTATCACAAATGTATGTAAACTAGAAAACCTTTTAAACCGAGAGCAATAAAGAAATTTAAAGTACAAAACCTAAAAATACAAGATTCAATTTTCGAAAATTAATTATAAGATCAGGCAATCAGCTAATGAAAATGCAGTCCAAAGTAAAGAGCTTGAGACTTAGTGGTGAAATTCTTCAAAAGATATATTTCCGAATTTCCCTACAGAGAGCCTTGAAAAGTAAAAACTTTTGAGTATCAATATTAATAAAAAATGACAACGATAAACCCTCTCATCTGTGTGTACGAAATATAATTATTTTTGTAACTTTCAAAAAGAAAAATCCAGCACCACTACAAAATTTCTTTCCAAACAGGGCTTTTACAGACAAAAAAAAATGATTTTGTTTTAATTTATGAAATACCTTGAGTTTAACCTACTTTGTATTTAAAGAACCATTATGAGATTCAGGTGGTTATCAAAATATAATAGAACCACCTTAGATTTATAAAGAATCCGTTATTAGTATGGTGTAGGGTCAGCTTTGGCACGTAATACAGCTTGGTTTCGCCTAGGTATTTATTCATACTAGTGCTGAATAGAGTTTAGAGGAATATATTGTAATATATATATATTCTGTATTTAGATAATGTGAAAGTTTTGGGAGAGACACCAGTACGTGATATCGATTCCTTATTTAAAGCTCTAAAATAGACCATCATGGTTCAATTAGATTGAGGTCAAGTGATTGTGTGGGCCAAGATAGATTTTGAACTTCTTCCTCGTGTTCATTAAACCATGATAGGACGTTTCGCTACATAAGTATGTGCATTATCATTCTGGAAAATAAAATCTCCTGCAGGAAACAAAGTTTGCCTCATTGAATGGACCAGGTCAGCTGAAATTTCTCCATACTTCTCCCCAGTAATCCTTCCTTTCAGAGTTATGATTTGTCTAGAAGAGAAACACACATGACACGCCTGCCCATATCATGACAGAACCACCTCCAGGCTTGTTTGTAGGAAGGAGACAATCGCGATTATGCTTGTGCAGTTGTCCTTCAAACGTGCATCCGTCCTATTGTAGAGAAAAATGTGAAAGACGATTCGTCAGACCATTTTGCTTTTTTCCACTTATCAATTGGCTAGATTTTGCGAGTATACCACTGCAAACGACGTTCGGCATTAACATCTGTAACAAGTGACTTGGAAATTGCTGTTCTCTGTTTATGAAGGAGCCTTCTAGCTGTAATTGAATAGGGATAATCCAGAGGCTAATTGAGCTCTACGGACAGTTTTGCTGTAATTGTTCTCTTTTTAGATATTGCAATCCACTTCAATACTCGTCTGTTTCATGCATTGTGTGAGCATCTCTTTCCGTCTACTATTCTCCTTGGCCAAGCTTGTCCATCCACGCTGTGTGTATGCTGTCATGACTTTAGACACCGTCATAATTATCATACTTTAATCAACAACGTTTTTCTGATAACTTGTTGCCAAAATTAAATAAAATATATTTTAACTATGCCTTTCTTTTTTTTTGAAGAAAGACAACTACTTATATTAAAATACATTTTCAAGAGTTAATTTTTGTTTCAAATAATGTATAGAGTTATGGATGGCTTAGAAGGATAAATATCGACTTTAAAATTTAATTTTGATTTTGTGAAAAAAATATCGTCCTTAGAACTAATTTTCATTAATCTTCTATGTGAAAAAACTTCGTTTACATAGTATTGGAAAAAAACTTTAAAAAAGTAATAGTCCCAGACTAAATATAATCATAAATTATACCACATTATATATATATATTGTTAGTTCCTAGGGAAAAACAAACTTGAAAATGCACGAAAAATTGGAATCCCATTTTTTTAAGAATAATACATATGTGCATCGTTACTGTGCCCATATTATTTAACTGCGGTATAGTATCCATAATATTAAAGAAGAATCCTTTTTACACTTATTTTGAAACAATTTCATTGAGCTACAGAACTGTGAATACTTAGCAATTTCACTTTGATTTAAGTCTTGCTTCATAATAGCAACTTATTGATTTAAAATATTCAAAAGAAATGGCATAACGACAAATACCCTAACAAATTGTCTAGTTTTAGATTTACGTTCCGCTAGAAATCAAAAGGTGTAAAACTGTATCGCTTTTACCAGTTCCAGTGTTACTATTTATCAAATAAAAACTTTCGAAAAACTTACAAAGGAGCAGCAGTATAATGTTTTCGGGTTTTACCAATAAAATCTTACACGAGACTGAAAAATAGAACATCGTTGAGAGAAAACAACTTTATCAAATTCTTTCTATTTACCGTTATTCAAGTGAACCATGAATATCTAATAAACAATGAAAACACAATGCAATAGCAAGCACAAAGTATTGACGATGACAGCAGTTAGAAAATATAAATCCTTTGTTTACGATAAAACTTAGATCTGTAAAGAAAAATCTCGATGTGAGATATTGTAATAAAAAGAAACAGGGATCATTTTATGTGTTATGAAGGTACGAATATTACTTAGGAATGGTTTTTATCTTCCACAACGGGTGGAAAACTACTATTTTTACTTCATTAATGTCGCTTGACGTGAATTGTGTTGATTAGCGGGTTTCATGAAATTTTTTATGAAATTGTATTGATTTTGCTTATCAGTTCGCAGTTTTGTAAGCGTTTCAAGCTTTATGATTTGAATTTTAGTTATTCTTGAAAAAATGCGCTGCTTATATCAAAAAGAAGGGGGGAGATCCCATTTATTTGCCGTATTTACCACCACCTGAACATTATCAAATATTTAGGTTCATTCAAAAGTAATTATAGTAAACCTCCTGTTGTCACATGATATTACTTTATTGTGGGATAGAAGGAGAAATATTAAAAATAAATAGTGGTACTCTCTTAGCAAATCATTATTATTATAATGATTAGAGAAGTTTCGCTGTATTATTAAATATTTTCTTTCATATTTTCTGTTCATTTTTATTTCTATGATTTATTTTTAATACCTATTCAGTCAAAACAATAAAAGAAATTCCAATAAAATAAAAAAAAATATATGTAAACTTCCTTATATTTATACAAAAACTGATTCAAAAATACTTCTCAAAGTTGTCTAATAGAAAAAAAAATAAGGAAAATTCAACCTCTCGTCATAACATGAGGAAAAAGTTATTTCATTACGCGCTTGTGCATCACAGTATTTTCGACTTACAGTATGGCAGTTTGAATTTATAGATCCCACTTGCAAGTAAACATCTATAATAAAGGATTACTTAATCTTAAAAAAAAGATATATATATATATGTATACATATATTAAGATGGTAAAAGAATTATATTTTATACCTCATAATGCGTACAATGATTATTGATGTATTCACAAAAAACAAATTTCTGATGTTTTAAGAAATTTTACAGTGTTTTAAAACGCACAAAAAAGAAAAAACTCCAGACGTTGCTCTATATCGATTACTGATGAAAATAACAAGAAATGTTTTTGTGATTCATGCCACAAAAAGATATGATTTAAAAATAAATCACACTTGACTATTAATTTCGAAGCACTTAACTCTAATCTAAAGAAAATAATCAAACAAGTAAATCAAATTACTCGTTCTCAATCTCTACAATAAGTTTTGCATGCCAATTTAGCTTTTTAGCTTCAAGCATCAGTGTCAGTCGTAATTTTTCATATCATTTCTAACTACTCTCAGAAGTCTGACTGATGATGAAAACGTAAATGATGTTGCATGTTTTGATGAGATTAAGAAATTCAAAGGCCACTGCGAAGAAAAGTCTAAATAAGTTTTAATAAAGAAACAAAAAAGTACATAATTATGTATAATAGGTGCATTGAGAGAGAGAAAAGGATTAGACATTTTTTTTGTTACTTTACGGGGAAAAAAAGAAAAGGGAAAAATACGCAGTGTTCTCTTTCAGAAATCATATTTGAATATTGATTGGTTATGAGAAAATCATTTTACATGACTGCCATCACAGTTACAATGTGGGCATGTATTTAGCACAAGTATTCGAATAGACAGTGCAACGACGGAGTGTCTTTTGATTGACTGTTATTGTGGCTTCTCTTGAAATTGCACCATAGATACGTGTAGCGACATTGAAGCTCCTATGACAAAACTGGATACAAAAGCGGCACCACGTCGCTGTCGTCTTTTCAGGCGAGTCCCGATTCTGCGTGCAGCATCGTAATGAACAGATCCGTATGTAGATGTACCAAGAAGGATGCACGTGACCTGCTTGTCTTTGATATCATCATACGGGTCTCGTGTTATGGTATGACAAACCATTGTGTACTTAAAACGAGAACTTGTTGTTTCCGTCGTCGGTAATCTGAACAGCTAGTGATTCTGCCCTATCTTCGAGGGAGATGACATTTTTTAAACATGAAGACGAAAGACTCTTTGTTGTCCTTCACGTCCCGACTTCAAAACGGAGGTCTTTAACAGGTCAGCCTGTCCTCCGGTACTCTCACTTGTTGAAAACATCCTTTTTCAATAGGTGAGAGAACTGGATAATGATAATATTAAAAGTTTCGCAATTAAAATTATCATTTGTGAAATGATAATGTTGAGTCCTGTCTTGACTTCAACACGAAGGGCTTTCGACGGGCCAGCAAGTTCTCCAGTTCTCTCACTTGTTAAAAACATTCTTTTCCAACAGGTGAGAGAACTGGATAATGATAATGTTAAACGGTTTAGCATTAGAATTATCATTTGTGAAATGACAAAGTTGAATCGTGTCCTGACTTCAACACGGAGGGCTTTCGACGGGCCAGCAATTTCTCTAGTTCTCTCACTTGTTGAAAACATCCTTTTTCAACAAGTGAGATAACTGTATAATGATAATGTAAAACGTTTTAGCATTAAAATTATCATTTGTGAAATGATAAAGAAATAATAATAATAATGATAAATAATTGATAATGATAATGTTAAAAGTTATAACATGAGCATTTTCATTTGCGAAGTAGACACTCTTAGCTTGTTATATTAAGGCAGTGAAAAGTGATATACTGATTTTCATTAAAATATGATTTTACTCATAAACAGTCTAGGATGAATAAGCACTTAAAATGGTTCATGATGATAATAAGCCGTTGTGTTGAGCAATATATTTGCACTTGAATACTTTTAAAATTTTATTTTTCTTTCACACATGAAGCAAACGAGGCATTTTGTAACCAATCAACTGAAATATTGGAAAATTGCAGAGTGCGCTTATCTCGAATATTTGTTTTCGTACTATCACAAAGAAAACAAATGGTCTTTTAATTATTTAATGCATGGGAAGCGTTTGGCTTACTGTAATTTAATCTCCAGTGGTTAAATTTTTCACATTTTATTTAGATAGCTGAAAATAATTTTTATACAATATTTTATTTTTCAAACACGATATTATCTGATAAGTTATATAAATTGAGAAATATATATTTTATATAGTACTTCTTATAAAAAGCAAAATAAATTTTTCCGATAGTTTATTTTTGATTAACGGATAATTAAAATATATGTATAGTTCTTTTATTTCTTTTTCATATTAAGTGTGTGCTTTTGATCTACATATCTACCCCCTATGAAAAATCCTTCATTTGTTGTTATTCTGAGAGAATTAAATTTATTAAACACTCTTTAATGAATTGTTCATGAAAATAAATCTGATTTTATTTGCTGAAAAATATTACTTTTTCAAAACAAGTGTACTTATTAAGAAGATTTATTACTGTTTGTAAATCTTCCAAAAATATAAGATAGATACAAAAAATATAGTTATTGAAATATAGACTTAAGTAAAATCTGTTATATTAAAGAATACAATTCTGTTAGAAAATTCAATTAGAAAAACATATTTAAAAAATTGATGATTTTTTTCATATGTTTAAAAGTTAAAAAGAGAATTGAAGGAAAATTTTTATCTGCACATTGTTTAATATTTCAATTGGACACGTTATACTAGCTCTACTGGATGTGAATATGGAGGAAGGGAGATGAATTCTAATTTTTATTTCATCGAGGACCCTACTGTGCAATGATGTTGGTCACTAATTTTTCAATTTACACTCTAAAATGTATTTTGGCATTTGTATAGAAGTTAAAATAATAAATTACCTAATCAAATGTAATGTACCTGTCATGTTTCAAACAAGAAATTATTGTTATCATTATAAACCCTTATATTACTTAGTGTAATAGTAAATATTGAAATAAACATTTTAGTAACACAAGTAATATCTTATTTTCTATTTTTATAATTTTATATACATATTATAGGTCTACCAGAAAGTTATGTCCATTTATATAATAAAACAAAATAATAATTTTTCATACCTTGAATAAACTTTTTTGAATGATATAATTATCATTAATATTTGAGACTTCTTGTGAGCGTGATGGCAGTTTGTATATCCCTTTTAAAAAAAAAATGTCTTATCTCTAGAAATTAAAAACTGAACTAGTGCTTGTGTGATACCTTCGTTTTTGAATTTTTAGCTAAGAGGATTTTAGATTTTGTAAGGATAGAGACAAAAAATCACATTGGATGATGCTAGATTGAGAGAGTACGGTGAAAGCGACAGAATTTCCCCGTTTGCGAATTTCTGACGAGTCCTCAAAACAGCATGTGGGTTGGCTTTATCATGGAGCAATATGCTCTTATTGAAGATCGCCAGGCTCTTTTCTTGGAGCTCTGTTTTTTTAATTTTTCTATTGATGTCAGTACCTCACCAAATTTAGAGTTTTGTTTGGTTTCAACAACTCAAAATGTATCGGTCCTCCAATGTTCCACCATACACACTCCATTCTCTTACTCAGGCTCAACTTCTGTTTACAGGTGGAGGGGGTAGATTTTCCGGGTTCACTTAATACCTTTTTCTTTACAATGTTTTAATAGGTAATCCATATTTTCCTCTCCTGTTTTCATCCGGTATAAGAAGGTTCCGATTTTTTTTCAGTGCAAGCAGAGATGTGCATATGAAGACAAGATTATACAAATTCTTCTCAGTTAACTTTTGTAGCACCCATTTCGTATATTTCTACAGTTGGCTCCGGTGGCTTAGAGATAAGCTAAAGGTTGCGGGTTCGACCCTGCTGAAGTCGATAATTTTTCTGGATGCCAAAATCATAGGCACGCATGCCATATGATTATGTGGCATGGAAAAGATCCCCTGAGTATCAATTTGGCTCTGTTACTCTTGGCAAAATTAAATCACGGCATTATGTGGCATCCGACGAGAGCTTGAATTGAAATTAATCCAAGCGTCCAAATATGGTAGCGAGGGCCGCCACTAGATGGTGTCAGAATGAAATGGCTCTCACGTTTGGGGACTTGCCGTGTCTGCCAATGCTAAGTTGACAAAATGCAACCCCATTGGAAAAGTAAAATATTTCCACACGAATCCTAGTTTTCAAAAATGTTTGGAAATGGGTTCTTTGAGCAGTATGCCTTTTGACACAATCACCGATGTTGTCAAAAAAGCATTTTGACTCAAGGAAGGATCCTTGCAATATTGTTAGGGTAAAGGATCTTGATAATATTGGAAAAGTATCTTGATAATATTGTTATCGATCAAAGATGGTCGCTGAAAGCGTGGTTTATGAGAAAGGTTGAAATCCTATTTGAAATTCTTCGAATCAACTTTTTTGCATGTTATTTCAGAAACTGTACCTTCACCAAACACTTTTAATAAACTTCTACATGCTTCTGTTATCTGTAGTTCATGTGGGTATACGATCGAGTCTCACTAAATACTAAACTGAATCATCTTTGCTTTTGTTCATTTGCTAAGTCATGATGTATACATTCAGTGATAAAAAGATAGAGCCAAATATGCATCAAATGAATGTGCACATACTTGTTCAAACTTGTTGAAACTGGAAAGAACAGAATTTTCAGGTACACACTTAATAAATATGTATAAGCTAGCCAATATCACTTTAAGCGAAACTAAACCAAAAATCAAAATTAGATCCTATTGTCTTTTTAAATGACCTCAGACTGGGAGATCTTTGTTTGCTTTTTGTTTATTCCAGCTCTTCAGAAATAAAACATTCTAGAATTAACACTAAAGAAATAACTTTTAGTTAATTTGTTCAGATTTGGCATTTTCTGATGACATTGGTGTTGCCATTCACAACCCGATAGCTCTTAAATAAGCTTTCTTTGGAAACCGAAGCAAGTAAAATGCATATTGTCTTTAACTAGAATAAAACAAAATATATGACATGTTCCAGTTTTAATAATCCTAACCTTGAAATAGAAGAATACAGATTTGTAACTGTTGATAGCTTCAAAAATATTTAGACTCTGAAATGAATACACTGAACAACATAAAGCCAGAGGTTCACAACAGAGTCATATCTGCTATCAGATATTTTTTTTTACTACAAAAATATTTAAAATCTAATTCCATTAGCAGAAAACACAAGCTACTCTTTTACAAAACTGCTATTTGGTTCAATCTCTCATACGTTGCTGAAAATTGGATGGTGACAGAAAGATAAAGAGACTCTTGCTAAATTTGAAAGAAGAATTTTACGAAGCTTATAATAGTTGGAATTAAATGTGATAATTAGTAGAGAATAGCCAGCTTGTGGGAATTTACAAATTATTTAAGGAGCCAGATATTAAATTTATAGTAATACAGAGAATTAAATTGGCATTACACACCAGTGGTTTTCAAATTTTCAATACTTGCGACCCAATATGCAATCATATAATTTTCATCGCACCCCCTCCATACAATAATAACGTACCACCAGCGTATATAAACGTTTCGCTCAGCCAGTGAGTAAATTGCCCATGACGTATATATACGTCCTTCAAAATGTGATTTTTTTTTGTTCACTGCTATCTATAAAATTATTCCGCAGACTTTCGAATGCAATAAAATAACCTGCATGGTGTTTCCGAAGGATTTACTTAGTTCAGAGGATTTTCTTATTTATTCCTTTTCTACCCCCTCCCCTAATACCCCACATACGTATGCATACATGAAAAACGGTGGCATTGGGTACAAATGATCAAGATAAGTGTTAATTTTTGCATACATTTTATATATATTTAGCCCATGGGGCCACTGGTAATTATTAAACTTGTTCTTAGCTTAGTATTGTTAAATTAATTATGAAATACATTGTGCAGCACTGGTACATTTATAGGTGTATTATATCAATGTAAATGTCTTTTTATTATTTTTTATTACGTCAGAATGTATTTTTTTTGTTTGCTTTCAATAAATTAATTTTTTTAATAATCTTTTGTTTTCGACTTTTCAATATGCTCTCGAACCCTCCTTGGGTTATCACGCTCCCCTAGGGGGTGTGCCCCACAGTTTGAAAAGCACTGCATTATACACTTAATAGATTGAATCAAAATAGAGTTACTACAGAAGATCTTTTTGGCTAAATCCTTTTGGTACGGGAGAAAGAGGAAGACAAAAACTAGGTGGATTGACTGGAAAAGGACTTGAGTGAACACTATTAGGATGACTAACTGAAAAACCTTAGCAAAGAACCGGAAGACATTGAATGGAATTCTGAGGATGGCCAAGAGGCACCTGGTTTATATCGGTATATATCGGTTTTTGCAATAGTTTTGTCGATATAATTGTAAAAATATGCCTATTTTTGTCGAATAATAATGATTATATTATAAGATAATTTACTATTATTTCTTTTATATCACTCAAATTAAAATATCAAATAGTAAATAATGAAATACAAAGTAAATGTACATAGTAGTTCATCAGGTAATTCTTAGGCTGACGGCTAAGACAAGCAGGGGCAACAATATTTCAAGCTGTCAATTTTACCTTTTGTTTGTCAATGTTATACTTGACAGAAATAAAACATAGAAATACCATGAATTAAAAAAAATATATTGTTAATTTTAATTATTTTGTAAGTGCTCATTAATCTGGATCCCATTTAACTGTATTTCAATATATCGAGGCACCAATTTGAGAGAGTACGTTATTAATAAACGCAAAATATTTATGTTAGTAATTTTCTTTTTTTTTTTTTTGTTCTACTATGAGTCATATGAGTAATGTTTTCAATTTTGAAAATTCTCTGGTTTAATCAGTTATTTACAATTTATCTGCGCTTTTGAAAAATACTGGTTATTTTTACAAAATATAGTGTTTTGCTCCTTTGTATGCGCGTATTTCGTTTTACTTTGGCACCTTTTGTGGGTTATTTTATTTAGTTCGGTCTTTACTTCCTTACTCTGAAAGACCTAGAACCTCTATTAGTTTCTCTCTCTCTCTTTATATACATATGTACATTTATATATTACAGGTGTGTATGTCTACACGTTTGTGTGTAAAGTAATTTTTAAAATAAGTTTACAAACAGCAAAATGCGCAAACATGAATAGCTAACACTGATTATGTTCTGAGAAAAATACTGTCTACTAAATTAATGTTGAGAATAAAACGAGATTAATTTTTTTAGTTACAATATCACAAAGGGATTTTACTTTGCGATGCTACAATGTAATTTAGCTGGTATTAGTTTTACAAAGTACTTGATGAGAATTTTTAAGGAATATACATTATGGACACTACCTTGACACTTTTCTGCTTTTGTATACACAAGTATCCATATGAAAAAGAAGTAATACAAATATATTAGTTATCACTAAAGAAAGTTTTTTTTTATAAATGGATGGCTATTTGGTTTTTGTATGAATCAAATATGTTAATTCTTATTTATTTATACAAGTCAATTTTAAAAATATTTCCATTGAGTGGCAAACTGGATCAAAAATTCATTTTTTTATCAATTTAATAATCATGCATAAAATCTTAACGAATTCTAACCATTCGAGAATTATTTTTAAATTTGTAACATAAGCTAAGCCCCAAACCTGGTTTTGATTTCTATTGAGCTTTTATTTCTCTCTCATCTAAGTAGCGAAATCTTTTAAAATGCTTCTTTGAAAATACTTTCAATTAGAGTTAAAATATTTCAAAGGAATTTATTTGCTTAGCACTTTATTCCGTGTTTGCATATTTCAGACAAGAATGAGAGTTTCCAATAAAATGAGAACTTTCAGAACACAGAAAACAACTCAGGAATTCACGCTAATTTGATGGATTCTATAAAATCAAACTTTGGTTGTTCAAAGTGTTTTAAACTCCACTTTGCGATACAACAAAACAATTTAGAAAGTTCATTTTTAAAAGTGATCTCATTAAGAAGTTTTAGATTCTTCAGAAGTTAATTTGTCGAACAGTTTTTGAAGTGCGATTGAATCAACTCTGAAACACCAGCCCTTTACCTCTACCTCAGGCGCCAACAAGAAGTTGGAGTGCCTGAAATCGAAAAGCGTAATTTGCAGAGCGAAACCAGGGCGTAACAAACGGGTGTGTGTTAGAAGGAGTGGAATGCTAATGAGACCGATGACTTGTCATCAGCAACTGGTGTCCATATTGATGGATAGCCAACAAAATACGTGGAAGAGAGGATTTTGTTTTGGAACTCGATTCAACGAGGAAAAAAAAAAGGTTCCATATGAATTTTGAATTCTTCGGAGTTTATATATTTTTACGAATTAAGCGAAAAGATTTTTGATCATGTTCTTTAATGAATTTTTCTTGAAATGAATGGACATGTCATACGATAGTATGTACTGATTAATGAACGAATGTGTTGAATATTTGTTAAATTAATGTACGTTAAAATTGAAGTAATTAAACTTTCGTGTTTTATTTTGGCTTGCATTTAAATTCAATTAATTAATAATTAGTATTTTTTTGTGTTTAATTAGTATGAGTAAGAGAGAAATTCTTATGTTTGAGGTTAATTATGGGATGCTGGGTTTTTGATCATTAATTTGTATTATCAGCAAATTCTGGAACAGATGTTATCTTTTTTTAACAAAATTGCCAGGAAACGATGTAAGTAATAAATATACCTTCTATTTTTGTATTGGATGCATAATAATAAAATGACGTGTGTATACTCATATTAAATTGACATGCTTACCGATAGTAAGCTTACATGTACACTTATACTATTCAGCTTGGATTTATTTTTGTTCGATTTATATATAAAGTCCTAGAAGTCAAATACTAAAATTCCTATCAATGAATTTTTCAGACCTTTAAATTGATGGAAATCTATTGAAGCCGAATAAAGGGCAGAGCCGTAAATGCAATCGCGAGTCTTATTCAAAATATTTAATTATAAATACTCTGTTGATGTAATTATTTTCAAGAAGTAGTATCACAATTCAACCCAGTATCACATTCGTTTTTTTCATTCGCTTTTACTTTATAAAATGTTTTATAAATATAAATGTTTCCTTCATAATATTTGAAAATAAATATTAATGTTTCACCAAATCAATGGTCTATAGTTTTCCATAAAGATTTATAACTTTCAGAGAAGCAAATTAACATACATTTTAAGACAATTTACTATAGTCCAATGAAACAAATTTGAAAGCATGGTATTTTATTCTCTTTCATTCAAAAATAAATCAACAAATAATTGAAATAAAAGGAACACGGAGACACAAAAAAGTAAAGTAAAACTAAAATAATAAATTAAAAATAAAATAAAATTAGGAAAAATGGCAGAAATAAAATAATATAGAGACATTAGAATCTTTGATTTAAAGTTATTAGGACTGTGAAAATTTATATTAAGTTTTCCTTCGACCAACAAAACAGTATATGTGAAGAAACTCTACTTTTCCGGTCACTAAGAAAGAAATACATTGAAGAATTGCGAAAAGTTTTTTAGGTGTCCCAAAACAGACATCCCACTGATTTAGATCAATGGTAGGATATAGGAAGTTAGAAAATGCTTCTGATAACACAGGTTGCTAAAGTCTTTGATATCCCTTCCCATTCCACTTGAAAAACCCTGCAGGAAAATCGTCTATTTCACTCAACTGTCTCCGGATCATTCCTTTGGGACTGATCCCGGATGTCGTCAATGGACCGTGGTGCAGCATTACCTCTCGCTCTCCCTCTTGACGTAAATCAAATCAAATTAAACCTCTTCCAATTGTTATTTTAAGGTTTGAGGATCAATTTCAATCAGTTGAAGTAACAATTTGTCAACAAAAAGTTATGTTGTTTTCAAGAGTTAAACTCCAAAAGAGGCAATTTTAATACAAAAAAAAAAAAATATTTAAAGATTTATTGTATCTAATATGATAGAATTCTGCATGGAGTTATAAGATAGAGTCATTATAAAAGAAAACCTTGTGTTTAAACATCAAAAGATTAATGCATTTTTATTATTAGTATCAAATTTTAATACGGTATATGAATTTCCAATGTTTGAGAAATAATAAGAATGGATTTTCTTGGAAAATTAATTTATTAATTTCTCGACACGAAATAAACGATCACTTTCAAAGATTTTTATACTTGAATTATTTGGTTAAACAAATCTTAGCAATATTTAGAGATTAAAGTATTACTCTTTCATGTGAAAAAAAATTCAAGAATTAATATAAACTATAAAAAAGAGAGAGCCGAAGGGATTATTATGGCCATCCAACAAAGTCCAACTTTGGTTTCAAAATATTTACGACCGGCCTTGACATTGGTGGAAATAGTACTAGATGTTCAAGCAGAGTTTATGCAATTCCTGAATTCACTGAGGAGGTGGTTTTTTTAGCTCTAAGCTAAAATTCTATTACGACTTCTCAAAAGAGCTGTATTGGATTTGGATGCAGCAAAATAAGAGCAAACTGCATCAATTGGAATTTCAAGCGTTCTCTTCAAACCTCTGCATCTCGTTTTCAGCCTTGTGGCCGGGAGTGATTTCCTTCTGGAAGGCTTCGTTCTCGATAGGGATTTATGTGTATTTCGATCGGGAAATAGTCCTCAATGACATACCCGAGATATTTATGACATCCCTCATACGATCATAAAAACACCACCAATCTATTTCTGATTTATGATACATGTGTTAACTTAGAAGACAACATATCCTGTCACATTTCTTTCATGATGGGAAGAATTTGAAATTATGATTTATCCAACCTAGCAGCTGTCTTCCATTGTTCCATGGTCTGCTTATGATGCTCCAAGATCAAATGTTAGTATAAGTAGAGATAATGGTTAGTTAATAGATACACACAAGGTGGACATTTGCTGTGCAATCCCATAATTTACAGAATATGCTGAGTTGTATGCAGAAATACTGCTATTTATATCTGCATTGCATTCGACTCTCAGATAAGCTACTGATTACTGCCGATTTTGCATCACCAAAGTTTTTTTTCTTCAAGGATGTATGGATGTCCTACGCCATGTCATCTGTTACAGGTATCGTTATCAATCAACTAATTTTCATTACAGTGATAGTTCGTGAACACCCGAAGAGTCTGAAGTTTCAGACATAATTGCGTCGAGTAGTGGTTTATCACAATATGCCTTCTGCCAAAGGATCAGTAACCTTTCCAACGCATGCATAAGTATACCACAAAATGATGCCTCAGCATAATTAGGTGCAGTAAATGACATTACTACTCGATCCCGTGTCCTCTAGGAAAACAAATCGAAAGGATTAGAACTGTAAATACACTCATTGTCATAAAAATTTGCGAACTAAGAAAGAATTCTCAGAATAAAACGAAATTTTATATATATAAGTACAACGTTGATCTAAGTAAACGATTAGCAAAATGATCATTTACTGCGGAAAAATTACAAATAAATGGAGGTCTTAGAGTATCCTGTTCGGCCACCCCTAGCGTGAATGCATGATATGATACGGTCGGACATTGATGCTTAGAAGTCTCGTATTATGTCTCGCGACATTTCGTTCCATAGTTGATGAAAACACGCCTCTAATTAAACCAAACTCGCAGGCTGTCCAACTTGCCCTCAATGATCCCAGATACACTCAATCGATGATGAATCTGTCGATGGAGAAGGTAAGGGAAGGGAGGAAATGTGATGGAGATAGTCCTGTGAAATCTTTGATGCATGTGAGTGAGCTTTGTCTGATTGAAAAATGTCTTTGGGAGCCTTTCCATGAGTAGCAACACATAGGGCTGAAGAATGTCATGAACGTACCTCTGGGTTGTCTTAGTGAAGAAGGTCTATATTAAGGGTGACTGTGTGTCGTATGCAATAGCATCCCGTACCATCACTCTAGTTGTGGCTGCATCCACTGCACATCGAAAGCAGGATGAGATGTTCACCACTGGACCTCCATACACATATACATGATTGTCCTCACTGCTCAAATTGAATCTTGATTCTTCATCACAGATGACGTGATTCCGTTCGGTTTCAGTCCAATACCTTCAAGCGTGATGCCGCTCCGAACGCAGATGACGGAGAGTGAGTGTCAATGGCAGTACACTTAGTGGGTGCTGCGATAGCAACTGTCTTTCAGCCTGGCGTCTTGCGTTAGTATGTACTGACAAAAGGACGTAGTGAAGGTGCTTCCTGTGTATGGATGGCAGGCACTATGCTTGCTTGTTGTGATTGTGTTCCTGTGTATGGAGGGCAGGCACTATGCTTGCTTGTTGTATGGATTGTGTTACTGCGTATGGATGGCAGGTGATATTTGACACTATGTTTGCTTGTTGTATGATGTAACTGTCTTCAGAACTATAAATATGTTGAGGGCAGGCTGATACTGTCTGCTGTGTAATAGATCTCCCTCTTGTCTACTTGTACCAACAATTCCTCGCTGTAAACTCAGAACAGTCTAGGGGTTGATTTGCTTTCCGAGCTGACCATTCGGTTTCCATCATTCCTATGTTCTTCTCCTCTCGAATGATAGCTGCTTATGTTGTCTCCGATGGCGGTTTAATGATATCTCTAATTAAAAAGTATCCTTTTGCAGCAGATTAAATGCAAGCAAATAAACTCTTTTTACATGCTTCTTATAATCCAAGAAGAATGAAATTCGACGCCCTTAGGTGGCATTACACAATACTTAATCACGCTGCATTTCTTATCCTTTAACTATCTACCTGATACGTATCTTCATGCAAGTTTTGTAACAGTCCCACTCTAACTTCTTGGTGCGCAAATTTTTATGGCAATGAGTGTATTATGCGATTTAGCATTTCAGGGAATAAGGTTCTTATATCAATGCTAAATTCAGAATATTTCGCAATTTTATTTTCAACTAGTAATTTATACTGCTGCAAATCGTAAGACAAAAATTTGATTGATGAGTGATGGATTCAACAGGTTCGTTGAACACTTTACACAAATCACACACACACACACTTTTATCCAATTTACCTTTACTCAAATAATTTGCTTAATAATCTATTAATATAGTACTAAATATGTACTTTTGAGTAGTTAAAACGATTCATGATCAAGTTAAAAAAAGAAACTCTGAGGTAACTGTGTCCGTAAGCTTTCAGAGTACACATTTTTGTACAAGTTTTATGAAGTTCTCAACCACGTGCACACAATACAGATGTTAGTAAACCAGTGCTTCTCAAACTTTTAATATTGGCGACCCAATTTTCTATCATAATTTTCATCAAATCTCCTACCTTACACAGTGCTAATGTATTGAATGCAATAAAATGTACTTTTACGCTAAAGCTGCAATACGATTTTATTTCTGAATCGTATAAATTATCAATATAAGCATTAAATTATGTATATGTTACTTTTAAGTAATAAATGTTTAAAATTACTTTTTAGCAATAGGATAAGTATTATATTACTTTCAAGTAATAAATATTTAAAAATACTTTTTTTAGCAATATGATAAGTATTATGTTACTTTTCATAGTTTAGAATGTATTTTGTATTACTTCATTTCAACAAATTAATAAATTTTTTAAAATAATATTTTATCTTAGACTTTTTTCGATATGCTCACGCCCCCTCATAAGTTTATGACACCACCAAGGAGGGCGTGCCCCACTGTTTGGGAAACACTGTGGTAAACATATTTGAAGAAGTTTTGGAATTATTTTATAGTACTGTGAAATAGAATAGATTATCTATCTATATACACACACTCGGAGATTATCATATAATATAAAACACTTCTATATCAATATCATATATATCATGAGTTCTTCAAAATATTAAGAATTTCTTGTAATAATTTTTTTCTGCTTCATTCTATCTAAGTAAAAATTTCGAAAGAAATTAGATGATTTGAAACTAAATAGGTTTTTTTGTGGGCTTGATTGATCTAAAAATAAGAACAATTTTTCCTTATGATACATGGGTATTTAAAAAACATGAATTCAGCTTAAGATTTAAGGATATCGGTCACAAAAAAATATAGCTTTTAAAAACTGTTTCGTAGTATTGGAGATCTCTTCCATGTATAACTAGCATAACTGCATATTTTTGAATTTTTTTATCTGATGTATCATATAGCGTAAGTTTTATTTATTTATAATTCTGCAAGATAAAATGTGCAACCTATCTAAGCATAATTTAATTTCGAGTACTATTATAGCTCCATTAAAAAATCTATGTTCAACATTTAGTGTCATATTTTTCAATAACATTTTCAATTATATACACTCTATTGGAAAAAAATCGAAGCACCAAGAAGGTGTTATCCGATTGTGATGAAATTTGTTGGAAAACACATCTTGATAGAACATGCAAATGATCAAATTTTCAAAGTCAATGAACATGAATTGCGGTCATTTCTTCTGAGCAATTTGTAAAATATAAACCAGTAACAGAGGCGGAAAATTTTTTTTTTTCGTTTTCGCCGTTGTGATTCCTTAGAGAAAAAGCGAATGATGTGATCACGACGTTTTCGAAAACCTTACAGGCAGCTGAATGGCTTCGAATATGGGTGTACTGTTGAAATGAGTGAAGCTGGGTGGTCAAAGCAAGCAATAGGTCGTCACCTACAACGTATAGACGCAGTTGTTCAAAAATTCTGGCAGCTGTGGCTGCAGTGAGGAACTTATCGACGAAACGAACGCTCTGGAAGGCGAAGATACACAAATGCGAGGCAAGATAGGATGATTCTTCAACAGACCCGAACAGCTCCAGTGATATCATTCTGTACTATTCAACGTACAACAGCCTCTTCATTACCTCTTGTGGTACCTTCCACCATTTCACGGCACTTGGATGAGTCCTAGTTGCGCTCACAGGGACATTTAAGACGTCTGCCTTGGAGACCATAACATTGGCAAAATCGTCTGGAGAGGTGTCCCACACACAGTCAATCATCATGGTTCCCACAGAACTGGCATTGCATAGTGTTCAACGATGAATCTCGCTTTACTCTTGAAGCAGATGACCATCGTCTCCGTGTCTGAAGGGGCCGAGGCCAATGGTCTCAATCAGCGTTTGCTTTACAAAGGCATAACCCCTGGTGTGGTAGTGTGGGATGCTATCTCATACGACAACAGGTCATCTCTAGTCACCTACCAGACATCTTTTAGAGCTGAATGATATGTTGATACCATTCTGCGGCAGGGGTTGTATTATCCTTCATGGCACGTCATCCGGGGTCCAGTTTCCAACAAAATAATGCCATGCTCCATACCTCTAGCATATCTGTGGACTGTCTTCGTGCCGTTAATACTCTTCCTTGGCCAGAAAGGTCAACAGACTTTTCACCAATCAAACATGTCTGAAACACTGTAGAATGCCAGATTTGGGCACCTCATAATATCGCAGATCTTGAGTAATAACTGGTGAATATCAGGCAGAATGTATAGCAGGATGACATTATTAACTTCAATCACTCTTTACCGAAACGTATACGAGCATATATCACCGCAAGGGGTGATTCCGCCAACTACTGATTTGAACATTCAAGCTGTAATCGTGAGCCGTGGATGGGCCCTATGGCCTTGATATTTTTATCATCTTGTTATCTGTGTATGGGCTGTACACATATTTAATTTCATTAAAAACAATTCCTTCCTTCATGGTGCTTCGATTTTTTTTGCAAAGAAGTGTAAAATACAGTTCAATATTATAAATTTTTACATGTTTGATAACTTTTCTTCTTTTTTTTAATCTTAAATGCCATAGCTTGTTTTATTAAAACTGTTTTAAGGGTTTGTGGATCATGGTTTTATAACTTGTGACCCTCGTTGTATCTGTTGAGCAGTGGATTTGAGTCATGATGTCTCAACGTAGAGAGGGGTTGATGCACGTTACATATGTTGAGGCTGAAAGTCCTCATGTTGGCGAGCTAGAGCAACTTTGGAGAGTGGAGAGACATATCAGGTGTTATCCACGTCATTCGACTGCGATTCAAAGCTGCTTGGTTCATCGCCAATAGCCTTCTTATAGGTTGGTAGTTGGACGTTTTCAATTGATGAATCAATATAGTTTTTGTGCATTTACATTTAATAAGAAAATGACCTATTGGAACAAAAGGTTAGATAAAATTTAAAATATGCTTACATCTGAGATTTTCACTCAAAACATTACATCAAGGTATTTATAAATTATTTTTATGATTTCTGCTTGAAAAAAAGAAAAATATACAAAAGACGCCATTGCTTTAAAAGCATTATTATTTCACAAAATTTTTCATATACATAGAATTGCCAAAGTCATTGTCAAAACTTACAAAAGTGGTTTTGGAAAAATTAGCTTAAATGGGAAACAAATTGTACTTAATATATATATAATTATTTAATTTCATTAATTGTTCCTTTTTTGTTCTATGTGTAAATTAATTCAATATAACACAATCAAAGCATTTAATTGCTAAACATTAATAGCCATTTCTACCATTCTATACTATTTCAATACCCAAACATAGCACATACTTCCTTTTTTCAACTTTGATGATCAAAAGTCAATTTTTCATAATCATTGCAATTATTTTGAAGAGTTGAAGAAAACTTTAATGAAAAGAAGGAAATTTTGAAATTGACTCCTTGAAGCTCAATTGTCATTTAAAAGTTGCAAAATTTCCTCTAAAAATACTTTTAAATCATTCAATACCTCTAAAAATTGCGCGTTACGTATATATTTTTACAGTTACTTATATTTTTGATACGAAAAAGGAAGAAGAAATAATTATAAAGTGTACTGGAATTGCTTGGAAGTTACACAAAAAAACTATGCATTTTCTTATAACCCTATCAATATATTTTGAAATTTACTTAGAAAATCATTGGCAGATACAACGACAAACACGAAACAGTTTTATGTTTTAAGATAGAAAAGCAAGACACATATCGATCGAAATTCGAGCTGAAAAATTACGTATTCCCCTTCTTCTCATATAGATTGAGTGTGTAAAGTAGTATACACCTGTGTTTGACATTTAACGTAAAAGAGATTTGGACTCTCAAGCCATTTGTAGAAAATCCGAGTGCTTGAATTTCTATACATACAAACACTACTTTTACGCATCTCACCGTTATTTCCTCTCCTAAAGATGACAGAAGCATGTCATTATGATGCAAATATGTTTCCCCCAAAATCTTTATTTTCCATTTCTATATTTTAAATGCATTCGATTTACTATGCGATGGAAAACTTTGAGATACACAACGCTTTTATTTTTAGTCAGTTCTTGAATGGCACTTCAATGAAAGTGTGAGTATAAGAAAAAAGAAGTCTGTCTTAAAAATTTTTCCAGCCTTATTTAACAAATATAGTTCGTTATAATAATATTTCCCGCATTTTCTGATTGACTCACTTTTAGATTTGTTTTATGTACCTTTTAAGTTTCACAAAAGTTTCTTTTCCAAGTCTGCACATAAATTAACCTTTAAACTGCCATGCCCGAGATTATCTCGGGCACTGCATTAATGCTCCAAAATGTCACGCCCGACTATTTTAAGGAGTAATTTCTATTTTGAGTGTATCTTATTGTTATAACTGAATGTATATCGGAAGAAGTTTGTTTGGGCTCACAAAAAGACAAAACTGAATTACTCAACTACTAATAAGTGTTCATTTTTATTTATTTCTATTTTATTATTATTTTTAGAAAATAATACTCCCTTAGAAGCGAACATTACCTAAATATGTGAACATGCCCAGTTGTTACAAAATCTATATAATTTGTATGCATGTAACTCAAAATGTCAATTTTTAACGACTTAGTATATTTTATTTTGTATTAAGCATTTAGTTTTTGCAATAAAAATAATTGACAATTTATGCACCAAAATCATCAAAATAACTCGACAGTTAAAGGGTTAAAGTAGAATAATTAATTTTGATGTTTTTTTTTTGCGATTTTCTTAATTTTTGATAAAATAAATGCAGAGAAAAATTTTATTTATTTTTTTTAAAAAAAATTCAATTTTGTGTGCGCTTGTCTGCTCTTATATAAATTATCTTATTTTTATATAAACCATTCTAAAAAGAATATATTAAAGAAGCATTGTGCATAGTTTAAGGTACAGTCTTTTTGTCGCAGGGTTTTAAAGTTTTTGTTTTGCTCTTAAGCCTTTATAAAATAGATCCAATCATAGTATTTTTTTTAAGTTATAAGTTTACTTAGTCTTATATTTTTTTTTTGGTTACTTAACATCTTTAATTCCAGGGATGAATCAGGCTTACTGAAGGAGGAAAACTTTGAAAAAAAAATAAAAATAAAGAATCGTGGCTTTTCATCTCAAGGCATGGACCTTTTACAAAGATTAAAACTTGTTGTCAAAAATGGGTAAAAAATAAACTTTATAGTCTAGTTAATTTATCTTAACCAAGGAAAACAAAATTTGAAATGTCAGCTAAAATGTGATATATCTTTAGATTTAAGAGAAAAAAAATAAAGTTTTATAAAGTATTGTAAAACTGTTGCCGTGATAAGTTCACTAAATTTGTGAAATGGCTTAGAGATTAATGTATTCTACATTTTTCCCCTTTTTTCCATCAGATACTTTTTATCCGATTTAATTGTTTAAATAAAAAATAAATTTTAAATTGAAAAATGAGATGCGCAACTATTCTTACAGTACAAAGTAGTTACTTTGATATGTTTAGTTAGTTTTTATCTTTTAGATTTGATTAATGTTAAGACAGTTGAGGGCTCTCTTGTCCGCTTTTCCAAGTAGTTGTAGCTACTAGTCAAGATTGGAAGACTAGTATATCTTTCTGCTGACTAAATTCTTCCTTTCTATTTTAATTGTATTTATTCTAGTCTAGTACACATATGAAAAACATTTCTTCAAAAAGAATTTTAAAAGGTAATGTTTTTTATTTTTACAGTGTCTTCAGCTATTTGATTCCACAATTAGACTGGGATCCTCTCTTGTAATATTTTTAAATTTACTCGTAAAGGTCATAGAGCAATAAGTCAACATTTCCAAGTCCTTTTTGCAGAAAAAATGTATTTGATTGTAATTAATTCTTCCTATTTGGAAGGAAATTTCCAAATGTGTATTTCTGATAATTTCTTACTACGCTTTTTAGTGAGAACTGCTATTGTTTCACCAAGTTAGTGTTCCATGTGCCCTTCTTTGGTACAGAATTTCCTTCCCTGATTTCATAATCTTAATATTTATTCTAAAAAAAGAACAAATTAAGGATTTTTTTTTCTATTTCAGAAATTGAAAAACTAGAAATTATTCTTCTGATAAATTTATTATTTTTATTTCGATAGTCGAAGATACTTCTTTTCAACATACATATAGAATAAGCAGCAAGATAAAGAGTAATCCTTTTATTATATTTAGTAGTATTATATGCATGTAACAGAGATTCCGTGTCAATTAATCCTCCACCAAGACTAAATCTGTAAAATTTAGCAGTATCAGTTCAGTCGAAGGTTAAGGTCCTGATGCCTGTCAAAACTCGCCATGTAGTGGGTTGATACACGTAACATCTGCACAGGCTTAGAGTCATAATGTTGGCATGGTGTGGAAGTTAAGAGAATGTGGTGCTAGATCAGGTGTCCTTCTTTTCACTAAATCTTAGTTAAAAAATATAAAGTACATCCCCAATAGTTTTGTACAAAATAGCAAACAAGTAATCAACTTCCAGTGCCTTTTTTAAAATTAAATTGGGACCTCAGAAATTATAAGAGTTCTCCGTTAAGTTTTCTGGTCTTTAAATAATTCATTACACTTCATTAATTCGAGACTTTTATGAAGATCAAAGTTCTTACGTTGTCATTTGAAAATTTGGATGATACTTTAGGTATCATATTCTTTGTCTAGCCGCCCATCAGGTATAGTGGCTAGTGATGCTAACTGCTGTGCCGTAGGGCCTGTATTCCAATTTCGGAGTTGGCATGTGTGTTTATAAATGTATAGTGCCTTCGTGGCATGGGGTACTCTGAATAGCCAACAAGCCGAAAGTCTTCTCGTGTGGTTGGTGGAAAGGGGAAGAGAGGGGGAAGGCCCCTGACCCCCTTCAGGATGTTCTCCCTTAAAATTGGGGTGGAACGAGCCAACTCGCACAGTCACCTGTATGGTACTCAAAGCTACGGATAACGACAGACATTCATCTAGACCTTTGCTACGCTGAATTTCGTGGGCCTCGATCTGACACCATCAGACAGGTAGCGTTAGAAGTAACAACAATGTTTTTTTATCTCATCGTAAGTCAATATTACGAAATCTCCTAGAGTGGAGTTGTGTTAATAAGAACTAGGATATAACTTTATTTTCATCGTATTACGTCAGCTTGATAAACTTTTGTATAATTAGTTTCATATCCATGACATAATGAATGGAATTCCGTCACAAATTTGAATTGTTGTTGCTTAACCCCATAACTGGTTTGCGCGTACACTGTACGAACTACCGAAGGCTGGCCATAATCGGCTTGCTCGTACGCTGTACGCGCACTAACATTTTCTTCTTTCTAAGATATAGTTTGTCCATGGCACTGAAATACTTCTCATCAGGGATTTTCTTTGGCGGGGAATTTTCATTGAAGGCAGGAGTTTAGATTCTTGAAAATATTTGACAAAGAACAGGAATTGTCTACGCAATCTACAATTTGTTACCTGTCAAGAAATGAAAATGGAAAGATAATCCAAAAAAGCCGATATTATGTCTGTCCATTACAAAATAAGACTTAGCATTATGCCATGCTTCAAATTATGTGAGCATATATATATGCACACACACACAAAATCTACTGTTAGAAAATGAGGTACGAACATGAAATTTTTTGTAAGTATGAGAGAAACTATTTTAAGATATATGAAGCATTCTTCAGAGCATGCAGGATGTACTTATAAAAAGTAAAATTTTAGGGTTTTTTGTGTTCCACAATTATGAAACAAAAGATAGTGTGGAAACTTTAAAATTGAAACTTCAAAATAAAATTCATCTATTTTCGCATTCTATTATGTATTATGCTTAGTTATATGCAATAAAAGAATATGAATTTTTTGGAACATTTTGGGCGAAAACATTGTCGCTTAATGGGTTAATGCATTAAGTGACATATGTTCTAAAGACACCCACGTCAATGACAATTTATACTAAGAAATAAACGATTCTAATATGAAACTCAGCTCTCAAGAAGCATACTATATAATTAACTGTCTATAGAACTAAATACAACAATTAAAGATCTGTCACTAACCATTTTAATTGATATTGTTTAAAAAAGTTGGAAGACATACCGCTCGGAAATCAAATTTAAATCTCCAGATGGGCTGATTTAGGGAATTTTCATTTTGAGTTGCGCAATATTGGGCCAACTGCCTCAAAATAACAGAAACCAATATTATCTTTATTTCTTTAGGTCAGCGTTTCTCAAACTGTGGGATGCGGTGGGGGGGGGGGGGATAACCCACCGTGAGGAGCGTGAGCATATCGAAAAATTGAAAATAAAATATTATTTAAAAATTATTAATTTACTGAAAAGAAGCAAAACAAAATACATTCTGAGACATTTACGCTGATTTAATATACTTATAAATGTATCAGTATTGCCCAAGGTATTGGATAAATAATTTATCAATACTAAGATAAGAACCATTTTAATAATTATTAATGGTTTTCATGGACTTTTATCATATACAAAATTATGTACAAAATTTAATATCTTGATAATTTGTATGGTATATATAATTAAAGCTGTATTGTAGCTTTAGTGTCATAGTATATTATTATTGCATTCAATACATTATTATTGTACGGAGGGGGTGCGCGAGGAAAATTATGATTGAAAATCAGGTCACAAACATTGAAAGTATGAGAAGCACTGCTTTAGTCTTTTATAGGTGTTGTAACAATGCATAACAGGAATTAACACACAAAATTAGTGGGAAAAGGTCCCGATTAAATAAAACTATAGCAAATATTCTAATGTTTAGAATTAAATGGAAATGTTTAGTGGTTCAACAAAATATTTAACTGTTATATTTATTTCTTATGGACATTTAATTTATATGCTTCTTGAGAGTCGAGTTTGATAATTTGATATTATTAATCTAATAAATAATTTAAAACACTTGTTATATTTGATTCGTTGATTTCATAGTATAAATGATCATTGACGCGTGGGTGTCTTTAGAACATATGTCTCAATACATTCAGCAACGAGCAATAACAACTCAAATGCGAGACGGAATTCCATTCATTATGTCATGAATATGAAACTAATTGCACAAATGTTTATCAAACCGACGTGATACGATAAATAAGTGGAACGAAAACTAATTACAATAATTAAAGATTATATTATGAGTATCTCCGATGACTTTACTCGGGATAAACTTATGAAATACGATAATTAACTTCAAATAGATTATTAATAAATACATAAATCTTTGTACAAATTTCATTCGCTTTCATCGTGTTGACCACATTCTAATAGTTACGTAGTTATTAGTATTGGAAATTATATTTAAATTAACTTCATTGGAAGTTTGTAAACAGTGAGGACATTCAGAATGATTTCATTTAATTTACTAAGTTCATCTCGACAAATGCTGTTTAATTTCAAAGGTTAGAACAATTTCTATTTATAATTAGAATTGAATTTAATGAATTAATTGAAAAATACCCCTAGAGGAGCTGTTAAATATTCAAATAATTTAGGGTTTTAATTCATTTTTAGAGTTACATTTTCTAGATTCCAGCAGTTCCAAATCTCAAGGGACGAATATTTAAATTTAATTTCAGGTCGGTATAAGTAAAGTAAAAATTTTGCTGTGACTGATTGATCGGAAAATAACAATCCACTTCGAATAAATATCAGAGCTATTGCCAAATGACCTCTTAATTTTTAACTACGGTCAAGGGACAAGGACGATACCCGAGCTGCCACTGGTTTTCTAATCTTCCATACCACACCGATGTGAATATTTCGAGCCTTTACATATTTAAAGAGGATTAATCTCTTTACAATGGATCTTCAGTATGATGCGAAGCTTCAACTCTCTCTTGAAAAAATTGATATTCTAAATCCGTCATAGTTAATCGAGCTCTGAGCATGAAAAAAAATTTGCGGTTTATTTACATAATTTTAAAGTTACGATAAGACAGTACATCAAAGAGTTGTCTGGGAGACAGCAGGAGAGAGATTCACACACATCGGCAGCCCCTCAACGTTTACATTATCGAAGAAAAGATTCTACGGAGATTACTTTCATGTGGCTATTTTCTGTCTTGCATGCTTTTTTATACTCGAAACCTATAACAGTTAAATTTCTACTCAATTTAGTATCTATACAAGGTCTGTTCGAAAAGTATCTGGTGGCCGTGGTAGCCGAGTGGTATAAGTATCGGATCGTGGCTTGCCTTGTCACGAGTTCGAACCCAGTACCACTAAAGTCCCGCCGTGTAGGGCAGCGATACACGTTAAATCTGTCGAAAGCTGACACGTCCATCCGTTGGTGTGGTGTGGTAGTTAGGAGAAGGGGTGCCAGCTCAGGTGTCGTCCACCTCACTTGACCATGGTTCAAAATTACGTGGTCCGTCGCCAAAAGCCCTCGTGTAGCTGAACAGTGCGACGTTAATATTCACTCAATCAATCAAAAAATATCTGACCTTTGGCCAGAAACAATACCTCAGTTACTTTGTAGGAATGGAATCTTAATTAAATAGTAAGTAGGCCCCCTTGCGCATTTACACTCTTAGCCCAGCATTCTTCCACTGCCGAAAATACTTCTAAAAGGCTTCTTTTGGAATAGTGCCTTTGCATTCTGCATTCTCTCATCTCGACTCTGAAAACGAGACCCCTTTAATAGCATTTTCATTTTCGGGAAAAGCCAGAAGTTGGAAGGAGCCAGGTTCATCGTTGATAGTGTCCAGTACATCATATGTATCACTTGAAGACAGAGTTCTTCCTGTTCGACCGACAGATGCATGGGAGCAAATTTCACAACCACTCTGCTCATTATCTTACAAAATTGCATGTGCAGAACCTAAACTGATCTCAACTTGTTTAGTAGTATCTCGTACGGTCAGTGATTTCTCATTATCAGATTTTCCACCTTTTCAACAACAGCTGCATGACGATCGGCTTGTGGACTCGCAGAACGCGAGTCTCTCTCTACCGAAATGCACGTCCACTTTTGAATCAGTTAAACCAGTGTTTCTCAAACTGTGGGGAGCGCCCCCCTAGGGGGGCATGATAACCCTGCAAGGGGGCGCGAGCTTATCAGAAAGTCGAAAATAAAAGATTATTTTCTTAAAAAAAATTATTAATTTATTGAAAGCAAGCAAAAAAAAAAAATTCTTTCTGACATAATAAAAAATAAAATACACATTTGCATTGACATAATGCACTTATACTGTACAATGTGTTTCATAATTAATTTAACAGTTCTAAGTTAAAACTAAGTTTAATAATTACCAGTGTTGTTATGGGCCTGTCATAAAATTAGATACAAAATTTAACATTCATCTTGATAATGTGTAAGGTTTATAATTAGAGTAGCATTGTAGCCTTACGTCAAAGTATATTATTATTGAATTCAATACATTGTTATAATTTGGAGGGGGGCGCGAGGAAAATTATGATTGAAAATTGGGTCGCAAGTATAGAAAGTTTGAGAAGCACTGAGTTAAACCACTCCTTAATTTGTGTGACCCTTCATAGCATCGTCTCTAAATACTTGTTGAATCTTAAGAATTGTTGATTTCAACAAAATTTGATTCAGTACTACTGCTGAACTTGTTCAATCATCGTTAGAAAAAAGGAAAATCCGACGAATACATATAACAGCTTTTCAATCGACTCCTTGCTGGAAATGACTGGTAAACTAAAACGAAAAAAAAAACACACACACACAACAAACATACGAATTAAGCTATCGCCTCTTTTTGTGAACTGTGGCGCCTACTTAGAACCTTTACTGTGCGCGGGAAAATTCAAGGTCGGATAGTTCTGAACAGGCATTGTATGTGCTTTTAGCCAACATTTTTGGTCAATCAGCTTAGGTCATGTATCCGGTTTTCTTACGTCGTCATTTTTCAAGTTAAGGGACTAAAGATTTTTTTTTTTTTTTGCATCTTTTTAGAAATTTTCGGAATGTTATAGTTCCCTGTTATCTAGGGTAAGTGTAAGAATCCCCGAATAGATTGATGACGAATGTTACACCTCTTCAAGTGACACCAAGGCTCGAACCAAGGACTCGACTATAACAATGTTATAAGGAAATCATGATCATGATCACTCGATTGTAGTGGCTTTAAAATGTAGGTATAATAATTTTTATTAAAAAAAAATATTGCTATCATTACTAGTAGTTTCAAATTTTGGTAATATGAGAAAGTCATAAAAATCTACAGAAAAGTAAAAGCTAATTTTGTGACGGGGCTTTACGGAGTTTTTCTACTAATCCTCTTGGGGAATCTTTAGGGCCATCAATTAAATTATTTCACAGCCATCCCTCTCAAGAAGAAACCTTGATATGCATATTAGTTAGTAGATATATAGTGGAGGTTTAGTAATCGAGAAGGAAGAAGGAGGAAAGGAAGCTGAGTTGCTGTGAACGCAGTGCAGTTACGGTAAGGATCTGAACTTAGCCGCGTAATTATAGAGCGGGCTATTCAAATAAATTAAGGTAGTTAGAATTAATAGGATAACTTTACTTAAAGTTAAGTGACTAGGATTTCATGCGCTTATTCATATAAGATTTTGAGCTACGATATATCTCATTCTTGATTTTCCCTCTATAGTATAATTGTCTTTGATTATTATATTGAATAATAATAAATTGGATTCCTTATGGCTAGCTTGGGTTATCAATCCTTACCTCCTACAAATTTAGGTCGAGTAGATGAAGAGATGACTTCCCAGGTTGGAGGCTATCACAATTTTATATAACTAATCACAAATATTACTTCTATTCAATTTGATTTATATTACAAAAAGATACTACGTAATATCAATAGTTTGTCACGTGGATTATTAAAAAAATTTTGTTAAAAAACTGAACTGTTATAAACCAATAAAACACTTGTGACAGGATCACGCGTCTTTTCTTTAACCAGTCCTCCGGGTTCTTTTGGGGCCAAAATTAATGGCAACTCTTTTCCAACCAAAACCTAAGAAATGAAACATGAAGATGGAATGCAAATGAGATAGCTTTTAAATAACAGAAAGTTCAGTAAGTCGTATGGCAATTTGGGGAATGTTATATGAGAGATTGATACAAGCGTGAATTGACAGCCAGTAGAAGTTACCTTGAAGATTAAGCCATTAGGTCAAGGTACATACCCAGACGCCTCTTCATAGTATTGAAGCTACGATCAAATTAAGGTAGGATTGACTATTTGATATTAGGACGTAATATTATTAGAAGTGAGATTAGGCGGGTTAGATATTGATAGTGGTCCAAGTTACGCGATTCGGTATAACTATTATTGTGTGTTTGTTCATCGTAAGTTCTCTCATTAATATTATTATCTAAATTGTTAGAAGTTTAAGTTACATTCTTAATAAAGTTATATTAAGAACTTAAAAATGTCTGTTCCTTTTGTAAACCCTACACCTTTAGCTCACGCCGATAACCAAAGAAACGGTCACCTTAGGGGGCGGTTTCACACACTCCTATTACTTAATAAAACTTAAAAATAAATAAAAAAACTCTTAAATATGGCAAAAGTGTTAATGTAAATATTTTTTTTGCATGGATAGAAAAAAAACTATAATTTATTTTATTGTTTAAAGCTTTTTCAGTATTAAATTGCTATTGATTACATTTTATGTATAAACTTTCCTGAAGAATTTTTACCATATACATATAATTAATTGCATAATATTTGGAAATGTATTTATGTACACTTAAATTTCCTGATATATACTTAATTGGAATATATCTGATATGAAAGATAAAAAATAATATTTTTCCTATCATATACACATTTTCGTTTTTGGATGCGAAGTAATTACTATAATGATAAATATATTCTTCATTAAAAGTTGTTGCTTTAATTATAAAGAAATACATATATAAAGTTTTATTTCATTTACGTATACTCCTTTATATTCAATAGAATAAATCAATAAAATATATTCTAAATCAGACTAAAAAATACACGAAAATTATATTGATACAAATTTAAATCTTAACAAACCACAGATAGCTTATATAATATTATCTTATATAAAATGTTTTGCAACTAGCTCTATGAAAAATGATCATTTCTATCATCCATCTTAGGACATATTATAAAGAAAATATAAAAAAAAAAGATGTTACTTTGATTAATGCTATCCAGATGATAATCAAATATATTTTCATTTATTTTTTCTCCAGATTATTCTAAATTTATTCGAGCAATAATCATATAAAAGGAAAAAAATATTTTTCCTACTAATATTTTATTTCAATAAATTTATGTCCATGTAATCTTTTTTTATTACAATTGCTTTGCAAAAGTAACTTTAAAACTTATTTAAAAAATTTCAGCATAATTAAATGTTTATTAACATTAATGAATAATATCGCATGTTATAATACTAAGCACTATTTAGCCTTTAAACATGTTTCTACATTTATATTAAGATTAAAATAAAGAATGACTTCCCTCATCGTAATTATCATTAACTTCTATGCATTTTTTCTGTTTTGTTCGTTTTGAATAGATTGTATTTTTATTTGAAACAACTATAACCATCATTTCAGTTGATGAAATTAAGGTATCTGACTACGTTCGGAACCGTGATTTTGCAAAAGCGCATAAATGGATAATTTTCATGATATTTAGTGTCACTTAGATTAGAATGCATGTATAAAACGATTTTATATATATATATAAGGACATTATGACAAAAAAAATTATTTAAATACAATCTTTTGGCAAAAAATTAACTTAGAATAATCTTTTTTCAAAATGTTCTCCTTTTGTGAAAAATGTTTCTATTATAATAATATTTTGTGCCTGCATATAGCTCAGACCTCTCTACAGAGGCTCAACTAGAATTTTTGAAATATATAATTTAGAAGTGGGTTTATCAATATTTTACGACAACAGAGGAGAGCAATTTTAAGAAAAAAACGCTGATAATTATTTCAATTGGTGGTAACTCTGAAAAGAATGTAAATTTTTCAAAAATTCTAGTTGAGCCTCTATAGAGAGGTCTGAGCTATATACAGGCAAAATATTATTATAATAGAAGCATTTTTGACAAAAAGAGAACATTTTGAAAAAAGATTATTCTAAGTTAATTTTTTGCCAAAATATTCTACTTCAAATTTTTTTTTTCTCGAAATGTCCTTAAAACAATTTTATGCATGTATTCTAATCTGAGTGACACTAAATATCATGAAAATTATTCATTTATGTGCTTCTTTAAAATCACGGTTCCGAAAGTAGTCGGATACCTTAAATCAGATTTATTAGTCAATACTTATCAGTGATTAGAATTACCTCAGTTAATAAATTCGATAGAACTCCAAATAGGCCTCATGGATATACAGCAGATTCCTTAAAACAGGTTACTAGGTAACCTGGCGGCCCAGATAACTCGATCACACTCTTGCAGAGATTTCTATGAAGAAATTATTGCTGCTGTCACAGTTAATGAAAAATAAACTGGAAAATGATGAAAAGAGGTTACGTTGAAGACACCGTGCAAACTTCTAAAATTTTGCATAGTGAGGAACTAAAAGCTGTCGAAATCACCCTTCAGTATTTTGAACATGGTGCGTCTGTAATGTACTTACTTTCCTTTCATTGTATTAGTGATGAAGCAGAAAAACAGAGACAACAGTACATTACATATTTCTTATTTTCTGAGATGGTCTGATAAAGAGTAAATTACTACATACTATGTATTCATTAATTTTCGTTTTTACTTAGTAAATGCTCTATGCCTTCCTACAGTACGTACTTTTCATTCGTTTAAGGCTATTTGGGTTTTTATTTAGTTTATTTTGGTATTACCAAGAAAACAATACATATCATATTTTTTGAGGAAACATTCTTTTTTAATTCCATTCTCGATAACCCGGCGTTTTCTCAAACTGGGTCACCCTTCGGTTAAAATTAGGCCGTGTTTTCGGGACTATACTGTATTGGCAATTATTTTAGGATATCAAAGAAACAAACACTTATAAAACATCCACGTATGCTTTTATTTATACATTTTAATGATCTTACATATAACACTTACAAAATTCCAACGCTCTTAAAAGTAAATGTGATATAATTTTCAAGAGAATTAACTGCACTATTGCAACACACATCAAAAAGCGAGATAGACTGTTTTCAAATCCAAAATTTTATGTTTTTTATTTGAGACGACACACATATTATGAATGTTCATGAATTAATTTTGTTAAAAAAAAATGCACTTTTATCGAAATGTTTAATAAACAGTATATACACATATGTGAATTCTAATGAAGAAAGTAAAATATATTTTAATAATGTGATCTTTTTTTGTAATAACTTATGCATTAATCATTTTACATACACTCACAAAAAATCAATAATAATTTAAATTTGAGTTTCAGTTTAATGCTTTCATATTAATGTCATTTAGACTCTAAAATTCTGAATAATAAAACCAAGACATACTTTTTCTAATTATTAAAATATAATTTAAGTCAACATTTAAAATGAGAGATAGACTATATTAGTTCCACTTCTCCATTTCATTGATTTTTATTTTAGTAAACTGATTAATTATATTAAAAACTACAATTAAAAGCTTCAGAGCAGAGCAGCTGATTTAATCGTAAATTACAGTAATACATCAATGACAAAATACAAAGCCATTTATATTTAATTATCATCATTTAAATTATTTGAAATCAGCTTCAAGATAAATTAGATGGTACTTTTTCTTTAATTTCATGATATATTTTTGACAAATGAATTTATTTTTATCTAGCAACAACGGAATAAAAAGTCTTACAATTATATTGTACCTCATCATTCATTTTCCTACTTATCGTTTCATCATTCATTCTAATATAAAATTACAGCATTTCTTTTATATTTTTATATAATCATTAATCATGTACTAAATTGACATAAATCTAATTTAAAGCTAAACTATGAATGGAAGCATAAAACGGTATAGGTTAAAATAAGATGGTCACAATAGCATAACAGACAACAGTCTTAGAAACGATTGTACATTTAAACGTAACGTACGGGAATTCCACCCTTCTGATATTTGTATTTGCCTATATAACTGGGATGAAACGGGGGGCGGGCGAAATGAGTAAAAATAAATTTTTATAAAATCTCTAAGATTATAAACATAATACTAAATGACTAATGTTTAAAGTACTATATTAGAGGGTTTCTCTATAACTACAAATAACACACACACACACAAACATAATACACATACCAAGAAAAAAAAATTAAAACATATAAGTAAATATTGAAATTTAAAAAATCAACACAGCAACGCGTGAAAATTCATTCTGACTTTACCAAAAAGGAAAACAGGATAGCACTGAACAAAATGTTAAAAATGTAAAAATGTTAAAAATGTATTAAGATGGTCCGGCTCATAAATTTTTGAAAAATTATCGATTTTGACTTTTTTACATTTTTTTAAAGTTCTGATATTTCTGCTTAAAATGATATATGGTATATAGAGATACGATAATTAGAAGTATTTTTATTTATTTTTTAAAAGGAAGCCACTCTCACTGACAAATTACAAATTTTTACTTTAAAGCCTGTTTTCTCAAAATGCAATATTTTTCCCTTAATGTACCTTTTTCTCAAAAAGTAATTAATCTAGGGTCCTCAAACTTTTAGAGAGCATACTTTCAACATGTTTACACATTTTAATGGAGGGAATAAGATATATCTAGTGAACAGTTTTAGATGATGTATTTTTAAGTTCATAAATTTAAAATTCATTTTATTAAAAAAATTCATAATTATTTTAATTTTTAACAAAAAGACAAAACTCTCCATTACTGTCTAGTTGATAGTACATATAACCTACTGTGAAAATTTCACCTATTAGTAGGTAGAAGTTTCTAAGAAAAAGGTACATAGACTTATGTAATTTAACATGGGCTCCTATGGAAGTGCTGGACCCCCTTAATGCATTACATAAATGTAGCTAAAAAGAAGCATTATAATCATATAAAAAAATATATACACTGATGTAAATACAAATTTCAACACCAGAAGGATATACGCTATATAAATGAAATTCGGTAAGTGTGTTTATGCATCTAAAAGATGATGGATTCAAATTTCACGCTATTCCTATTCATGTAGCGTTAGCAAAGCTACTATGAGCTCACGCGATTCAGGTTTACTTTAAATACGTGCTGTAAAGTTCGTGAGAATTCATTATCGTTGAGATTTGACGTAGAGAGTTACTGTAAGTCAATATGATGCTTTTAAGAATACGAAGATTCCCTTACCAAGAACTCACTGAGTTTGAACGAGGTCGTATAATAGGGTCATGAAAAGGTTTATTTCCGCAATATTGCAAAAAATATTTGGCAGGAATGTATCCACTGTACATGATTGTTTGTAGCAGTGGTCAAGGGAAAATACTTCTTCAAGAAAACCGGTTTCCAAGAGGCCTCGTATCACTATTGAGAAGACTGCCGTGTTCGACGTGTGTCAGTGTCACATTGCACTGCTTTTACGGCAGAAATTCGAGTTGTACACCGTAGTAGAACGAATTCTTATAAAGAGGTTACTCCAAGGACAGCTCCGACCCAGACATCCAGTATAGCATCCATTCCACACTACAAACCGCAGAGATTTTCAACCTCAGTAGTTTCAAGCAAGGGATCATTAGAGGTTGGGAGAAGATTTGTTGTGTTTTCTGATGAAAGTCGGTTCCATCTTGGTACCAGTGATGGCCATATGGTGGTTAGTAGAAGACCAAGCGAACGCCAGCATCCAACCTGTGTGCGGCGAAGGCCTACACCTGGAATGATCTATGGATCCATTTACTATGATAGCAGGGACACTTTTGGGGTTATTCTACGCACCCTAACAGCAAGCTTGAGCGTCAGTCTGGTGGTTCAATCTGTTGCGCTATCATTCATGGACGCTATACAAGGGTATGTTTTCCAACAAATAACGTGCAACCTAATACCACTGCTGTAAGCCAAAATGCTCTACGGAGTTTCGACGTGTTGTCTTGGTCAAATAGATCAGCAGACCTGTCTCCAATCAAGCATGAATGAAACATCCTTGAATGTCATCTACAGAATTAAACACCCCATACAACCAGAATTAAAGAATCCATTCTAGCCAACCAAGTGCAACAGGCATGCAATTCCATGCCATAAACAAATATTCGGCACATTTACTACATAATGCATGCCCGTTTGCATCCAAAAATTTTAACGGTTACACTGGTTATTAGTGTATCATCATTTCTAATTTCAAATTAATTTTTTCGCGCTTGCATTATTACGTGATCTTGAAACTTTAATCAATTAAATTTGTTGCCAAGACAAATGTCCTATCAAAGTTTCATTAGTCTTCAATATTCTTTCCTGGAAGGATTTATACACACATCCACAAACTTGATAAAGAGTTTCAATATATCTGATAAAGTTATACAGGTATTAAAAATCTTATGGCTACTGAACATTCTATAATATGTTTTTTGTGTTATATTCTATTCACAAATACAATTCTTTAAAATATAACCTAAACGGTTTCAATCACCCATATATTTATAGGATTTGATTGCCATTAGAATAACTAAAGTTTACTTTGAAAAGGGATAAAAACTAATTGCTACGAATATGGAACCAACACTAAATAAAGCAATAGAAGTCAAAAAAAAAAAAAAGTTAATATGTAAATATTAAAAAAAAAAAAAAGTTATCTCTTTGTGTAAGTATTTATACTTAATAAGTTTTTTTTAAGAGTGTTGTTAATAGTGTTATCACTTAAGAACCGTTTATTATTTATACTGACTGTATTATTTTTACTGTAACTTATTTATATTGAGTTTCCATAAAAAAGAGGTGATGATATTCAACCAATTCAAGAAAAAAAAATCACCGTAAATTTAGATTTAATGTAAGGTATAGAGAATCTTTGTTGCGGACTATATTTTGTGTGACTAAAATAACACAATTAAATAATTCTTTAATGTATTTAAAATTTAAGCTTTCATAATCTGCCATTGTTTGAAACCATAATTAGTAAAAAATAAATTACAAACTTTTATTATATCAGATGTTTTATTTATTTTTTAGTAGTGCAAAGGAGAGATTGCATTATTAAAATAAATTTCGAATTTATATTCAAGCCTAAGTTTTGTACTGTTAATGAAAACAAATAAAAGGCAATGATTGAGAAGGATAATTAGAAAAAAAATAACTTGTTCTATGAAAATCACGAGAGTAAGCTAAAAGAGTAAATGTCAGATAAAATAATAGAAGCTTTAAAGGTAAGGAAATCAACCTTTAGTATTACACAAAATGGGATGAATTGTCTCTGAGAAAAACAGCCTTTTATCTGGCTCAAAAAACTATTTGGAAAATTAAAATAAATCTGTTCATTTTATTCCAGAAAAAAGGTTTTCCTTCCTGAAATATTCATTTCTAATATACTTATGATACTTATCCCTAAGTCATATATATAATAAAGGATAAATTCATAAAATAAGCTCAGGCAAATAATATGGTTATCAAGAATTACATTTGTAATATTTTTTTTTTTTGTTAAACCAAAAATAAATAAATTTATATTTATTTTTTTAAATACTTTATACTGTAATAAGGAATTTTTATAAGAAATTACAAAAATATCTTTGGAAAAATGTTACATATTTTATGATCAGTATGATTTTTTGTGGTGTCTGAAAACTTAATAATGAAGTTTTGTAAGCTATATAAATAATTAATTAACCCAAGAGAAGGCACATACTCCATACTAATGACAGTGGTCAGGCGGAGTGACGGAGTATAACCCCAATTCTTTTTTTATAATTATATTTATTGTACACGATAAAAATCGTAATTCCAGGGAATAATTTAAATAAGAGAAAGTGTACTTACCTACTTTTAAGGAGTCAATTTTTCTTCGATAATTTGAGAAAAAATCGAATCAAACTGAAGTAAAATATTTGAATTGTGCGTTATTTTAACAAAGGACACAAATCTCAGACACTTTTTGCTAACATTGCAGATAAATGATATTCGCAGGCAAAACTGTCGTATTTTGTTCAAGTTATTGTAGTTTTTTTTGTGCTTTGATGATCGACAAATAGTGTATTGAATTTTTTTTTGCTTGTGTCTTTTTGACAGGGTGCAGTGTGTCTTTTAGTATACTTATGGCTTCATATATTTATTGATGGAGTCTTTTGGGTTACATTTGAAAATTTTCCTTCAACTCAAACGTTTCATGCTCATCGCTTTTCTCAAATTTACTTTCGCTATAATGATTAGTATCCATTATTTCATCAGGTTCTTCTTTTGATTGATAAGTTTCAATTTCATCCAATAGAGATCGTGGTTACCCATTTCTTTTTTTATATTCTATTCATTTGCACATATAAAACATAATGAATCAAAAAACACAGCAATCAAAGCCACTAAGTCTTTCACAGGGAGAAAATATAGCCTAATCATAAGAAATATTTTGAAACAAAAATGACCACGATGTGAACTTAATCCTCTCAAGTATCTTAAGATTATAAAAAACGTTTGCCCTTCCCATAAAAGAGGTGGATATGTAACAAATACATCTTAGTTCCTATAATGGTTGTCCTATCGGAGGATACTGACAAGGTCATTGGTAACAAATAAACAGTTTCCCCGGAATTAAAGATTTTGTGAGCCTGGGGTGACTGTGTGCCCCTCGTAACTACGATCTGGGTTAAATGTTAGTAAATTTAATTACTTAAGCTGTATCAATCCAAGTTCAAGAAACCTTATTTGTTCATTGAAACAAGTTTTAAATCTAAAATTGGAAAGAAAAATTTCTTCTCACTGATTAGTTTTAACTTTTATATGTTTAACTTTCATTATTTTGAGTAATTAAATTTCAGTTAATCTGAAAATACAGTTTTTATTAAATCTCTTTTTAGATTAAAATTTTTTTTTCAATTCATTAAAGTACTGCTGTGTGTCACTATTAGATTTAGGTAAATGTTCACTAAAAATTAAATTTTATCATCTTATTCTGGGTAAGGTTAACCCCGTAAGCTGGCAATTTTTTTGCCAAAAATATTCCAAAAAAAAAAGGAAAAAAAGTAAATAATTTTTTAATTTCTTATGACTAAGCATACTACTTAATAGAATGCAAAAATTTCATTTTAACGTTTAATTATTATTTTAAAGTTTTCTCACTATTTTTTTGTTATTTTTGTTGAACACAAAACTCTGTAAATGTTTGATTTTTTAAGTACACTCTTCATGTTACAAAGAATATTTCATAGATCTTAAGAGAGTTTCTCTCCTACTTACAAAAAGAAATTTCATGCTCGTGCCTCTTTTTCAAACGGTTGAGTTTTTTTTTGTGTGTGTGCATATTTATGTATATGCACACATAGTTTGAGGTATGATGTAAAACTTCGTCTTACATTACAATGGAGACAGCGATAATATCGGCATTTTTGGATTATCTTTCCATTTTCATTTCTTCTCAAGCAGTAAATTGCATTTTACCTTGCTGATACTTGTTCTTCATCAAATATTTTCTAAGAATCTGCCTTCTCCACAAAGTAAATCCCGGATGAGAAGTGTTTCAGTACCATAGACAAACTACATCTCTTAAAACACTAGCACTAAGAATCTAATAAAAAAAAATGAAAAATATATGCAAATCAAAGACGGAAAAAAGAGAATATCAGTGCCCATGCAGCGTATGGGTAAATCGGTTGTGGCCAGCTTGCGGTTGCCCGTACGGTATGTATGCAATCCAGTTAGGAAGTTAAGCCTTTTTTGCATTATATTTATTGCTTTCAGATATTTCCTGAAATTTCTTTAAGAATCTGTGAAATCAAAGTGCATCAGTTTTTCTAGTGAGTGAATATTAACGTCGCACTGCTCAGCTACACGAGGGCTTTTGGCGACGAACCACATAATTTTGAACCATGGTCAAGCGACGTGGACGACACCTGAGCTGGTACCGCCTCTCCTAACTACCACACCACACGTTTCAGCTCTCGACAGATTTAATGTGCATCGCTGCCCTACACGGCGAGTCTTTAGTAGTACTGGGATCGAACTCAAGATATAACTGCCATGATCCGATACTTTGACCACTAGGCTACCGCAGCCTTCAGTTTTTCTAGAGACAACTACTTTAAAATTGAATTTTTCCTTTGTAAACTAAAGGGTGGGTCACGTAAGAAAACACTTTAGAGATTCTAGCTAGACAAATACTATTTGCTTTTTTCCGAAATTATTTTCATACATTTAAGTGTATGAATTTTTTTTCGCTTTCATTTTATTGACTTTATCAACCAAATATACTTTCTTCAAAATTCCTGGTAATGGCTCTGTGATTTTCTTCTTAGGTGATACCTAAGCTAAAATTATATTTGCTAATAATATTAGCTATATTTTGCTTCATTGTTCTTTTATTCTTCTTTAAAGAAGTTAAGTATTGTAATTTTTTGTCTTTTATTGGAGGGGGGAGCATAGCACTAGAAATACTGGACAACACAATAGCACAAACACATTTACAGTTGGTGCTCGCCAAATTAGCTTCATTTAATTTACATTTACACTTAAATAGTGCATAAATACATGTAAGTCTTAACATAAATATCGGAGAAAAACAAATAAAATATTTTACTAATGCATCTCAAATTTTTTAACACATTTTCATATTGTCTTGAACATTTAATTTTAACAAAAAAAAGTCTGTTTTTACAGTAAATAATTTTCTTAATTTCGAATACAAATGTCTTGAGAAATGTAATTACATTAATTTTTTATCCCGGAAACCATTATCATCCTTTTCTTTCTCTTAGTAACTATTTTAATTTTAATTTCTTTCTTAAAGAATGTTTCGCTTCAAGTACATCCAGGAAATTAAATGCATACTTCTTTATACTTTCTCTTTTACTGCCTCATTTAAATCATTAAACTGTTTACTTAGGCAAAAGCTTTTTAACGTTTTTCGATTAAATGCACCGTGTTTTCAACGTTTAAAGAAACCATTACTACCCTTTAGTATTTACAAATACATAAAATTCTGGTCTAGTATTTTTATTTTATTTGCGAAAAAAATGCGAGACCTAGCATTTTTTCTTTCAAAATGATACACAAAAATTCCAGTCCATTTAGGAAATAATGATTTTTGTTTTATCATAATATTGGATTCCTGTTAAAAAAGCTCACTAAGAATATTCTTGTTTAAAATTTTTACCATTACCATTTCCCAAAATACGTATGTTTATGAAATTTTGTAATTTAGGTAAATTTGCTTACTCACTACAAAAATAATGTGAATTTTCTATAAGGTTTACGAACATAGTAACTTTTTTAAAACAAAAATCCTTACTTTAAACTTAATAAAATGTTCTGATTTCAAATATTATTATTAGAATAGACTTTTAAGTGAAAACTTAAAATGCACGTTTCATGGTTATATATAAATAAATTTAATATAATGAATTTTTCTAAAAGCAATATATTTCTTACAATGAATTTTTTAAATAAAAAATAATAATAAATCAATAAGCAAGCACTATCAAGCCGTGGAATAATAAATAATAGTAAACCAGTTTGGAAATTTAATAAGATATCTTTAATTCAATCACAATAAAAAAAAATCTTCACCTAAATCTGATAAACGCTAAATGAAATGGAACACAATGTATGTTTGTATTCATTTTTAGAAAATTCACTTTGTTCAATGCTTATGAGGATAAAAGATATAATGTTCTCAGACCATAAAATGAATTTCAAATTTATTGAAAATTTAAAATTAAGTTATCTCTTGCAAGAATTGTTTTTATAATGAAGGTGTAGAAAAGCTTTATAAAATATTTCATAATAAATCAATTTTCGAATAGGTGGTAGTTTTCTAATAGGTTTTTAGGAAGCTGTATATATATATATATATATATATATATATTGTAATGAACACACATGTATATATATTCAGTTAAAAAAGTAATTGATGGATAAGTAGAAGCTAAAATAAGAATATCTAGAAACTAAACCTTAGAAATGCGTAATAATTGGCTAAGAGGCTGCAAGTAAATTGCGGATGGAAATTAATGTAATGATTTAATAATGTAATGATTAATGTAACTCTTGCATTTATGAACATAAAAAGTAATTGTTACACTCCATCGAAATTAATATATGTTATGAAAACCCTAAAGAAATTTATTTATTTTTTTTCTTACGAATCCAATATCTTGGACAACCAATACAAGTTAGTTTTCATATTTTGCTTAGAATCTGTATTTAAATATTAAATTTTTCTCGGTTATGATTATTTTAGTAAATGATTCATCTTACCTTACTTTTGCAGTGCTTAGTTCTGTAAGTCAAAATTGTTTAGTTCTATACCACTATATTTTATACATGTGAAATATGTTGTATTTTAATATGTATTTTTTTATAAGGCTGTTTATAATAAGATCGCGATGGTTGATAGATAAATATATTAATACAGAAATATTTCATCATAATTTGCTTTTGAAAATTTCAACCATTATGAAAAATTTAAACAGACGTAATGGTAGCATCATGGTGCGCTATAAATTATTTCATAACATTTAATGTTATAAGTTCTTCTTTTTACCAAAAATTAGAGTACATATTGAAAAAAAATTGCGATATATCAGCTTAACGTAGGTCCAAGTTCTTGAAATTTAGATGTTTTTCCCCTTAAAAGCAAATTATAACGGGTTGTAATAGTGTTGCTTTCGATTTATGAAGTAGCTTGAAACCAAATTTTTCGAGAGAAACCTCTTTTCAATGAACGGTGGTATGTTAAACAAATTTCAAAGTAGTCAAAGTGAAAAAAATAAGTTGGAGACGGCATTTACCACCAAAGTTTCTTTGTAGAGACATATTCCGATTAGACACTAGTCTGACGTAGCATAATGGCTAAATGTCGACGTAAGACCAAAATCTATTTACAATAGATTTTGTGACCAATTTCTAACTACAGATTCATCTTCTCAAAAACCAACCGATGTTAAGTCAGGAGTTTTCATTTCTTCAGCCGACTGGTACTTGTGAGTTAGTGTACGCAACATCATGACTGGAACTCCATCTCAGTTTAATCGACATTTCTGCCACAGGCAGGACAGTGTGTACCAAGAGGATTTTCAAAAATCTGCACGAATGAGGTCTGAGTGATATGTGTCCCACTTACATCTCACCTCAGATGGGAGCGCTTAAATGGGACGTATAGTCATAAAAAACTATAGAGATGCAACATCGTGGGTGGGTTTCTCAAGTGGAATCTCCAATGTAATTTCTTGTATGTAATGTCGTAGATTTCTGAATGGTGAGACTCCAAGGATGCTTTTATTGGTTTATTGAAACACGATCACAAACATCTTACACAAAATAAACTTAAATTACACTTTGTACAAATTTTAGATAAAAATAATAAATCTCCTGAGTTTATGTAACTTTTAGAGTAAGCAAATATGGGGTCATGATGGCATCCATCAGATTTGCCTTCGGCTTATACAAAATCTTTACACTTAGCTCACTGGCAGAGCTTACCAACCTCTCTCTTTGAGGTGCAATCACTGAGTACTCTGGTATTGCACTCGAGCAGGTGCAATACCTAGGGCCAAGTCTCGTTGCTATCTAGCGTTTTAAAATTTGTCTAGAGTTCGTTACATTTTAGTTAGTATTTTGTTCACTGATGAGTCTTTCCTTGTGACGTGAAAGTGATTCTCGAAGTATTGGCATATGAAATTATTCAAATACGTAATATCTTTTGTCTAATGTATGAGAAAGAAATGCAGAAGTTGGCGTACTTATAAGGAGAGGAATATTTTTAGATGGTTGGACTGAGCTGTATATGTTAGCATATTGAAATCGCAACACCTATAAAATCATAGACAACCTATTGTTTACTCTTTTGGAACAGCAGTTTGCGATACCTTTATCTAGAAAAAGGATAATAACTACCCAACTTTCACCACCTCGTGCACCAATTTCTTATAGAAGAAACTTGTCTAAATAGAATGGCCAATAAACTCTCCCAACCTTTATCTTGTTAAATAAAATCTCATGTGGGTTTAATAAATGCTATTGCCAAGTTTCTTCTAATTTTCTTGTAAACTCTTTAAATAATCATCAGTTTTCTGTTTGTTGCTTAACTTTTGGAAACAAGTGTAGTTGCGTAATTTTTTGATTTATATATAATAATTACTACTGTTTTAAGGTGAAAGTAATCCAGTAAACTGAACATGAGATTTAAAAACTTGCTTAATTTTCTTTTTAATGATATATACATAAATAAATGTTTTAACATTTTAAGATGATAAAATTAGTCTGTGGGAGAGGAAATACATTTAAAATTTAAAAATGTATTTAATGTGATGTTAATTAAATTAATTAAATTTCTAAATAATAAAAAATTCTTTCCTTTTGACATTTATTCAAACTTTTTTTGGAAATTCTACTTCCAAATAAGCCAAATTATTTTTTTAAAGAAATTGAACAATTCAAAATTGCAAATTTCAAAAGGAAAAAAAATTGCTGCGTTTAGATAACTTATCGTCAAATTATTATTCAAAAATAGTATTTAAAAATTTCTAAATGAATGCATATTTTACCGTAATGAGAGAGAAAGAGAGGATAGGAGAATGATTGGAGCAATAAAAATTAAAAACATTAAAGACAAGAAAAAAAACGCATAGAAAAGTATTTTAAAATGTACGAAATGTCAGATAAAACAGAAAAATGCGTAAAACAGAGGAAAAGGAATATAATTAAAGGTTTTTAAGCAAATATGAAATGCTATGTTATTTCAGATGGTGATGAGCAAAACAAAACAAAATCATCTCAAAACTAAAATTAGTTTCTTTTGCTGGATGATTGATTTGATAAGTATGCAATTTCGTTGTTAAATAACTGCGCAGGGGCTCTCAACAACCGTGTCAAGTGGCTAAATTTATTCAGAATCCGATACAATCATGAGAAAATGAAGAACACGCGAGAAAAACTAATTCCATTCGAAATCAAAATGAGTTTTTACATTTTTTTATTTGCTACTTATCGCTGTTAATTTATTCTGAAACTGAAATATCCCATTCGAAGTGTTTCTTTTTTCTGTGCTTATGATATGAATTATAATCTGTTTGGGAATTAATTACTTTTGCCTGATTTATAAATTCTTGTAGCTACGGATTACATTTAACGTATTAATAATATACTCAAGATTAATTCAATATTATTTTTATTACACATGTCAGCGCCTTAACTCGAGTTAAATAATGAATAAGATCGCTGAAAAAATGAGCACCTCTCACGCTGAAAAACATAGTTTCGGACAAAAAAAGTTGCTAGATTCTTCAAAGCTGTTTAATTCTTTAATATTATTAGCTTCCCGGTGTGAAACTCGAGAGCTAGAACTAATTAGAACTAACGTTCCCCGAACTTAAGACGCTGTTTAATATTTCATGATTATCTGATAATTTAGAATTGTGGCGCCCAAACTTCTCAGTTTTGTTGCAAAAAATGTTAGGAATGTAGAGGATTTTCAAGTGGATATTAATGATAGCGTGTTCCCACACACACACTCACACACATACAACTTGGAATTTAAGAGTAGTTCAAACAGAATGCTGTTAACATGTATAAATATTGCTTCATTTTGATTAGGTTGTTAAGAAAGTAATTGTTCAGGACTTGTAAAGTTTCTGAATTTTCTAACATTTTCTGTGATTCTTATTTATTTATTTTTACTTGTGCATTTGCAATTAGAAACAATGTTAGAATACAAATTTCACTCTCTTACTTACAAGAAAAATTTTTTGCTTACATCACAATTTGTTTCAATTTAGATTACTCATTCTAAACATCCTGTCATTTAATTCAAACGGACTTTCTCCAGGCTCAAATGCCATTACTAATTAGAAGAAATCGCTTTCATTAAAAGTTCTACTTGTAATTCGAAGGAGGATAACTTAAACAGCAAAGCTGAACTAAGAAAAAAAAACATTAAGAGCTTTGTTTTAAAGTATATGTTGTGACGGATATATTCGCGTGCATTAAACTAATCCTCCTGGAAAATCTTTGGGCTATCATTCACATTTATTTACAACCAACCCTTTTGAAGAAGAAACCGTGATATTCAAATTAAATCTACTATATATAGTCAGGGTTTTCTAGCTAGCATGAAGAGAAGGAGAGAAAAAAAGTCAGGAGTCAGGTGAGACTGTTACCGATCAGATATCACTACAAATTATTGAATATTTCAAATATTAAATAGACGAAAATTTAAAGTGACGATTGGTCACTAAATTTAAAGTAACTTTATATAAGCTATTGCGATAATTGAACTGATTCTAAATTAAAGTGGTAGATATTTTTAGATTTCGTATAGTTCGTGCATCTCGTTATTGTTTCACTAGTATAGTTCATATTGAGACAGTCTCTTCTTGAATTTAAGTGAATCAGTGTAGTAATTTGGTTGATCAATAAATAAGTTGATTTTGAATATGTTTGGTATTTCTTCCCTACCTCTCACACATCTAGGCTGGCAAAAGAGAGGGGTTAATCCCTCACAATGTAACAATAATAAGATTTTTCAAAAATATGGGCAAAATAGCTAATTTCCTGATGATTTTTTTTTTCGTGTTAAGGTATCCGACTACGTTCGGAACCATGATTTTAAAAAAGCGCATAAATGTATAATTTTTATGATATTTAGTGTCACTTAGATTAGAATACATGTATAAAATTGTTTTACGGACATTATTACAAAAAAAAGTGTTTAAATACATTATTTTTGCAAAAAATTAACTTAGAATAACCTTTTTTCCAAATGTTCTCCTTTTGTAAAAAATGCTGCTTCTATTGTATTAATATTTCGCCTGTATATAGCTCAGACCTCTGTACAGAGGCTCAATTATGATATTTGAAAAATTCACATTATTTTCAGAGTTATAACCATTTGAAATAATTATCGGCGTATTTTCTTAAAACATGGATATTCCGACTTCCAATTTATGCATTTCAAAAATTCTAGTTGAGCCTCTGTACAGAGGTCTGAGCTGAATACAGGCAAAATATTAATGCAATAAAAGCATTTTTTACAAAAGAACATTTGGAAAAAAGGTTATTCTAAGTTACTTTTTTGACCAAATATAGTATTTAAAAAAAATGTTTTTGTCATAATGTCTTTAAAACAATTTTATACATGTATTCTAATCTAAGTGACACTAAATATCATAAATATTATCCATTTACACGCTTTTTCAAAATCACGGTTCCGAACGTAGTCGCGGATACCTTAATATAATTCACAATTCATTTTCTAAGGAGCTTTGAAGTAAAAATTATTGTTCTTATCAACTTTTGTATAAATCAATTTCATTGAATATTAAAATAAAAAACATTTAAATAATGATTGAAAAAAGTTTAAATCATCTTAAAACTGACATTAAATGCACACATATAAACAGCCATTTAAAAAAATTAGAGCTAATAATAATAATAATAATAATAATAAAACTCTTCAAATTCTGAATTCTAAGTGCTCAAAATATCAAATCACGTTAAATGTTTTACATGTTTTAATTATCAAATAATACCAAAATCAAGGCTCAATGCTTTCGTTATTCTTATATTTTTCCGTTAATTGACATTTAACTGAAAAAAAATTTCAAGATCTTCTTTTGAGGATATATCTTTGACTTACTTTATCACATACCTAAATATCAACTTTAACAGTGCTTAGAGAATACATTGCCTACAGGAAACTCTTTTATCCTCCAAGTATTGGAAACATATATTGAAATTCTCACAAGAGGCTATTAATCATAAATATCCCTATAAATCAATAAGTATGTTTTTGTAACTCTTGACACATGTTTTACACGAAAAAGCTTCGATAAATATTTTTAAACACCATTAATATTTACATTCAACGAAATTCCTTCTACATCTAAAACGTATGCATGCATTATATCACATCAAATATTTTAGTAATCCTGATAACATCATGTAATAATAGTAAGAAATCTGTATTCTCACCACACTGAAACTAACAGTTTTTTAAACGTTAATTTTTATTAATTTGATGGGTTTCCTATAGTCTTTGAATCTTCAAAAAATTTTATGAAGATTCGGATGACTTTAACCAACTTTTGATCAGTGTCAGATTTTGCTGAACTGTAAGTCATAATAATGAATAAAGGATTATATACAAATTGATATTTTTTGTAAATTTTATTTTTAAGCTATTTATTTTAATTTTTGAATGTTCCTTATTTTAAAAACTTGTAGTTATTTTATAAAGAAAAAAAAATATTCACAGTTACATATAGAATTATCAGAGTTAATTGCAACTCAGTTAATTTCTAATCCAACTTGTCCAATAAATAACCCCATGAGAATAAACTGATTTTATAATAATGCTTAAATAAATTGATATTTTATTCTATACTGGCTTAAATAATTTACAAATAATCTTATATGTACTGTAATTCAACTTATATGTATTTTTAATTTAAATTTTTGAAAATTTTTTGTAAGATTCTGTATATAAATCATGTGTACACATTTTTTCAGTAATTGTCATCCAAGCTTAATTATTCCCATTTGTAATGTACTTTTAGTTCTATTGTTTAAAAATGTATCAATATGTCTGAAAATATTTCATATTTTAAGGTTTTGGCTTATCTTTTATCCGCTTCCATTTGAAAAGATGTTTCCTTGATTAATCCTCAGTTCATAAGATACAAGAATGAACTAATCCTTTCAGTCATCTTAACTCCAATATTACTGTTACGGAAAATATTCTTTTTCCAAAACTGAATTCTAAAGATTTAACATGTAAATGTACATAATAACCACTAACACTAAATGATAATTTTAAAATTCTAGAATGGAGCTGAAAGTAGAATTTATTAGAATTTTCCGAATTACTTAAATGTCTTATAAACTATTAACTGGTTTCCTGAAATTTCTAGAAATATTTGCCGCGATGTACATTTTTAAATTATCTGTCATGTATGCACTAAAGATAATTTAAAGTTTTCACTACTGGAGAATTCGGAAAGACTGTTAGTAGTCAAACATTTTCTGAGAGACATTTTAAGATTTTGAAAATGGTGAATTGAAATTTCTAGCCATTTTTTACTTTTACTTCTATTAGTCCTATTATACACCAAACATGCATGGATTTCCTACTTAAGAGTTTCTTTGTGTCTTCAATTTTATTTCATTCCTCATACTTTAACCTCTGTTATATAAAGATTAAATAATTTAGTGTTTAAATACACTACAGAGAGAGCATTAATTTTGCAACACCATAAATGTCAGATGATACGAACTTCAATTCACATAGAAGGAAGAAGTTACTAAAATATATAAATAATCAGCTTTTAAGTGCAATTAAATGACGAAGGGTGGAGAAATGGCATCTCAAACACTGTATAAAAGGAAAGATACGCAGCGGGCTTGTCATTCGGAAACTATATTTGTTTGCGAGGAGACCGTGCTATGTCTCATAAAAAGGAGAAACACACCTACCAGCATATGTCGGAACTAGATAGAAATAGGATCGTGGGTTATCGAGATTTTGTTCTATCGTTCCTTGGTATTGCTACTCGCATTGGTCAGAATCCAACGCTTGTCTTGCGAATATGGAATCAATGAGGTCAGAAGGGTCATACCCCATGCAAGATCTCAATGGTCTCCCTCCACTAGCGTCATATAGGACAAACACGTTGTCATACCGGCCTTGCAAGGATCTTACAGCCGCACAACGGACTTGTCAGGAAATTATCTCGTTTGCTGCACCTCAAATATCCACACGGACAGTGGGACAAAGTCTTGCATCGCATGGACTGCCTGTGTAACATGCATTATTGGTACACTTCTTGAAACTGCTGCAAAGAGACTCGTGGCGAAACTAGTTCCTACAACGTAAAATTATATCGATAAAGTTATTGTTATAACGATTAAAATCATTATTATATGTTCTATTTATGCATGAATTTTTTATTATTTTCATATTTGCTTTTATATGTTACTTTATTTTTATTATGAATGTGTGATGTATGATTAAACAATTTTTACCTTTAACCCTTTATCAACCGACGGTACTTATAAATACCACTCACTTTAAAATTACATTGAATAACCATTTTTACGAATATTCTGACGATACTTAGCAGGAATATTCTTTTAAATCCACTCTTACGAGATATATGGCACCAGGGTTTCTATGATGAGTACTTTAGAGAGTAAGGCGAATAGTTTTATAGCAGAAGTTGCGTTTTCCGCTGACATTTTGATCGGATTGCAAAGATTGTAAATTTTGTTCCGAAAAAGTAGTTAATGTCAAAAGGTATGTGTCTTATTTTTTTGTATGTTAATGAAGACCTTTGTTAGTGATTTGACTATTTATTTTAAGTCATCAGTGTATGTAATTAATTTTACAGTTGAATAACTTTTTGGTACTTATAAGTGCCGACAGCACACTGGGTGTTAGGCATTTTTTTCGTCCGTGTGGCTTATATTTTTTGTTGTTGTTGTTGCTGTTGTGTTGCAGGTCATCACTATAGTGCAATAGACTTATGATTCTTTGTTTAATTATTATTATTTTTTATTTTGGCATTTCTTTTTAGCTTAATTTATTTATCTTGCTTTTTATTGCTTTATTTTAATGTTTTAAAAGAATTTTAAACTTTGAATTTGAGGTTGTTTTTTTGCCACACAATTAAAGGAAATATCTATTCTTATTTCCAAAATTAACATCATTTTAATTCCTTTATGTGTAACTGAGATTTAACAATAATTGGAGATCTTCAAGTGGCTCTTATTATTATTATTTCCTTTTTATAGAAAGTCTGGAAAAAAAGAAGCTCAGTCTTCAAGAAGGTTTGGATTTATTACAGAACCTTCCATCTAAAATCATTGATGTACTAATACATAATTTTTCAGATGAAGAAGTCCCAGCAAATAACCTGCTGGAATGTTCGTTAAATTTTCAAGATGACGATCAAGAGACTGAACAAGACTCAAGGTGTAGTACTTCATGTTAAGAAAGTACAGTATTTTCTACCCCAGGATGCAGTGCTTTAAAAAACTTCTTTCGAAACCTCACTCAAAATGCACAATGTGTAATGAATTTTTGTGTATTAATGAAAAGAAAAACTGTTTCTTTGAATATATCATCAAATTATGTTTATGTGTAAAAGCTGCTTTTATGCATAAAAAAAGTAAATTAATTAAAAAAATTAATAATATTTAAAATATGTATTTTGTGCTGTAAAATATTAGTGTTCTCTGGTTATTTGGCATTTTTAAGAGTTAAAACTGCGTTAAAAAACCATTCGGTCTTTTCGTATTATGAGAATACTTTAGACTTTTGTGGACTGACGGTACTTTAAAGTGCCAGTTTAATTAATGAGCTCTATCGGATTAAATTTCCCAAACTTGAATATTTTATTTCTTTATATCCCTTAATTTTCAATGTAGTGATTCAAAAAACGAATATTGCTTGAAAAAAATTGCAGCAAATCAGAATGCTGCAGAGAAATGATTAATATATATTCCTTATTTCAAAAACATAACGATATTACGAATTTGAGGTATCATTCAACAATGATTTCATGGCATCCTCATTTTTTTAACATATTTTTTCTTCAAAGAAAGGTTTTCCGTCATTGACAATATGAGTCACCCAAATTTAGATGATAAAATGCACTATCATTGACACTTCCTTTAATATGGCATATCAAGTTGGTATCACTTATGGATCTTTAAAGTTTGAGTCTTCTATAAATTGTTCTCATTTATTAATAAGAAAATAATAACTGTCACATTTTATTTTCTTTTATCAACAATGATGAATATATTCTTCAAGAATATTATATCGACTATAGTTTGACTTAACACATGTATTTAAAGATTTGTCTTATTTAATGCAAATTATATATTACTATTGGTTTTGTGTGTGAGTGTGTGTGTGTGATAACTAATATATTTACTTTTGACAATGAAACTATATGTTGTTTTTCCAAAATTCATTCAGATAGAAATATAAGAGTATAATAAGATGACATTTTCTTAGGTTTTATGCAAGCTTATTAATTCCATATCTTTTAAATTTATACAAAACTGTCAGTTAATTGGGAATAGCCACCAAAAATACTTATGTTTTCTTAGATTAATACCATAATTCATATTTATTTCTATTTTCATTTCATAGAATCTGATCAGTATGTAGTTAGAAATGTAACTCTGCATTTGACTTTGCACAGTTTGTTCTAATATTAGATGCTGTCATTGAATGGAATGAAGAAATAAAGGTATTTAATGCAATAAACTAAAGTAAGTAAACTTTTTTTGAATTGTTACTGTGGCACATTTTAGATGTTTAGCTGATTTAGACATAACCATTTTTATTCAAACGTTTTTTTTTAAAGCTGTTGTTCAGGGGATTATTTCTGAAGATCAAAAGGAATCAATTCATTTTATCTAAATTTAATTTTTAATGGTATATCGTACAGATTATGTATAATTTTATGCAAGCAATGTAATTTTCTTCATTGGTACCTAATAGGAGCTTAATACGGCCTAATTAAACTGATAAATTTAATGAAAAAATATCAGCTTTTCTTTTGTTAAAAAATAACTTGTTTCGATAATTCATTTATATATGACCTGATTTTAAATGCAACTTTAGAATCTATTTTTTTCTATCAGACCTCTTTTTTAAAACAATTAAAACTTTAAATGCTTAAAAATTTTATTATTCATTACTATTAGTGATAGTTACATTAGAATATAATCTTAATAGTTCTTTTTTATTTGGCATTTTATCACTGTTACTTTATTTCTTCATCTAACAGCAATAGGAAAAAATTTAGGGAGCCATTTTTCTCTGAAAACGCTTATTAAAACATATATCATGGTAGACATTTTCCCAGGTTTCGGCTTATTTAATTCTTAGAAGTATAGTGGCTTTGGCTAACATTCTTCGCGCATTATAGTGTCTCGCTGCATATTAAATGGAATTTTGAATTGTTTTGAGAAATACCATTTAAAGCAAGATCTTTAATTTTTATTCTTAATATTGAAGATTTTGTAGTTGCTCTTTTTTCGATTTTCGTTTCATAAAATTTGGCAATCTCTATCGTTGAAAAATGAGTTGTAGATGTATGTTCAAACTATATTTAATTTGAAGAAATAAAAAAATATAGATTTTCAAAAATTCTAAGAAACGCAAAGAAAATATTAATTTTTCATTCTTGACTATATCTTTTTGTTTCCTACAGCTGATTTTTATCATTGTTTTCAACAAACAAGCCTCATAAGAAGCAGGAGTATTTCATGTTACTATGATGAGGTAAAAAAGTAGAGCTATTATTCGTAGAAATCCACAATCTTCTCTTAATTGCTTGTTGTAATTTGTATTAGCAAACATTTACATGGTTCTTTCTTGTATTTAGTATAAGTGTGTGTTTCTGATAAATATCCTTACTTTAATGTGAAGATAATAAAACTGGCTTCAAGGATTGGTATAAATATGAACCAAACGACACAAAACAATGCATAAGAACTAGTTTATTCAATTAAAGTGGTGACGAATG